>BJBW01002130.1:384-14929 GCA_004320125.1 Scolopax mira | reverse complement strand
GACTTGGGTGATTGTCATCACTGACTGCAAGTAAAAGTACAAATGCACTACTGAATGCAAGAGTGACTCTGCTTACTTGGATGGGACAGTGTAACCCATGCAGATGGCAAGCCCTATGTTTGGGCCCTAAAGATATAAATGAGAGAAGAAACTGTAACCAAGGCAGATAAATTACAAGAAGAGAACACTGGTTTATCACTGCAGTTTTCTGAATGCATTTTTCCCAGTGCCTGTAGTTTCCTCAGACATTGCTGTCTGCCCTGAGAAGACTGCAGAGTTCCTGCAGCTCAGTTTTCTGGATGGGTTATTCCTTTTCTGCATCGCAGGCTCTGCAGGGTTGTGAGAGATGGCTGTAAAACCTGTAGGAAGCTGAAGGAGTAGTAGCCACTGAGTGTAGAGCAGGAATGTAAGAAATTTGCCACGTAAGGCAGCACAGTAGATTGCCATATGGGATATTGTCAGCGCTAGAACATTTTCAGAGGGCCACAAAATTTGTTGAAAGGTATCTTCATGCTTTAGGGAAGAATGACAATGTTCTCAGCAGAAGCAGAAGTTATACTGAGTATCTGTCAACACTAAGGAAAGGATTTCAAAAAATTGAATGAAAACAGCCTCAGAAAAAACAATTTTTTTTTTCTTTTTATTTTCTTTTTTTTTTCTTTAATATGAGAAGGATTTGTGAGCTGGACTATAGAATAAGCAAGGAGGATATTCACCCTAGGGCAAATCATGTCAGTTCTCTGGGTTGAAGACTACAGGTTACAAGAATTCTCTGTGTGTTAATGTATGCCTCATTCCTCCCAAAGTTGTATCTTCAGAGCTTTAACATCACCAAGAGAGGACTCAGAGCGTTTGGTATATTAAAGGCATCAGAGATTTCTAGATATCTGAAGAGCTAGTCAATGACCTTTGCCTATTTTTTTTTTGAGTTGGAAATTATACCTATCATGCTGCTTCATTCAGTACAAAGGAACTTCTTTTTCTGACAATATGCAACACGCTTCCTAGGTAAGGCTAAACTTGTTTTGTTCTCAAGTAAGAGTAAAAAGATTCCATAAAAAATATTTTTTCCCAACTAGTATTGGGAAATTGCAGGAGGATAGTGTTTTCTGCTTCTGCAAACTGGCTTTACAGCATACGCATAAGGGCTTAAATATCACTGTAAACATAATATCTGAGATCCAAGCTCTGTCTTGACATGCGAATCGCCTGTTTCTCTGTTGCACGGCTTCCAGAGGAGGCTGCAGACTGGTGCTTGACCTGGATCAAAGTAGTAAGATAATTATTTCAGAGAAATACACTTTTGGTAAAAATGGTTTTGTGGGATGGAGCACTGTGTCTTTTTTTTTTTAATCTGATTAATATTGAAGTACAGTTGGTGATAGTTTGGTGATTTAGGCAGTGATGTGCCTAAATTGAATGGGAAGAATCCATACATTAACGACTTTTCCCTGACTCAACCAGTTATAAGAGAGCCTGTAGCAAGCAAGAGTCACAGTCAGATCTCCTAGGCCTTTAATTACTGAAATATTCTGCTGTTCATCTTCTATCTAGACACAGTGAGGATGGTCATATGAGAATAAAAATATTGAGTAACTATCCTAATATGACTTATGTCCTGTATGTTTCATAAATGTATTCTGCTGTTTTTCCTTCTTCCCACAATGCCCCATACACAAATTCGTATTTCTCAGATTTTGTACGATAGTTGAAGCTTATTTGTTCTTTTTACTTCTTATTGACCTATCAAGGCCACATAGTCTGGTGGGAACCACAGCATCTTTGTCAGGGAGATGCTGGAAACTTCTTTACAGCATCTTTCAAAGGTGATCATTTGTGTCCAGAGTTTCCGTCAGGTCCTAAGAAGTCTCTCTGGCTTCTTGAAGCAGTGAGACAAATATGAAATGTTCCCATCACTCCTTCTGTGGGACTACTGTTTTGATGTCTGTAATAAAATAGATTTGTAAGCTCTCTTACAAGGAGAGGTTGAGGGACTTGGATCTTTTCAGTCTAGAGAAGAGAAGACTGAGGGGGGATCTGATCACTGCTTACAAATACTTAAAGGGAGGGTGTCAAGAGGATGGGGCCGATCTTTTTTATAGTGTTGCCCAGGGATAGGACAAGAAAAAATGGACACAAACTTGAATATAAGAAGTTCCACCTAAACATGAGGAAGACTTCTTTACTTTGGGATGGCAAAGCACTGGAATAGGCTCTCTAGGGAAGTGGTCGAGTCTCCTTCTCTGGAGACTTTCAAAACTCGCCTGGACACGTTCCTGTGCAACCTGCTGTAGGTGGACCTGCTTTGGAAAGGGGCTTGGATCTCTGGTGATCTCTGGTGATCTCTGGAGGTCCTTTCCAACCCCATGTGATTCTGTGGTTCTGTATGTTTAATAAAGAGCATAAGTGCCATGGATAGCAAAGAAATCCATTTTGTGTGTAAAAAGAATAGAAAAGAGTTTGGTGCCAACACTTACTCTCTGTGCTCCCAACTCCCATGCTGGATTTCTGGTAGCCATCTTCTTACAGCAAAACAGAATTTTCAAAGTGAGCATTTGTTCTTTCATTCCAGGCTGCTATAGGCTGTCTATTAATTGCAGAGATGATAGCTTACATGACTTTCGTATATTTTTCCAGATAAATGCTATTTCTCTCATCTAATTTAGGCTTCTAAAATTCAGCTCATTAAGTCTAAATTAGTCACTCTATGTGCTGTACTCACCAACCAACCATGGACATTTGTAGGTGGTTAGGCATCATTGCCTTGTCTTTAGATCTCTGTTAGAATGTTGTCTGCAAATGTCTGTATCTTTTTAGGCCTATATAGGGAGACCCAGGGTAGAGTGCAATATACCTCAGTACAACAGAATATGGATCTCAAGCATTTGTACAAAACAGAGGAAACATACGGAAACATAAGCAGAGCACCACAGATCACTGTTATTTGGAGAATTGCCTTAGTTGAGCCACCTCATCTGTACCTGCTGAGGACTTACAGATTGTTTGGAGTGTCCAGCTGAACAAAGTTGAACAGAAAAAAAGGCAACACAGGACTGATCAGAGTATACTGTCAGATACATCAGGTATTTTGATATTTCAAATGTCCTAAGACCTTTTTCCTTGGAAAAATTTAATTGGCACACTGAATCTCACAACCCAAGATGGAGGAGTCAGGAAGTAAAGGAAGGATCCAATCCTTTCACCAGATTCTCGTCCACTGACGCAAACAAAATGAAGATCTGTGTTGACTTAAAATGCATTTCTAATATGCACATTTCCTTGGAAAGCAAATATGCTGGGCAATTGCATGTTATGTAAGACACACATTACAACTACAGATTTGTTTGCCCTAAAAGCAGAATCTGGACATCTGAGAACTGAAAAGTGTAAAAGCAGTCAATAGTTTTCTAATTAACATATTTATAGGATTATTGGAGCCCAGAAAAACTACTGTGAATTTGAATAGTACAGATTTGATCAGGGAAATAAAGTTTCATTGTTTGTGTGGCTGTAGTAACTTACAAAAACCTTTAAAGACACATTTCTCTATTTCTGCTGAAGCTGCTTATCCTCTTAATATTTTAAACTAGTTTCATGTCTACCTGTTTATTTGATATTGTAGTTCCAATCAGTCAGGACAGACTTCTTAACTACCCTAAAACATCTCACTGTCAATCAGGGCTCAGTGATTTCTTCTAGCAAGTCTCTTTCTTTAAAGCTATGTTTGCTACAGCTAGAAATGTTAGAAATGTAGTTATGTTTGATAGTAATTTATTTTCTACTAAAAAGGGTCATTTTATTTTAAATATTACTGTAATCGATTTCAAACACAGTATCTTGAATCAGAAAATTTGAAGCATCCTACCTTCATTTATGGCAGACTGTCAACTTTTATTCAGCCATACCATCAAAACAATAAGAGTTCTTAGTTTATTATTCAGCTGTACAAATACAGAGAGGCTGAACAGTTGAGTCATGAGATGGTCACTCATTTCTCTAGAAATATGACCTGTGCCTAAAGTATAGGAATTTCATGCCAAAACTCAGAAAAAAGTGATTTGAGGCTCTACAAGGGCCTTAAAGAGTCCTAGCATTCTCTTGAAGCAATGTTATAATGCAGATTGAGTTTCTGAAAGGGAATCAAGTTCTGTAGTTTAGTTCTTATGCAACAAAGCAAGTCAAACTTTCATGCAAAACAAAAAAAAAATGGAAGGTCAGACTTCTAAATTAACATAAATTTTAACATCATTATTAACATAATGATTTAATGTAAAGGAGACTATTGAATGATTCTTTTTGAAGTGAACGGTTTCTGTAATGTTTTTACTGAAATGATAGCTGTACCACAGAGAAGGTATGAAAGTGTATGTGATACTCAAATTTAAAAAAAAAAAAAACCAAAACAAAAGGATTCTCTCAAATCTTCTGCTAAAACACAACTTTGAAGGTCATTGAAGGAAATAGTTCTTTTGCCAACGTGGAGAGAGAGAGAGAACGTGTGTCTTCTCTTGGAAACTCCTTAAGTGTTTTCTGTTTAACAGCCACTGGTAAGAAACACAGCTTTAGGAAGTGTGACAGAGGCTGGAATTCCTCCATCACTTCAGTACAGACAGAGGTTTAAACTCGGGTGTGGGAGGAGTGTCACTTGAATTTTGTGAATATCTCTTCTGTGTAATGGCCCAGATTCAGTAAGAATGATGGAAACATCACAGAGCCTGATTTAAGCTTTTGTTTAGAGAAGGTTTTTGGAAGACTGGACATCATACTAAAACCACTCTGTGGGGGAAAAATGAGGAAAGAGTAAAACCCAGATCTCCTCATTCCCAAGCATTGTTCTAATGTTTTATATTTGCATTATCTCTTTTGTGATTTCTGATAAAATGAATGAGTTACAAATAAACAGATATTTATTACCTCTCCATTCTAACAGTTTTTACTAGCTGTGTGTTGGGTGTCTGCTCCGCAGGAGTTCTGCAAAAGATACATAACATTAAGGAAGCCCTCATTTGACCTAGGCTCTCTGAGTTCAGAGACACTTGTGTTTTTTCCATGGGTCTCCATTGACCATAAAGACTGATCACCTAGCTCAGGCTGAATGACCAGAACTGGTTGCCTCTTTTTAGACAGAGAAATAAGCTACCTTCTAAACACAAATTACCTGAATAAAGCCCAATAGCAAGTAATGAAGATTTTAAGGTTTCTCCTGGATAGAATACTATTACTCATCCTAAGATGCATAGACTTAGCCACTTTGACCCCACAAATTCATTACTTAAAGACTCAACTATGGGAGCTCTTGCCTAAGAATGAAGCCACCCACATAAAAATGTTCCAGCTAATGCAAGAACAGTAGCCAATACAGTGGGTATTACACCATGGACAGTATACATAAAGCTTATTTTAACCTTGGATAGCTGGCTTCTCATGGCTCACCTTGGACTCAGCAGAGAGACAGACACAGCCTGAAATCCTTCCCAGTGTGATTTTCCAATTCTCTATCTAATATTCTCCAGTACTCGGCTGCCCTTTCACTTCATATCCCAATACAAAGTGTCTATCAGGAAGTCCTGAAAATTCCATAGTATTTGTGTCAATATGAGTCTAAACAGATAAATTTCTCCAAAAACTGGTCAGCTTTTGTATAATGAGTGAATTGCCTGCTGAAATTTCAAAGACATAAAAACCTGTTGAAAGCAAGATTTGAAGAATACTTTACAGACTTTATAGTGAGTGTGCACCATTGCGACCTTTTCTAGCCTGTCTTCTGTACTTCATAGAAGCTTTCCCATGAATTCTTTCATGAAGTTGGAAGCTGAGGAGAGATGTATGAGGGCAAATATAGTGAAATGCATTATATCCAGCACAGTGAAGAATCATACCTTACCAATTCAAAAAGTACCATAAAGTTAATGATAGTTCTGATTTTTACATCTCATCCAAATGGTAGAGTGCAAATCTCAACAGAAGTCTCACCCAAAGAAAAAGATCCTGTTCAATAATTAGAACTGTTTAGATTTCAGGTTGCCTTTTGTTAACATGTTGTGCAGTGATAAAAGTTGATGTAAAAGTCCCTGTATCATCACATTATGGTAGATTCCACAAATAAAACATTACATAAAAGAACACAAATGCTTCAAATAAATTCTGAGCCTGAATTTAAAAGCTTAGTGTAATCTTCCTAAAGGAAGATCTTCCTAAAGGAAAATTAGATTACCAATAGAGAAAAAAAATCTCCACAGGCCCAGTGAAAGTTAGGTGGGCTGAACCTGGAACTATTTATTGGGTGTTAAGGTGTCTGTCTTCATCACCCCAAACAAATGCCTCAAGGTAGGTGTGATGAGTTTGGCCTTTGGAACCTTCATTTGGGTTTCTGTGCTTAATGGGGATGCTGTGAGAGTAAATAGTTTTTAAAATTTTGAAGTTCTTGTCTATGTTACTGTATATCTTAACTGTATAACGACCCAAGATATGGTGATACTCTGTCTTACAGTGACCAGCACAAAGAATCTCTAATTTCAGCTAGGTCACCAGCCAACAAATAGAAGTTTTCTGAGATTTCTTTCCATCACATTTATTAAACTTTATCCACCACACACAGAGACACTTTTATTTGACCTTATACTGGAGGCCAAGGTGTCTCTGAATATTTTGGCCTGTTGAACAGCCAGCATCTGTAGTCTTCAGGGCCTTGCATAACCTTGGAGACCATGGATGTTTTTAGCTGGATAAGACTCAAAATTTTCTTTTTCCAGTTTTTAAGGTTTTCTGCCAAAACATCTACTTTGTTTGCGCACCAGTGTGTTACTTAACTAGCACAGGAGATCTAATAGAGGAGAGATAAAATATGCCTTATATGCTTCTGCAAAGCCCAGCTATTAATAGTCTGATTGTGCTGCGGTTTACACAATCGCAAGTCGGGAACAATTCCAGTAAAGTCAACTGTTACACAGGATACAAGTGGTGTTGAGTGAGATCAGAAACAGGCTCTTAACCTCCTCTGGCCTTTCATACACTCATTATACCTTTAATATGCAAATTTAGGGTTAAAGCTGTGAGAGTTCTGTTAGAGCTAAGTGTCATCCTATCAAAATTACATCTGGCAGAACATTTTTGAAATCTGCTGTGGTTACAAGCACTACCAAAGTTTGCTATTACTAAGAGAAGACGATTTTAACTTACTTTAAAAAAACCTCAACTCTCTCTGTTCACTTTGAGTACTCTAGCTAGAATCAGTTTAAGTATTTAACAGTATAGTCACTGCTCCTCCTCTTACTCTTCACGTCTCCTGGTAACTGGGAAAATAAGTGTCTTTAAAACAGGTCTTACTAGAAAAAAAAAAGGTTGGTAGGGTTGGTAGGGTAATTTGGTATAGGTCATATTCCTACTATGATTTTTTCTGGTTTTAAAGCTTCAACTTCAAATTGCTTGTGTTCTACTGACAACCTGATTTTAGATGAGACAATAGAGGAGTTTGGGATAACACAGTCGTCAAACCCTAGTAGAAAACAATGAAAAGACTGGCACTAGTTTTAAAGGAAATTGATGAGATCTGCAGTATAGATTGTTCGTTTGTTGTCTAGAATTTAAACAAGGGCCTTTAACACAGAATTAACTTGCTTATACATTCTGAGAAATGCCTTGGCTCACAGAAGTTGATAGATACTCTCCGAGGAGACTACATTCTGGCTATGTCCTATTCCTGAAAGCCTCAACACTTTCCCAGGGGGACTACAAGGTCCATGCGTAAGGTCTGTTACCTATCTCTGCTAGTGTTTGCTTCTTTATATAGTCTGTTTACCTTTTGTGTGCCATTACATGTTATATAAAAAGCCAGACTTCTGCACTGGCATTTTTTCAGTATGCTAACCCTTTATCTCTCAACCATTTTCTTATCTGACAATAGTTATAACTCTTTATTTGGTGTTTTGTTTTCTAGTTTGTTTTTTTTTTTTTTTCTCTGTAGTTAGTCCTTGCTTTGTAAGTCTCAGGGTCCTGAAATTATTCTAGCTGTTTAAAAAAGCATACTCATACTGAATTAATGAAGTGTATACACCATATGACAAAACATTCTATATGTGTCATTTTTTATATGGGGGTGAGGTGGTTTGGCATCTTCCAAAAGTGTAACTAAATTGTCCCTGTCGTTATGTTGTTTCCATACAGCTGCTTGAAATGTGATAGTAAATAATGCACAGGTTCTTCCAAAATCATAACCATCACCATGTTAATGTTCTCATTACTGGAAGAGAATGTGACCGCATTTTTTAAAAATTCAAAGCTATATGTCTTGGGTGTCCTGTGATCCAAAAATTCCTCCAGATGAAAGGACAGCACAATATTCATCAACCTGCTCCTGTTCACACTGCTAAGGGAAAGCCTGTCCTAAAGCAGATGCTGCATAGCAAAACACTGGGCTCCCTGTTGCAACTTTTGGCCACTTGATAAAAATATGATTTTCTGCAGTATTTTTCAGTTTAGTGCATCTCCGATAACATGGAGATGAATTTGTGGAGCATGTGTTTTTATAACATGAAACAAAGGTATAAATTACATGTCTGGGTGTTGATTGGTGCAAAGACTATGGAGACACTATTAGAGAGCTACATACAGAGGGAGACAAACCTGACTAAGTCTCAGCATAGTATTGCAAATGAGTTAAGCTATATAAGACCTTGAAGTTGGTATAATTTTGTCCATTGAGTTCAATGGGTAGAATATTATTGTTGCTTAGAAAAGAAATGTCTTATATCTTATAGATTGATTTAAATATTTGACTTGCATTCAGAGAAGAGAATTGGGGGGTTGGAAGAAGAGGATGCAGATCAGCTAGCTTTGTAAGACTTTACCTTTATAAATACCTAGATACATATATGAATACCTTCAAAAGCAATTTCAAACAATGTTAAAATTATCCTACACTTAACCTTAAATGTTTTCCACTGTTAGTTGGATCCTCAGCACCTATTATTTATATTCACATCACTTCCTTTTTTCTTTAGTGAGAACAAATTCAAGAAAATCACTCAGGGCAGTATTCAGCTCTGTCTAAGCCTCAGCACATGCAAACGCTGGTTTTGAGTGGTCATGTGGCTCACAGGGGTTGGGAGCCCTCTGTACCAAATGCCAAGCTCACTGTCTGAGTCCTGTGCCAATGTGTCCCCTGTGATCCATTTGGAGAAACTCTGCTCCTCCCCTCTTTCAGTTACGTATCTCCCACCCATCACCATGAGGGTACAACAAGGATCAGGAGCCTCAAAAACAGACACACATGATGTTTAATGGTGAACTCTTTCCATTTCTTCAAACAAATTAGGGTCATATTCAAATAGATGATATCAGCTCTTGAACAGAACAACCAAATAACCCAAATGTAATTTTTTTGCCATTCTCACTGTTTTGAAAAAAAAAGTGGTGAGGATCAAGAAGATGCCTGTAATGCAGGAAAAAAAATCAACTATTTTTTTTATCTTCTGTCTTTATCATATGAATATCTGAAGTGGGAAAATTGAACAATTCATGAATATTCAGCAAACTCATGAAGATTTCAATGCATTAATTTAGATTAACTTTTAATACATCTTAAAAATAATCCAAAAGTAAATTTTACTTTTTCTACCATGACTGAAATCTTAGCCTTTTCAAAATTAATTCAAAATTCCATTCTCATTTGACAGAGTTGGAGTTCTGCTCTTTTACTTTAGATTGTTTGTATTTAAATGGTTATATAATTATTTTAAATTTAGGAATTTTGTTCAGGCTTTTTCCCTAGCAGAGGAATGTTTTCCTAATGCTACAAAGGTTGTTCTGCTCTATACAATTTGCCATACATCACATTGTAATATAACTGTGAAAATTAAGAAATAATAATTAAAGTTAGTATGCTAGACTGCAAAAGTATCATATTTCCTCATCTGTAATAGATGTTTTATTCAATAGTTTAGACTGAGCTGGATATTATTTACCTTTCTAAGTATTTAGACACTTCAAAAAGGATTTTATTTATGATGTCACAGACCAAGGTCTTTTGAGGTTGGATTAGAAAAAAGCACTGGGCACAGAATGAAATACAGTGCAGTACTCTTCCACTCTGAAACCGGATTGTTTTTAAGAAAATACAGAGTATCTGTTTGTCATGAGGGCAATATTGGCTATTATACTAAATTTATAGTATATGCCTATGAAATTGAGAGGAAGACTTTTCAAGGTCTATATCAAAAGTCTTCTTATAATAGTGGTACACAGGTGGGTTCATTATACTTACTTCAACTATTATTGACATCATCGAAAATGTTGGTTAGCATCTTCCTGAATTTGTGACAGTTGCTTCTGTAGCCCACTGTAACAGTAATATCAACATTGAAGGATAATTTCTGGCAAAACTTTTGATAAAAAGAGAAATGATTGATATACATTTTAAATGTTTGTATTTGATATCCTTGATTTATGGTTGAAGAATGTAAAACTTGAAAAGTCTTGATCTGAAATGAACTTCATTTAACTAACTACTTAGAAGTAAAATTTTCCAAATACAGTTTCTTTCCAAGCAGGGAATTTTTTCCCTTCTTCAAGAGTAAATTTGATTTTCTGTTATTTTGCTTGGACCTTTCATTAACATTGAACCATGCCTAAGTTCCTGTTACACTGGGGAGGGCAAACACAACCTTCCAAAGGACTGTGTTGTACGTTGTTTATAGAAATGTCTTTCCAATAATCTTAGCAGAACTTATTTACTGCCTATTTACTACCTCCCTCAAAGAAACTAGAATGCCAAAGCAGCCTTTCCACGTCAATTGGTAACTATATTCCTTCTTGATTACGTCCTGGTGTTTTCCCTTCATAAATGTGACTTGCAGTAGGACTTTACTTACATCAAAGACGCTAGCCCATTGATGAGAAATCAGGTTCCTATGTCTGGATGACTTCTGATAGGGCCTGATCAAAGGGACAAAAGCCATCAGCTCAGACAGGCACCTCTTTTCCTTTTGTTTGAGTCCGGAAATGAGAGAGCTGATAGCTGCCTTTTGGTCCTAATCCACAGCACTCTGCTTGACAGGAGATGAAAGGTGAACCAATTATTGCTGGTAATAGCTGACTACTATATGCAATTCATTACTGTGGTTATCATTACATATTACATGATATTCTTTACCTGCAACTTGGCGAAATATTTCACTACAGCAAAATTTCTGTTAGCATTATTTCTTGGTCTTTTGTACACCAAGAAGAGCCTAAACTAGAAACACTTCCAAAAAGAAATTCAACATGATATAAGAGCATGAGAGAGTCCAAGAACGCACATAATGCTAGCAGCTGGAAATTTGTTTTAGCACATAATACGAGGAATAATTATATTTATATAAAGCTGATATTCACCTTCTGCTTCAAAAACTCCCCGTGGCTATTGAAAATATGACTATATGTCTCCCAAATACAAATCTGCATGCATGAAGACAATATGAAAATGAAAAGATAATATATCAGTAACCAAAAATTATAAGCCTATGATTATATCAAGTTATTCTGGAGGCAGGAAATCACAAGCCTTTTTATTTCTACCCCATTTACATAAGAAGCAAACCTCTTAATAGTAACATAAGTGTAGCAATGTATAATGAGAAATGGAAAAAATTAAGAGAAAGATTGAGATTCATTCTTTAAGACAGAAACCCAGAACAGTCTCCTAGTCTACTTAGGCAATCTGTCAGTCATCATACTCACAACCAAATTGCAAAGCTAATAAATAAAGGATTGTTTATTCTAATATATCAAGAAGGTAGAGCACTGAGAAGAGCTGGGAGACAGAGAGAGAGGAGGAATACACAGTATTTCTGAAACATATAAGTAATAGCAAAAGCTGTGTGAGACAGTTTTGAAATGTTTAATTTACCTGATACATTAAATGATTAAATACTCTTCCTTTTCAAACAGGGTTCAAAGGCAAGTTCTGACCTCAGAACTCAATCATATATATATTTATGTGTGTATGTGCATGTGCATATATATGCTTATGTGTACGCTTGTATGTCTGCTGTGGTGTGCTTTTCATTCAGCCATACCATCAAGGCATTCTGAAACTTAAGTTGGTGCAGGATGCCACCGCATCCACTAGAGATCCCATAGCACCACTTTTGCAAATTTTCAGGGAGGAACTTAAGTGTTATTAGTGAATTCAACTCCCAAATTGGTTTTTATTCTCATAAGAACTCATGTTAATGCCTTCGGTAGCAGTACTTGTTCCTGAGTTCTTTACCCTAAGCAAGTAAAGATTCTGCAGTAGTTTTCTTCCTAAAGAGACCGTGTTATATTAATTACCAGAACTAGAAGATGCTGACATGTTGGAAGGCGTAAATTTGGAGAAAATTTATTCTTGTGAAGTTTGTTTATGAGGAACAGACAGCCCACTTTAATGAAGAACTGACTATGAAATCAATTTTATCTGGAATATTCCTGGGACTATTAAAGGAAATAATATAAATGCATTTGAAGTTGTTTGGTGTGTACACAGCTGGCATGGATGAAAGAATGAAAGATGTCCACATAAGCAGCTCCCTCTGCTCCTGCATACAGACACACAGAGCTTCATTTATTTCATTAGGGTTCCTGAACAGGACTCCTGAATACAGAATAACTCCTGATTTTATTAGGACTCCTGAATTCATTAGTGCTCCTGAATACAGAGTGCCTGTTTATGAAGTGTCTGATCCCAGGCTTGTTTCATGAGTGAACACGTTTCTCTCCAGCATTCACTGCTGGAAAGTATTAGTAATACCTTAAACAATAGGGTGAAATTCCTTACAAAGGGGAAGAAAAAAAGAATTATAATGGTGGTGGCACCTGTACAACCATTAAAGCACATAATTTTTGTTCTGAACTACTAGTACTAACTGTTACACATGAAGAAGTTCAGCCTGGGTGTGTCTTTTCTTCATCTCAAACATGTTGAAATATATTTTAAAACCAAGTGTTGTGGTATTTTTTGTTATCCCAGATGGAACCTATCTTTCAGGAAAAGAAAGGTCCTTTAATAGGACATGCTCCAAGGAACAGCTTTTGCCTTATATTTCATAGTTAGAATTTGGTTTAACCTGGTTTTGATTACCTGAGAGTCCTTTCACAATGTATGCTATTTAGTCTTGATTAAGTTTTATACTGTTTTCTTTCTGTAGAGGTCTGTAGCCATCGTGACTTCTTAGAGAGGAAAAAGTTTGAGCTCCTGCACTGACTTAAGGACCTGTGTGTATTCTGTGGGCTTTGTGAAGCTTACTAGGGGATAACTGAAGCTCAGAGAAATTGCTCTCCCATTTTAGTGCTAATGTCTGTTTGCTTCTCTATCAGGGTATTGCACTTCTTTTTTTCTTTTTTTTTTTTTAAATGTGAATTATAAAAAGAAAGTTAGGGGATTTTTTTGTCTAATGTTTTTTGGTTTTTTTTAGATTACACCTTTTCTATGTGTGCTTGTCTATATTTAAAATAAGAAACTTGGTTTTAGGGAAAAGGAAAAGGGAAGAAGAAAAAAATAATTCCTGATAATCCTTCAGCCTCTTTAAGTTAATAGTTAATATGTTTGACTGATTTTATAGCTCTGTATAACTGCCACATGGTTTTTATAGGAAG
Organism: Scolopax mira; assembly: GCA_004320125.1. Classification (NCBI taxonomy): domain Eukaryota; kingdom Metazoa; phylum Chordata; class Aves; order Charadriiformes; family Scolopacidae; genus Scolopax; species Scolopax mira. The sequence goes on along the minus strand of BJBW01002130.1, from coordinate 1,315 downwards.
AATTTTGCTGTATTTTTAGGCATTTCAAAGACCTGATACAACAGGAAATGCCTTTTGATTTACTCGTTGAAATCAATAAGAGCCATGGTACATTCCTCAGTGGTGTAAAATCAATACTCTAATTACAGCAGCATCAAGGGTACATACCAGATTGAAAAAGAAACCTTGACTTCATGGCTGTAGCAATTGCAAAACCAGTTATGAAGCATGCGTGACAGATAAATGACTTTTGACAAGAAACCTATTTAATTTTGCTGTTGTACTCAGTAGTAGCAATTTGCTTAATGGGGCAGTGATCAGTGAAATAGACTCTGAAGTAATAGTACAATATACACAATAAAAGCTCACTAATTATTATCCAGGCCCAGGTTAGTAAATAGTACTGAAGTTGTCCTATTTTGGTGAAGTACAAAACTACCAGAGATTACTCCACTAAATCAGCACTGGAAAACACAGTGCACACAGGCTCATTTTCTCTGGTCTTTGCTTATTTACACCAAATCTTTGAAGTACTACGTCTAGTGAAATAAGTTGGTGTTATATATGATAGAGCGTTTCTGATTCGTATCACTTTTTTTTTTTGTTAGAGTAACTACAATTTACATTTCTGATGATACTACAAAATTTAATTATTTTTTACAAAAAATCTAGTTAGTTCCATATGGAATGGACAGGACAGGTGACCCAAACCTAACCAGCAGGGTATTCCATCTCATTTGCATCACGCTTACTATAAAAGCTGAGGGATCAAAGGGTCAGCTCTCTTTCTTCAATGGCTGGCGTCTGAGTAGGGCTCTGTCTGAATTTCACTGAATTTCACTGAATTTTTAGAGTTGAAAGGGACCATAGAGATCATCTAGTCCAACTCCTCTGCTGAAGCAGGATTGATCCTATAGCTAGAGCATGTCACTCAGGACTGCATCCAGGCGGG
>BJBW01002129.1:1371-12248 GCA_004320125.1 Scolopax mira | reverse complement strand
TGCCTCCCATAACAGAAACCAAGCAGGCAGACAGAGCCCCTGTTACAGAGAACTCCCTTCCTCTGCCAGGCTGAACAAGGTAACTTAGAGGACAGGGGCTGTGGGAACAAGTTCCTGGCCAATGAAGCAGGTGTAAAGCCAAGAAGGCCAACAGCATCCTGGCCTGTATCAGGAACAGTGTGGTGAGTAGGACTCGGCAGGTGATCGTACCCTTGTACTCAGCACTGGTGAGGCCCCACCTTGAGGACTGTATCTGGTTTTGTCCTTATTAGAAAAAAGACATTGAGGTGCTGGAGTGGGTCCAGAGAAGGGCAACAAAGTTGGTGAGGGGTGTGGGAAATAAGTCTTATGAGGAACGGCTGAGAGAGCTGGGGTTGTTCAGCTTGGAGAAAAGGAGGCTGAGGACTGACCTTGTCTCTCTCTACAACTACCTGAAAGGAGGCTGTAGAGAGGTGGAGGCTTGTCTCTTCTCCCAAGTCACAAGTGAGAGGACAAGAGGAAACTGTGTCAAGTTGCACCAGGGGAGGTTCAGATTGGATATTAGGAGAAATTTTACACTGAAAGGGTTATCAGGCACTGGAATGAGGCACTATTAAAAGATGGGCTGGCATAGTACTTAGTGACATGGTTTAGTAATGTCTTTTTAATCAGAGTTAGGTTGATGGTTGGACTAGATGATCTTAAAGGTCCCTTGCAACCTAGGCAATTCTATGATTCTATATACTCAGAAAAGTTGCACAGCACACACTAAATCCAACATATCTGATATTGGACTTTCACAGTCTCCTTCACACTGAGGGCCCGTTTTAGGTTTCCTTTTCTTCTTAGAAATTACATACTCTCCATTAAAAGTATGTGATTTATCAAGTTCTTATTAAATGCTGATCGTGTAGACTTCTTTTTTTAATGAAGTACTGAGGCAACTACACTGCACCCGTATGTAGGTATTCTGCTTCTGCAGACTTTCCTGGAAATTAATGGGGTGTGGTAACTAAGTCTGTTTAGTCTAAAGACATCATTGCTTTAGCATCTGATTCCTGTTAAATATAAAGGCTCCTCCCTGAATTGTTTTTAATCCACTCTTGTAAGCTCGATTTATTTGAGCAATTTTTCACAGCGACAGGTATACATGTGCTTAAGTATTTTCAAGGTTAAAGTCTAGACAAGATTTGCATAAATGTCTTTCTAAACACTTTGCTTTAGAGCATGTAATTTTAAATGCTACTTTGTCAATTTAAATGCTACTATGTCAATTACTTACTACGTGTCAATTATTTACTACATGTTATATTTATCATTCATAGACTTGTAATAATGAGGCATTTTAGATATTTTTTGTTTTGTTTTGTTTTAGAATTTGTAGTTTCAATAGCACTGACATATTTAAAGTCTTGACCACTGAACAGATATTCATTCATTTGTTTTGTTCTTTAAATCCTGTACTTTATTGTTATTTTGTAATTTCTACTGCAAGCAATGCACTTATTTGAAAAAATTCATGTGTTGTTTTCGTTTTTCCTTATAATGAAAACCTCTGCTTCCAGGCTAACAGGCCATCTACTTCAGGCTCTGCGTTCTGATTTCTGAGAACATCAGCTAACACTGAATCCACTTTTCATCACTGCAGCAATTTTGTTATGGATTCCCATATACATGCACACACTAGTACTGAAACTCCTGTGCGCTTATCCTCCTGAAGTCATGAAGCACATAAAGTTGTCGCCTCTCCTTTCTGAGCTGTTTACATCTTCAGGACAGCTAAAAGGCAGTCCAGGAACAGTATAATAAAGGGTACCTGTTTAGGACTTTGGAACTGTCAGACCTTAGTAGCGATCTTGTTATCATCATTTTTTTTGCCACATTCTCTGTATGTTTTTTTCATGAACTGTAAAGTAAGGCTAATGAATCACGGTCTCCAGTTTAAAATGCTCGGAGTACTTTCACTGAAAAGTGCTATAAAAATGCTAGTGATGGTGTTATACACCGAGCAGTCTGAGGATGTTCATTCTGCTTTTTCAGATATCGTGGATTTACCACCTTGGTCTGAGCATAGAGACTATTCCTAAAATCACTAGGATTTTTTCAAGCACTTGGATAACATTTTCAGCACATTGGTCATTTAATCTCTTATGTTTGTGATTCTCTCCTTACTGATGGAGCAGCTGATATCTAGAAATTAAATTAATTTTCTTTTATCATTTGTTACAACTTAACTAACCTTACAGGTAGCATTTGAGCACAGAGATGAAGATGGGTAAATTATAATTGCAACATAGTTTGAACAGAGAGTCATAGTCCTGTAGAAAACCCAGGCAGTTCACATAGTTTTATCCAGCCAGATCGTTCTACCACAGTTTTGTTAAAAGTGATTTAATCCTTTTTAGTACAGTAGATAACCATGTTCCATTCTTATCATGTCTAGTTTTATGGTTTTAGTTTTTATTCTTTAAATTTTTTTTTGCAACTAGTGCTCTTCTTCAAGTTGATATTGAACGAAACAGAAAACCAAAAGATTGCTCATTTCTTGTGACAGGAATAATAGATATGGGCTTGCTTTTGCTGTGCATTTGTGAGATTAAACTATCTACATTCTTTCTTCTTTATTAGCTTCATTATCAGTCCTGAAAACCTTTGCTGTATGAGCACTGTCAGTGAAAAACTATGTGTGAATGAAATTTTGCCTGTGTACAAAGTCCATAGATTGTGTTTACAACTTAAATCCCATTTATGATCTGCCAGGACAATCTAATTAGGGCTTACATAGCTTATGTTTAAACTTCCATCAAATAAAGAAGAGTTATATGCTTCATTAATTTGGGGCTGCAATTTGGGAAAATGTATTATCTGACAAATTACCACTGAAATAAGCAAATTGGTGCTACTTAATGAAATGAGTAAAATAGCAGTGCCCAAAGTCTTGGTAGTTTTGCTGCTATTTCAGGAAAGTTAACCTTTTACTTCTTCCCTGTTAGTTCAAAATATTTGACTGCCTTCACATCAGGATCATCATTCTCTTATTTAACTACCAAGATGAACTTAAGGAAGTGTTTTGTCAACACTGGAAACTGAAGAAGACCATGAGATTATGAACTCATAGGTTAATTCAATATGGAAGGTTTCATCTCTAACCTTCTGCTTAAAACACTCATCAGGTTATGCTTTCTGAGACAGATGTGTGTAGTGACATGGCCTCCTTACTAGTTTCTTACTAGTTGTAACCTCCTGTAAAGGGCCCATCAGGAGTTACAGAAGGTGTGAATGCTGGGATGCTGGTCACTGAAACCGAAACCAGTTACCAAAAATGCTTTGTTACCATAACACACTGACATCTCACTGTTCGCTCTATTTTTGCCTCACATTTTATTAACATGTAAAAAAGCACGGGTCACAGTACTGAAGATGGCTTATATCAAACAATTTTTTTTAAAAAAAATTAATCTAGTTTCACTTTTTCAAGAGAAGATATTATACTCAGGGTCGTATTTCTTTATTCTTTTTTAATTTTGGTCGGGGTTTCATTTATTTTTAAGGGACAATGTTGAATATGGGTATGTTATGATCACTATTAAAGGAAATGTCTGATAGGAAATGTCACTCTTTTTAGTGACAGTCTTAAGGATCCAGCTAGTCCCAGACAAAAGTCAGGGTTATTTAAGCTTAAGACTTAATTGTTGTCTTCTTGTTTCCATACAACTTACTTTGAAAAGGAGAATTTATTACATATAGAAACACAGTTTCTCTCCATGATGCTTATGCACCTATGGAGTGGGGAAATTAATAAAATGATTTATCTTTTTAAATGATCTGTGGTATTTGTCATTCATTTCCATATTTTATAATGATATCACCATTCAAATTGGGGGACGGACTGCACTACTCTTTTCCCATATTCTTCTCTATTGTTCATTCCATAGGGTTCCTATGGAACATTTAAATGGTTAGCATGTTAAAGTTGATCCTATGCTTTCAATAAAATACCCTGACACTTCACCAGATGCTTGATTTTGTACATATTCTGAACACTCCATATATGTCAGTGATAGCAAAGACCTACATGAGGGACTGTCATCCAAAGCAACTTGCAGCTCTAATGTTATTATCAAATTTCTAAGTAGAGTTGCCAGTGTGGATCATCCATGGCTAAAACAAACAAAATTATCTTCATCCATCAATATGAGCTGTCATTTTTCTGTGTGGCACAGTCAGAAGCATTCACTCATTTCCATTCCTACCACTCAGATTGTCATTGCTTTATTTGGAGGGAGTAAGCGAGGGTTTTTTTTTAAATAGTTCATAACTCACTGTTTTCATCAGAAAAAAACCCAAAGAAAGAGGTGTCTGAAGTATGATAGAGCCAGTGAAGATTTTCAAGGAAAATGATTTTAACATAAAAGGTGGCCTGATAAGGTCTAACTTAGAAAGTCAATGTATGGTAAGACCTTATTCCGGTAATTTAAATTAATATAATAATTAAAATAAAATTAAATTTCTTAAATTAACTTAATTAAAATAAAATTAAAATAATTCCAAGTAAACAGTCTTTTCCGTTTCCATATTGAAGTTATTTAATATTTGTAAGACACTCAAATCAGTTTTCAAAAGTCTGCTGGAACAATGGAGGAAGACCAATATTTGCACAACAGAATCAGGAAATAATAAAAAAAAAACTATTATCCTTTAATTTTTGAGAAATATTAGGTCAATTGAACTTGTCTCCCTGGATAATTTCTGAATCAGTATAAAAAAATCCTGCACATGAAACTAGACCTCAGAAAAAACATTTATGTCTTTTGCCTTACTTCTTGCTGGTTTACTCATAAATGATGAAAATCTTCTTTGTTTCGACAGCCAGTAAAGGTCTATGCCTCACTTAAGACTTGCAAACAGGATTTAGGTGGGAATAAAATGTGTCCACAGTTTGGTCTGTCAGTGGCAGATTTCATCCTGCTCAAGTAAATCGAGCAGAAATACAAACCAGAGACTCCCTGTTTCCCTGTCCCAGGCTTATGCAGACTTTCTTAGAAATTCTGACTCTGCTTTGTTGAGAAAGGAGACAATAATTTTGTTTAGAATGGACACATCTCTCTCTTTGATTCTGTTTCCAATTACATTTGTTCCTCTTGAATGCTAAGACCATCAGGTTTTTGTTTGTTCATTTTCTCGGTGTGTCCAGGTACCACACAAGATGATGCTAAACTGGAAAACAAGGATTTGGAAGCTGTTGTCCTTGAGGCAATATTTGCAATTTGCTTTGGTTTCAAGGGATTCTTTGGATTCTGTTTGATAACCTGTACAGATTACTGAGCATGTGTTTAAATTGTTTGCAGAAAAATTTCCTCCATATTGTCCCCACAATATTGAAACCAACATTTCTTCTTAGGTGGAAGAACATGCATAATCTATTTTCTTCTCTGTGTTTTCTATGTGCATTTTTGTCAGTATTTTTTGAAGAATATTCTTCAGGTAGATTAGTTTTCTTTTGAGATAAAAAGCCACACTAAGGTTCCCTTAAAACCCTTCTTGTCCACCAATAGACACTGTGTAAGAAGAATTGAAGACAAGAGAAAAATTGCATGTAATCAAAGGCTCTGTAGGTGGATTGTAATAAATTCTATCACTTTATTAACAGGAAAGGTCATCCTATGGAATAGCTAGCTTTTAGTTTGATAAATAATGAAATCAAATTAAGACAGCTTTTAGTAATGTATGGAAAAATATTCCTCTCATTTAAAAGGAACAAGAGATAAATGTAAATATCTAATAATCTCTTCTGAAGTTAGTAGGCAAAATCATTTTAAATAAAGCAGAAGGTAAACACTTTTCAGCAAAATAAGCATATACTGTTCTCTTGATCTAAATCTCTCCTGATCTCTTGATCTTTGACTAACTTGCACTTTTTGAGAAACACAGTTCCTGATAAATTTAGATGTAAAAAGCAAATTCAGTGACCCATACACTGCTCAAATACAAGTATAAACAGAAAAATGTGTATACAAAATTAATATGCTGCTTTGAAGATGAGGTAATAGATCTACTACTCTACTGATATAACTAGCAATTATTTACTATGCATATACTACTAGCATCAGTCATGCTTCTTTTCCCCTCTGAAATCTCAGAACTTTCAAAGTTGGAAACTTGAAAATTTTTAATAATAATAATAAAGCTAAACGCTATTATTAGAAAACAGAAGCTATTTAAAAGTCTCCAGAATCACTTGCAAACATCAAATTTAAAAGGAGTAAGAGATATGTTCATTATTGTCTAGCAGATGGTTTGCTTTTTAATGCTCATTAAATCATAAGACTGTATACTGGAACATCAGAATTCTGTCCATACTAAATAACTATAACTTCTGTCATTACTAGTTAACAATAATTGGTTCACTACACCTCATCTTTACATACGTGTTTCTTTTGTATCACACTGATTATTCATTTTTCTGCATTTTCAAGTCTCATTGAATCTTTTTGCTATGTAACCCAGCAAAAAATTACCTTTTTTTTGACCATACTGACCTTCTTTATTGCTCTGTCATGGAAATTTTCTCTATTGAATAATACATAAAAAGATAAGTTAAATTAAACAGAGCTTGATGAATAACCTGATAACCAGTCCCTGAAGAATAAGGCTATTCTTTCACTCTAAGAGGTTAGCTTGGAGAGGAGCACATGCTGACTTCCTGCAAAGACTCTCCACTTCCTGGCTGGATACCAGTTCAGATCCTTTCAGAACTTCAAGAAGAAAGACTATGATGAAACACGATGAAATTTGCAGTGGTGGAACTGGGGGGTAGTGTGCCTCACCTCAACAAGTTTCAGCTTGGAGCTGATTCTTCAAATTCCAATTTCTCCAAAGCCCTAGGATTTCAATGTTTGTATCACAATCTAGAGAAAGAGCTCAAAGTCTGCCTAAATTCGGATGAATTATTTTTGATTAATGCATAAAGAATCTTGCTTAGCTGACATAGCTCACCTATAGAGTTCAATGAAACAAAGACATAAAAGGAGAATAATGTTTTGCATCTTTATAAGCAATTTTAACTGTCCTCATTTTCAACTGTTAGTAGTGATACAGAATGAACACCACCAAAAGTAAAACTTTTAATAATGAGTAACAGCAAAAGTAGATGAAGAAATCTTCAGAATAAAATTACACATAAGCATAAATAAATAGTTTCTATTATTTAGACTTCTTAGTGGGCTGCTTTGGTTGGACTAAATGCTCTAACCCACTTTTATTTTAGATCTTCAAGAAGTCATTTGTTGCTATGCAGAAAGAAAAGATAATTCAGTCTGTCTAGAAACAACCAGTTGTAATAGATCCTTGCCTTCATGTAAGCAGGTGTGGCATTTTTTGTTTGCTTGGTTTTTTTTACAGTGCATAAATACAACTGAAATTAGGACAATGAAGTTTGTATTCAGAATACCTGTAGCTCTGTATTGATGCATATACTATACTCTCCCACCAAAAACATAGCAAAAAATCACTCCAAATGTTTTCCTTTTTTATAAAATTAGCATTCATAAGATAGTGTCATATGTTTTGGATTATGTTTCTTCATCTGCCATGGATTATATTCAGTAGATCTCACTTAAGTAAATAATTCTCTATGATTCTATGCATTTATGTGTATTGTGTTCATTTTCTGACACAAGAATGCTCTCTTCAAACCAGAACAAAATCTATATACAAAAAAGGTACATCTCTAAAAATATAACAGATTATGTAAGCTGTCCCTTCTGCTCTTATTGAAAAGCAAATCTGCTCTATAAATTTGGCAATGGAAGAACTAGGACATTAGCAAAAAAAAATACACTGTTGCTGTGTAACTTCATTAAAGTAGATGCAGTTATAATCAATGAATATAACGTTTATGCTGTTTTAATTATATGTCTATAAAGTAGATTTTTTTTTATTTTTCATTTTTAAACTATGATGCTTTGTTTAAATGGCCTTGTTGAGAAAAATTTATACATGTGTTATGGTTGAAATGACACAAACAATTAATTTAATTTCTGCTTTCTACTTCAATGTGTCCTCATGGACTTCGGTCATATAGACTGCACATTGAGAAATGAAAGACTTCTAAGTAATTTTGTAATTTATTTTAGCTGTAGTAGCATCTGTAACCTGCTCAGGTAATTTTCAATTTTCTTGTGTATCTGAGTATGCCTGTGCACAGAAAAATAAGATTCTTATATTTTCCTTTTCTGAAAACTGAAGCAATGCCCTGTTGAAAATGTTTTTGGTTTTTTTCAGCTCTTATTATTCATCAGGAATTACTTAGTAATACCTGCTGTAAGAAGGGGAACGAAAAGCTTGTGTATAACTATAACATTGAATCCTGCCTGCAGGATTCATATTAATGTAGCTGTGGCAAATGACATGGACAGACAAAAAACCATCTAGCCACAGGTGCCTAACAAACTATTTATGTTCAAGAGATGTGTGTCTGTCTGACCTTTTTTTTTTTATTAAGGATGAAATAAAAATTCTGCTCACATACACAGGTGGATATGATGTGCTTCTGGAAAGGAATGAAGACTAGCCAAACAAGGTTTGCATACTTCTTCCTGTTCTTCCCCCACTGCTCCACCAGAAATGAGTGTTTTGAGAAGAAGGACTGTGTCTGGGATTCATTTTAGGCATTTCCTCACTGGCAAAGATCATGTTCTTGGAGAGTGTCTAAATATCATTGCTTTACCTCCTGCCCATGTTGCCAGGAAAGCATGTTTCTATAAGCATGGGTGCCTGGAGGTTCACGATGAAAGACAAAACTGTAATGCTGTATCAGGGTGCATTTTATCCCAACAAATCCCTTCAAGTCTCTCAAAGCGTCTCTGCTTGCTCTTAATTTCCTCACTCAAGCATCTGCCTGTGCCAAACAGAAATCTTGCTGAGTAATGTCTGTCAGGAAGGGCCTGCTGCGGGTATCAGTAGCGGCATGAGTCCCGAGCGCTCCGGGCCTGAATACAGCTGAGAAGGGTTGTCGGAAGGGAACTGAACCCTTTCACCAAACCTCCACCATTAACATACTGGGAAGCTTGTATAAAAATATAGTTTTAAGTGAGGGATCAGAATTAGAAGTAGCTAAACTAACTCTGGTAGATCCATACATTGCCCTGACGGGACCTGTCACAGCCAGGAGAAAATGGCAGCCAGGCCCCGCCCCCGCCCATATAATAAAGCCTCTGGGGAGCGAGGCAGTTCGCAGTAGCCCTGCTGGCACAGTCAGGGAGTGGTGTCATCGGCCCGTGTCCACGCTAAGCTCTGCACCCACCCAAAGAGATGCAGCCTTGCAGGCAGAGCCCCTGTGTCAGGCTGTGGGCTGTGCTCTGCTCGTTCACCAGTACCAGGCGCCTGAGTGGGCACACCCCATAGAGGGACATATGTGCCTAGTGGCAGAGCTGCTGGAGGAGGTGACTGGGTTGAGGAGTACTAGGGAGCTCTCTCTCTCTCTCTTGATATTACTGGAATCACAACCTGCCTGCCCTGTGACAGGCTTACTAGGCAGACAGGGCCCATGACATGGAGGATTCTCCTTCCTCTCCCTGCCTGGTTGAACATGGTGACTTAAGGGATAATGAACGATGGTGACAGGTTCCTGCCATCACAGCAGGCTTGTCTCCTCACTGACTGCCACACCAACCCAGGTGGCCTCACAAAATAAGTACGAGACTCTGCCAGTGGAACCAAACTATGGTCAGATAAACGGTTCATCTAGATTGGAGGTGTTGCCAAGCTTAAATTGGCCTATGCGAAAACCGCTTCTGTAGAGAAAAAAAAAGATGAGCCATTTTCATAGGAGACCAGGCTCCTTGAGAGGAACAGAAGGCCCGATATACAGACCAGACCTGCTTCTAAGGGAAGTCTGATGCCTCCCTGAGGCCTGGGTTAAAGATGAGAAAATTCCCTACCCTGGTATGGCCCTCAGATTATTAACCGTTGTTTTCACTTAGGCAGCCATAAAGCTGCAACAAGAAGACTGAAGGCAATCAAGAGAGTCTTCAGGGCCTTGGGATGACTCATTAAGGGATCAGGAGCACAAGTACTGTTTTCTTGTGTCCTTCCAGTTGCAGGGAATGATGAAGGAAGAAAGAGGAAAAAGAGGAAGAGCCAGTGGATCAATACCTGGCTGCAAGCCTGGATTCACCAGCAAAATTTGGCAAAATGAGAAAAAGAATTTTTCTTTTATGGTACTATTTTGTCTTCTTTCATCTGCATTGAATGTGCCCTGTTTCATGTGCTGTGTGACAAGGAGAACATAATCTTCCTTTGTGCCTCCTGTAGAGGCAGATTTTACATACTTTTACCATGTACCCAGTTTCACTGAATTTCACTGAATTTTTAGAAGGGAAGGGACCATAGAGATCATCTAGTCCAACTCCCCTGCTGAAGCAGGATTGATCCTATAGCTAGAGCATGTCACTCAGGACTGCATCCAGGTGGGTCTTGAAAAATTCCAAAGAAGGGGACTCCACGACCTCCCTGGGCAGACTGTTCCAGTGCTCTGTCACCCTCACTGTGAAGCAGTTTTTTCTCATATTTGAGTGGAACTTCCTATGTTCCAGCTTGAGCCCGTTGCCCCTCGAGCTCTCACTGGCAACCACTGAAAAGAGTTTGGCTCCCTGCTCCTTCAAACCCCCCTTTAGATACTTATAGGCATTAATAAGGTCTCCCCTCAGCCTTCTCTTCTCCAGGCTAAAGAGTCCCAGCTCTCTCAGCCTTTCCTCATAAGGGAGATGCTCCAGTTCTTGAATCATCTTTGTTGTCCTTCGCTGGACTCTCTCCAGTAGTTCTTTGTCCCTCTTGAACTGTGGAGTCCAGAACTGGATACAGTATTCCAGTTGTGGCCTCACCAGTGCCGAGTAGAG
>BJBW01002128.1:845-450845 GCA_004320125.1 Scolopax mira | reverse complement strand
ATGCAGTATTTATTATTTCTAGTACAGGACAAGCAAACAGTGTTAAATGGCTTCTCCGAATCCAGGGCTTATGGTCCTCTGCTCCAGCCACTCTCCTACTACAGTTTGTTATTTCTCTATGCTGGTGGGCCTCTTGCCTGACTTTAAGACAGTTAAATAATGTAATTAAACAATTAAGATGATTGTCCTTAAATGATCAATTAAGACAGAATTCTAAACATGCTTCCCCATTTGGAATTTAGCCTACTTTCTATCTCCTTCTGTGTATCAAAGACAAGGCAGCTAGGCTAAATCCTGAAATCACTGCACTTTTTATATGGTATGGTTTATCCTATGCTTATGTGAGTCCTATGTAGTGAGAGCTATTTTCTTAGGGCTTGGGAAAACTTGTATCTACACAGCCAACCAATGCAGCCAACAGATGCATTGGTTTAATATGAGAAAAGATATTTTTTATTTCTTGCTGTACTATACTTATGTTACTCTTTTCAATACCTGGCAACACTAACAAATAACTCTAGAGCTGCAATGAACGTCCATGTCAAGCACCTGAAGTCTTCTGAAATAACTTTCATGGGTTTACTTGGAACATTCTCTGTTAATTACATTTGGGCTGGGGCAATTAAAACCAAAGCCAGCGATAGCACAGTTACCATACCAGTATTTAAATAATTACCAGGCAGAACTGAGAACTCGCTGTATAGTGAGCTGATAGAAATAGAGAGGCTACAGGGATTTTGTGCTATGTAAATAAAACTGGCCTGCCTAAAACATGTTTCATCTCTAATGGCAGATATTGCAATTTAATTTAAAAGGAATAATATTTAAATAAAAGATTACCCACTTAAACAAGTTTTCTGTCCAAGCCTCCCTCTCTCAGTTTTAAGTCACTCTGTTTAGATCCTTTGCAGAACTGGTGTCTTTCTTTACTACTTTCATTCTGTATCATAAACATTCAGTGTTATTACAGACATCATGGTATCAAACTCCAGATAGTCTGATGTTTTAGGGGAAAAAATTAGACTATTTAAAGTGATTATAACTTTCCACTTGATAGTTTAACATTCTACAATCATTACTGAGTCTGCAGGCACCGTTAACCTGTTCTGGTGAGACAAACATGTCTTTTCTAATGTTTACTGAGATATTGTAAATTACTTAACGTACAGCAGAGTACATTTTTCTCAGTTAATCTAGATCTGATCCCTGAGGGGCTATTTATTACATATGTATACAACCTGTCTGTAGAAGTGAAGTTAATGTAATATGACACAAGTAGCACACATTGTTTAAATGTGTTCCAGAAAGTTAGCAAATTTAGTTAAAAGAATACTTACATGCTCTTCTGCCTAGAAAACAATGAGGAAAAGGGCTCTAAATACTAAACACTGCTGTTCACTGTAGGTGGCCAATTAATACACTGCACTGTATCCAAGCTGGAACAAATCCTTCAAATATATACATAAAGCATATAATCTCTTATCTACTTAGGCATTATCAAATTTTTAACAAATCCTAGTAACTTCAAACACAGCTTTAATGGGATGTAGTACTAAAACATGCAAAGTAAAGAACAGAGTTTTTAAGAACATAATCTGTTTTAGAATGTTTCAAGAGAACTGCTTTGAAATGCAATTATAATCTTAACCCATGAGTAAATGTGTGCTATCTTGCAGAATTATGTTGCATGAATTAATATATATAGAAAGAGAGAGCCTCATGCTCCTAACACCTATTGCAATTTGAAAACGGGGGTTTAGACAGACTATCTCAAGATGGTTCTAAAGGGTAGCTGTGTTTGAATACAGGAGCACATTTATGGCTACAAGTTTGGTCCCTGTAAATGTTTTATTTGATGATGAGAGACAGAGTTTACTTGAGAGAAAATGCTAGCAGGATTTTACAACTATTCTAGCCCTGATAAGTAGTCAGAACATATTTTAATAGAATCTTATCTGTATTTTGGGGTATTTATCTCAGTAACCTAAAATTAACACAATGCATCTTTCTCTCAGGGTGCAAGAAGTTCAGTGTGCGCCGCTTCCTCAGGCTGGCTCTGCTTTCCCTTTACACACACAGTGAAGTCTCTTATTCCAAAGGCTACACTTCCAGTTGCCTTTGTGTATGCAGAACACAAGTTTTTCCCACTGGTTTGGTCTCTTTTTGTTCTGGTTTGCAGTTTCCTTGTCTGCACGACTGACACAAATGAGACCTATTCTGAAAACAGCAATATGGGTTTAAAATCTGTTCTGTCACTTTGAAGACAAAGTGGCAAATTGTTTCAGGACACAGAATCATAAAATCATTTATGTTCGAAAAGAGCTTTAAGAAGTTTGGTATGTTCTGTACAGATAAGTACACTTTTTCATTATGCTTTTCATTCCACAACAAAAATTATTACCTGGTAAATTAAATTTCCCTTCTTTTCCCAAAATGTGTTGCAATTCTTGATTAAGAAAAAGAAATAGACTATTTGCATGTGATGCAAGCTGTATAGTTTTATATAGTAAGCAAACCTTTAGACTATTTACAGACCACCCTGCTAAAGAATGTCGGTGAACTCAGTGAAGATGCTCTTTCTAGTGTTTTGATGTTAAAAGGAAAATCAAAAGCAATAGGTTTTGGCCATACATGGTAACTGTGCAAGGTGTGATTTTGATCTTTATTCAGTGAACAACCACGGTCAGATAAAAAAAATATGCAGAACTATAATTGAAATTTAAGTAAAATTTAGGCAATCATGAAAAGACTATTCAGCTAGCACCAAATATAATGAAACCCTAAAAGCACCTTGGTTTTCATTTTTAAGACTCCTGAGTGCCTTTATTGCTGCTTTCATGCCTTCCTTTGAACACACCAGTTCCCACAGAGTAGACCTGCTCAGACAGTGTGACATCATTCCTGCCTAACTGCTACCATCCCGAGGATCTCCGACAATGCAGTTTGTAGACACTCTAGATCAGGTTCCAGAAATGATGCAACTACAGCTCTCTTTTTTTTTTTTCCTTTTTTTTTTTTTTTGAGATATGGCAAAGGGTTAGGCTAACACTTCTTTTTAATAACAATTCAGCACTTGCAGGATGCTCCATATATGAAGGTTGTAGAGTCTCAGCTCCATCCTCTGCCTAAATGGATACAAATCCTGATGGCTCACTTGCAAGGGAAGGAACCATTGCAGGGTGGAAAAGAAAGGCATGTGTATGTGTGGATGGCAACAAGAATCATTTTGCTGAACCATTCTTGAAAACTCAAGGTGTCAAGGTTTCTGTTCTAAGACTAGAACACAACAGGAAAAGATGAGGAACTGGAGTTTTGAATTATGCTTCAAAAATAGTGTGTATCATTTACATGGAACAAATGATTCTAGCATTGGTAAGGTCCTAGATCTCCTGCTGCTTGACTGAAGGCTTCATCACCAAGTTTTAAAACTGTGTTCATACTTACTTCAAGCTGTTCATCTATAATAGCTAAGATTCAAAAGAAAAGTTAGTGTCTCTTTATCACCACAAGCCAAGTATGGCCTACACTAATTGATAACAGAGGACAGGTTTGAGTCCTCTAAAGTGGAAGAAGGACTCTGTACTTCCCATGCGTGGTGTGTGAGCAGTAATAATAGACACTTCATGGCCACCGGAAGATTTAATAAAAAAAAAAAAAAAAAAAAAACCATGGAAAAAAAGCCCACTACTGAAAATAACTTTACTCTGTGAAGACTTATGAACTTGTATGGGGAAAGAGACCTCCACTGCAAAGTTCTAACAGAAAAAGCGGTTACTGTTCAAACATCTTAAGGTAAGAATCAACATTCACCTCTGCCTTCTCTCTATGGAATAAATAGATGCTCAGTGGCTCTGGTGCCTCCCAAGGCCTGCCTTTCTCTATACTATACTATAATATTACTGTTTTAAAGTCTACTGTGCTGGCCACATATAGAAAATGACACATTGCAGCAATCAGAGTGGCAGTATGGAGTAGTGAGCTCTGGCCCTTTTTTAGATCTGGCCCTTAGTGTGGAATGACATTGCTTGTACCTTAGTATCTGTGGTTTTTTTCAAAACATAGCACATCCTGTTTAGATTTGCAAGTGCCAAGCTATCATTCACTATATATTTCCTGGTTTTAGCACTATTTGAAGGTCTTTTTTTCCTAATGAATAGTATCCTGAATAGGAGAGGAAGAAAAGCTTAAAGTGAAGCTTGTTCTTTCCTTTTCAAATTAATCAAACTAATCAAATTCTTTTCTTTTTCTTTTTTTAATTCTTGCTTAAAAGATTATAATATTTGTTCAATGTTATACTACACAACATTCTGATTTAAACTATAATTATTACTAACCTGATTTACATAGTTTCTACACCTACAATAGTGCTTGTTCTAAAGGGAGTAATGGGGATGTCAAGTATCCAAACAGAAGCAATTCTTTTGTAATTGGTATGAAGCAGAAAACAAAGACTTCTGCAGTAATATGTACTAGTTTGGGACTGCCTCTAAAATGTATACAAGACATCAGATTCCAAAATACAATACTCAGCTGAATGCCAGGGAGAAAGACCACCCCATCACACAGGGTAAATTCAATAGGTTTTGAATCAGGTCCTATTGTCTTTACAGTGATTTGAACGTGCTTTACCACATTAATGGAAGATGACACAAGTTTCCAGGTAAAGCACTGTAACAACTTATTCCTGGAACTAGTAAAGTCACTGCAAGTTCTACTAACCTGAAAAATATATTTATGTGAAAACTTTTTTCCATAGCTTCAGCACTATAATCACTGAAGTTTATGAGTCAATGTTTTTATAGCACTGTTTGACTAATGGCTAAACCCTTCTATCAATGACATATACAACAAGGGTTATTTTATCAAAATACTCCTACATTATATGGCTGTTTTCCTTTGAAGAATTCCAAATAAAATACAAGTATTTATAAGATCTTATTTTAGAAATGGAGACACTAAAGAATAGGGGAAAACAATTTTCTTAGTATCGCAAAACAAGGTAGGAGCAGGTTATTAGGCCACAGCAAACCATTGCAATCATCCTGTCTGATCTCATGAATAACACCAGTCCAGGACTCTTCAGAGTTTGTCTTGTTTAAAATAAAGCATATCTTCTAGAAATAAATGCATAGAAGTAAGAAATAAAAGTATAATTTAAAAATGTTCAGTGACAGATAATCTATCCCAATTGTCCTGTTTGTGCACTATTCCAAAGGTTAATTACTTTCCCTCCTCAAAATAAGACAAAATTTTTCTTGCTAAGCTATCAGTTGCACTGATTTACAGAATGAAGATCTCTTTATTAGAAGATTTCTATTCCCCATACACATACTTATATGGATGAAAATGCAAGAATGGAATTTCAGTTTTCTGACTGATTGGCAATAAGCCACTGTCGCTATAGTCCCCCACGTCCTCCTCCCACAACTATATCTAAGTATAGTTTTACATTCACTTTTGAAAATAATGCATCAACATATTATTTTGGTATAAAATTCATGACATGCGGAAAGCTCAATGTATCCTTACAACAAATTGATTTGGATTGTACTGAAGTTACAAGGGAATACATTAAAAAAAAAAGCATCTTGCCTGAAGTTCCCGTGGACCTTTATCTTCATCTATTTGTTTTCCTTAAATTGTTGCCAAACTCTTAACTATTTATTCTTAATTTTACAGACTACATAATTCTGCTTTTCAATAAATCCAGAAAAAAATCTTTGAGTATTCAGTTGTGCTACAGTCTAGCTCCATAAAAAATTTAAAATTCTATAGCAAATCTCTGACCTATATAGGTTAGTATGTAACATGAAAAGATGATGCCTCATTGTGACTTCTGTCCTAGCCTCGCTCCTCCCCTTAGAGGTAGACCATTAAGTCTAATCAATCCCAACAATAGAAGTTCTGCAGATCCACCAATGCTACGTGCATGAAGAATAAAGTGAAAAATCTAATCTTAATGATAGCATAGCCTAAAAAGCAAAATTTCTGCCTGTTAACAGATAAAGCAAGTTCACATTTTATGTTAACATTGGATTAATTTACGTAATGAAAACATACCATTGTAGTATACATATCAATAATTTGTATGATTTCTGAAAAAAGTGTTACAGATTTCCTAAAGGCTGTAAAGCAGACATAATCCTGTTCAAAACAGAGAAGAGAACAAATTTATATTGTAAGAACAGCCATCTTTTTTTTTAAATTTTCTGAAGTGCTCTTCAGCTCAGGAAAATACAGAGGAAACAACAAATATCCAAGAACTTGGCCTGCAAATTACCCCAAGAAATCTAATACATATACTCATTAAATTATAACTTATTGTGTACTTTTCACATCTACAACTACTTTTGCTTGTAAAAGCATAGATGGTCTATTGCTTCCAAAATTAGGAAAAGAAGGGTTTAAATATAACAAGAACAGTGTCTACGTCTGTTTGGTGTTCTGCCAGCACTTATTCTAAATACTTAACATGATACAGTCTACTTAAAGATACTTATTTAAAGTACACAGTCACCTTACTTAAATCACATTAGAATTATACATAAGTTGCATTCTACACTGAGAAAAAGATTTATAAAAGGTGAAAACAAGACCATGTTTCTCCAGTTAGCTTCTTGTCAACTCGGTAGGTCTAGATGATATCAAGATGCTTTAGAGAGAATGAAGCACTCCAGCTGAATAACTGGTAAAGTATTTGTTTTATCAAAATCTGCACACACAAAATGATTTGAAACTTCACCACCCAGAACAAATACCTAGGTCCTCACAGGTTTGTTTTTCCTTCCTTTTCATTTTCTAAGAGTAATAAAGACCTTGGGGCAGGGCATTTCCTTTGGATTAATGACTGGCTGGGGTTAATGGCCAGGAGCTGTTCTTTGGGCCATCAGCTCCTCTCAGCCGGTCATTAATCCCCAGGAAATGCACTGTGCCTCAATCATTATTGCTTAATTTCAGTGCAAACAAACTACTGTGGCAGACAGCATGCTGTATGCTGTCCCTTAAACACAAGCAACAGAGATTCAGTTAATTTAATCAATTGTTTACGCTATAGTCTATTTTCTGTAGCAAGAGGAAATCATGGATATTTTGACTGTTCTATGAGATCTGTTGGTTGGTCTCACGACCATTTGATAGACCGGACTGTTTCTGCACCAGTCATTCTGCTTGTCACTTATGTTGTCATTATTACTAACTATAAGCTGAATGGCCACTGCTCACTTTATTTCCTGGCAAAATTCAGATAAATGCCCGAAACGCGATCTGCACAACACATTTTCCAATGACAGTGTTACCTACCCATGCACACACCTCATCTTAAGTAGGAGGTTATTAACTTTTACAGGATACCTCATCCTCATTTGACACATTCTGACATTTACTGTACAATTTCAGGCGTGCCACAGAGTTATTAAATTTTCAACAGTAAAATATAACATGGACTTTCTCCAGGCTTGTGCTACACAAATATTTACTAGAGCACAGAACGTTGTTATATTTCTCTAGTCTACTTGATAATCCCCTGATTAGACATCCACATGCTTGGTGGAGCCAAAGAAAAACTGTAAATGGTCAAAGGCAATGCAGCATATTTGTTTTTAGAGGCTAACTTTACAATAGCTTGACTTAAGAAAACTATTTAATCAAACTGGCCAACCTCATTGATTTTTCAGCTTTGAGATAGTAACAAAAGGATTCTAAGAAGCCACTAGTGGAAACTGAAAGCCACTTTTACTACAGTTTAAAAGCTGAAAAAATTATGAACGTAGACACTGCTAACTAATTGAGACATTTTTCCTTTGCCTTTCATGCGAAAAACTGAGTTAAAACTTCAAAGTATAGACAATAGGTAGGCGCTTACAGTCAAAAGCATTTATTCTTTTCCAAACTTTTAATTCAAATACTAGAATAAGGATGATACCATGCTGAAATAAGTGGAATAAATGTAATTTAAAATACCATTTTCAAGTACCTAGTGTATTCTTCACAGTTAGATGCATTTACCATGCATGAAACTCCTATGCGGTATGGAAGTGTCCATTACCTCTTTCCTAGGCACCTCAGTGACTGTTTCTCTGAATCCAAGAAAGAGAGAGTAGATTAGACTGTGGAGGCAGCGACAGAGAAAGAGGTTGGGTAATAAAAATTCTTCATCATCATCATCATGAACTTAAAGTACAAAATCTAAACAGATATCTAGGCTGCATTTCCAAACAAGTTTACCCACTTCACATAAGCAATACGTGTTCCCAGACAAGATGCAGGAAGCTGAGGTAGTATATTCTATTCTGCTACTCTGCTAGAAGGTATTGAAACTCTGATGGTGTACAGTACGTGCACGAGGGGCCTGGGCTGAAATGCTGCTTATAAACTTGACTTGAAGGCAGCGGGGCAGGGAGGTCTCTTGCAGAATGTGATTTGACAATGCCCTCTCTATTTTCCCCTGAAAGACAAAGTATGTCTTAAGTTGTTTTTTATACAGGTCTGCAGTTTAGGAGGTTGTTTCAGGTAATTCTGTTCCTTCATATGTTAATACACACAGGAGAAAAACATCTCCACCAAGGGTTGCCCCTATTTGTCTAGACTAAAATATAGTAATGGGAACACATACACACACACTCCTACATAAAAATAGTTTGATATATACTATATTGAAGAAGGTCTCCAAGTTGAAAAGGTATGATAGAGCCCAAAGCAAAGAGCTTTGTTAAGATTGTAGGAAAAGAAAGAGCCCCAAATATATTTCAGATCCAAATATGGCATTTTAATCTAAAAAATATGAACAATTGGTTGAGTGAAGTCACCCAGTCATTCAAAGCATACAGATGTCAGGTACTGAAAACCACTGTTGCACTTTGATTCTCTGAACAAGAATTTCCAGTCCTTTCCTGCATGTTTTTGCTTTCAAGTATAAGCAGACCACATTCATTAAAACCAGATGCTACTGTCTCTTTGCTCCATTTCGGTTATCAATATCATGTTTGAAAGATTCCAAACATTTTAATAAAAATTTGACTGAGTTTGTGATCACATCAGGCGAGGCCAGGTTAAGACGCCAAATTCCATAGGCTTTCTTGCAAAGAGAAAAGAAAAATCCAGATAATTCAAACTTTACTCTCCCCTCTTCTTTAAAACAGTCTTAAAATTACTTGTGCATTCCAGAGCAAAAAGCAAGCAAACAAACAAACAAAACCCCCATCAAACCCAAACAAAAGCTAAAACCCTAGGTAATAAGAAAACATATGTCATCTGACGACACACCCCAAGAACTGTCAGCTGGATGGAGAACCAGCCATGCTTTTCCCTGTTTTCTTCTACCATGGGAGGCCTCAGAGGAGGAAAATACAGAATACATCTACTTTGACTTTGCTTTTGCTTCACTGAGTGAATGTTATTCTAAGGGGATCTATTCTTTGCTTCCTGCATGTTATTCCAATAGCTGAAATGGAGGTGGTCCAGAAAAATCATGTGTTCAAAGCCTGGATGCTCAGTTTGCATTTCAAGCCCATTCTCATACTCTGAGATCTACTAGGCTCCAGGGTTTATGCCAAAGTTCAGAAATCATTGCTCTAATTTAGGTTATTATCATTATGGGAGCTTTTAATGGATTAGAGTTCTACATTTTCCTTGTTTAGGCAGATAGACACAGCATGGAGCTTGGCATAGCTCCGAGCTGCTACATTGCGATCTTTTCGTTTCTCAGATTTCTTACAATTTAGCAGGTAACAGCTACAATATTATTCTCAAAACATTCCACTGCTGGCAGTTGTTAGATACGACTCTGTTGCCTGTTCAGATCCCATTACCTTTCGATTCATTGATTTTTCCTCTCTTTGTTGCTGCTTTTCTATAGAGCAGATTTTTCTTCCTTCTAATCGTGACACAGATTCCTATAATGACTCCTTCATTTTTTTCACAAATAGTGTTATTAAAACTTTATTATTATTTTTTTTATTACTTTTTATTTAAAAGTATCCATATTTGCAAGAAGCTACTGCTCTTCCTCTAAACCTTGTAATAAATTGCTGGATCCATCCTACATTGTGAACACTCACTTCCAGTACAGAACAGCTCTAGAGAAAGTCAGTCTTGGTTCAAGCGATAACAGCTGAGACTTGACACAAGAGAATTAAGCAGTAAAAATACTTGTTTTACCCAGGCCAGAATTTCACTCCAGAACTGAAATAAATATAGGGCAAGGGTAGGATTGAGGAATATTTATATAAGAAAAATTGCAAATATGTCCTAAAAGTTCCAGTTCTTCAAACGGTACAGGACTTCAAAAGCATATGTTAAGAAACCTCCTTTTGATACATCTGAAGATACTTTATATATTCATATGCTTCAGATTTCAAGATACTTAAATATACATACGTAAAAATGAATGGGAATACAATGCAGATCTTAAATAAGTAATACATTGTTCAAGAAGTCTCAGTTTTCTATGGGCCTTGTTTTAGATAATTCAATTTTGAGGATATCAAGTGTCCCCAAATCCTCCAAAAAAGACTACAAAAAATATAAATCTGATAGAACAATCCTGATAGCTTCCAAAATTTGGCTCATGAGCACCATTAATTCACCGATCTTTATTTCACAGGTCACAAAAATTCTGCTCAGTAATACACTTCTACCCTCCCAACATTTCTATCTACCAAACACAGTGAAATGCTGTTAAAACAGAAGATCCTGTCTGTGCAGCTGCAAATTGGAAGGTCCCACCGTGACCATGAATCGGATGAAAAATATCTTATGTGACTGCAAACACATAAAGAAGTATTATGTAGGATAACCTCTATTTTGATGCGATCCACACTAAAAATGATTTAGAACCTTGAGATAGGAGAACGCACCATGAGTCGTAAGCACTTTCAGGAAGGCTAGATTAGATTTTGTAAATAAAGACAGTTTGAAAGAAACAGACCTTTTCAAAGAAAAATTTAATTACTTTCCATTAGTTCACAGTTTTGTAGTACAATGGCCATTCTATTATCTACAAAAAAAAATGGTGCCGATTTCTGTTTTATTTTCCTATGTTGAAACTAAAGCTGAGATACTGTACATTTTAGATATCCCAGCCTTGACACGCTTTTTCCAGCTGTAAATTTTGCCTGGGCAGCCAAAGTGGACTCTGATAATTCATCAGAGATTTATAGGTGTCCAGGAGAAAAAGCTCTAGAGCTGGTCTGCATCTGCACAAACTGCCTGAGCAGTATACATGCAGCTGATCCAATACAAGGTGGCCCTGCTGGGCTCTGTGCAAAGATTTCTCTTCTAGAAAGAGTCCAGCAGAGGTACCAGTAACCTTGAAAATCTTGTTTAGTAAAACCCCAGTGTTCCTGGGGGAAAAAAAAAAAAAAAAAAAAAAAAAAAAAAGTGTTCCCTGAGTGGGAACTTTAATCTTAGTTTACTTTGTTGGTCCTTTTTTATTCTGAGCAATTTCAGAGGTTTCCATTCTCTCACAGTGTAAATACTATTAAAGTTAGCTCATTCAAATGGAGCAAATAAGAAATAGACATAGAGCTTCTTTCTGGGATAAAGGATTTCCTCAGCTATTGGGTGGTAGTGAAATCCATTTGTCCACCTCACCACAAAGTACCACTAGCCTCTTTGTAACCACATTTAGAATGGGTATTAGATTTTTCAGTGTCAAGATGACATAATAAATTTCCATTTATCCAGGGGGCTCTGATGGCTAGGCATGACTTTTTAAGGGATTTTCTTTGGAAGGAAGGAAGGAAGAATGCCTAAAATAGAAGCCTCACATAGAAGGTCTCACATGCCATGCCTTCAGGGTGTGGCCACTCTTACTTGGAAACCTTAATTTCTCAGATTAACTCAGATGATTTATATAGCACTGAAGACACAGTTGTCTAGAGAAGAGAGAGGAGGAAAATCACATTGTTGGGCCACCATGATGGTTAAAAGACTGGCTAAATTCAAACAAGTTCTCTTACAAAATTGTCCTGTTTACCTTGTAAAACCTGAGATAGTCACATACCATCTACCCAGTGAATCTTGTTCTAAAGCCCTCTTTTCTGTTGGGGTTTTCGGCATTTTTTAAAACTTTACCTACAGTAAAGTTTACCTTCAGGCCGCCTGTGCCGTAGTGGGTATTTCGTTCAGATCACATGCTATGTGCATTTGAAACATAAGGAATTAAAAGAGATGACAACTGCAAAGGAACATTCTCTGTAACAACCACCCCACCTCTCTGTGTCCTTCTATTTCTGAGACATCGTGCATGTTGTCTTTGAGGAAGGGTCCTGAAACTGCCTCTAGGTCACATCTGATACTTGTGGAACATAACAATTCAGTAACTGTAGTGCACAAAGGAAGCTGACAATTACGTTGCTCCTTGAAATTCTTGGTTATTTTCTAAAATAAATGCCTGGCTCACAGTTATCAAGTCAAATGGAATTTTAAAAGTTCAAGGAATTTTTACATTTCTGGGTTTAACTCTTCTCTAAGGATCAATTCACTCTACCCAGAACGATGAGCTACTAAAAGCAGGAGTAAAACATGCCATGTCACCAGCAATGCTTCTTCAATTTCCTCCTACTGTCACCACTGGCACATATAAGTAAAAGCCCATCTACCAATAAAATGGCAACTCATTGCTAGAGAGCAAACAGATTAGTAAAAAATAAAGTGATGAGGCTGGAATTTCTTGACACCATTAAAGCTTTTCCTTGTCACGTGTCACGAAGCATCTGCTACACTGTATAGTGCTATGTGGAGGCTAATGACCCTTTAGGTCCCTGGGCAAGTTCTCCTCGACAACAAAGCATAAATGGCTCTTTAATACAGCCAATCCCAATTGAAATGAATCTTCTGAAGCCAACAAGTAGTACTGGGGTCCTCTTTAGCACGCCATCTTACCTCTTTGGGACTGCAGCAAAGGAGAGGATTTAAGTTAGTTGAAAAATTATTTATGTAGGCTTTACACCTGAACAGTCATAACTCCCTAAGTTTTGTGGTTCACTATAGGACTGCTTGTGGGTGCAGCACATCTTGAAAGAACATCCTGTACACAGGAAAGTGAATCAGAAAGAGAAAAGTTTTCCAAATTCAGAAGTAAAGTAGGCATACCTAAATGAAAATAAGCTGAATGCTATGAAAGAAGGAAAAGTTAGCCTCAGAATTTTGTCATAGACTTGGCAGTTAAATTAAAATTTCCTAAGTTTGTACATTTTATAGCCTCAAAGTTCACTTTATCCAGTCATCTTTTTGGTGCAAATGTCATCAGTATGAGCAAGGCACACAGAAGATGGAGCTATGTTTGGAAAATGTCCCATGGGCTCATTAAGAAAGATTCTGCTATAAATCTCTGAGTATGCATATAAAATAGGTTTATAAAAATATGCATTTAATCACTAATTATTTTAGTCTTGACAAGAGCATATGAATTTAAAGAACACAAGTCAAAAAGCCAGAACTTCATTAGACAGAAGAATCCAGTTTAGGGACTCCATTAGCTTGCATGTTACAATGTTGAGTGAACTTTATCTCACTTTCTTGAGCAGTACATTCCAAAGCAGCATATTCTGAAGCAGAATTTCAGTCAGAACAACAGTAAACGTTAATAGAACAGTAGTAAACATTAATAGAAAGTGTTTTCTTCTCTATGTTAAAGTAACATTATCTTTAGTAGAATAATGGATACTGTGTGTGAATTCCTTAAAACCAAAAGGATTGTAGCTACTGTTCAACCAAGGTGGAGGAAATGACCCTGGAAAGTGTTTGTATCAAATTGACATTGGAGAATAAGCACAAAGAAAAAGATGGGTCATCAGTTGATACATTTCTACTTCTCCAACAAATGATGCCAAACAGTCCCCTCCACAGGAACGCTAAGCAAGCTGTGTACAAGGTATGACACTTTCTGGAATTTTTTTTTATTTGAGAGAGACCTCTTCATAAGTTTAAATTGATATTAACACTACTTGTTTCTTCTGGATAAGAGGGCAAGGTAGGTGAAACATAATATAAAAATTTATTTTAAAAAATTATGTAAATATTTTGGATTCATTGCCTTTATTAGAGCCTACATTGCAATAGAATGTATTATAAAACTATTTTTAACCAAACTAACATTTACTATTCTCTAAGTTATTGTTCTTCTCTATAGTGATTAACCACTGAAGATGTATAAGGCATAAGCCTAGTTATTAACAGGTTCAAAATATTTGTCCATTAAAGCCTGCTTTTGTGGCACTTGAAGAATTCATTGGAATATACAGTATCCAGTAAAAACAGATGGGAATTAATTCAGATTTGGAGAAGACTTAAGCGAGGAAAAAGAGAGAAGATATTCATCACTCAGTATCATTTTAGGATGATGAAACAGACAGCAATTCCTTGTTTATGAGAAGATTCTTCCAGTCATCTATGTCTGAGAAAGAACAGAGATTTTACTAAATTATTTTAAAATTATTTTGGTTATCCTGTAGGAAACCATTAACAGCAAAATGGTAAATTATAGTACCACCATCCTTTACTCATCTTCCAGACTGACTTTCAGTTAAGACATAATGTCTCCTTCTAGCATAGCTGAGAAGAGAATCGCTTGTCTCAGTCAGGAAACTCAAATATCCGATTCATATCTGAAAGATGATAATTGAAAGGATGCCCAGCTTCCCCTCACAGCTTCACTCATTTTGCATCTGAGCACTCCCTCAAGTTAGCTGGTGCCTGATATAAAGAATAACTGTTACATGATCTTCAGAAAAAAGATGTATTCAGATATGTAACCAACTGCAAAACCCAGATTGTTATTTTCACCACCAACCTGAGTTCCTCATTTTCTACAGTCCTGTTTAGAAGATAATTGAAAGTGGCCTGATTTTCACAGATTTCTGTACCTGTTCCTAGAATTGGTTTCAATGAGTTCATACTTTTCAAACTGTCAACAACAGGAATGAAAATATCAGTTGCAAATAGTCTATTCCTTGAAGATGACACACCGGGAGACAGTCTAAAATTTGTTACTGTATCACTATAAATAACTGTACTTATCATAACTTATATAGAAAATATTTTCTTTAAAATTAATGACCAGCAAAAGTCACAGAAAAACATGACAACATTAACACTCTATCAAAAAGATGAAATGCAAACTGAATGTTTGTGCTGTCTCACTCGTTTGAACCAAATCATTATGTGCCCCCATTCCCCTTGGTTCACAGCTTTTACATAGAAAACCACCTTCATTCAAAACTGCAGAGCAGAGATGACAAACCCCTCTGAATTAGAATCAGTAGTCAGCTTTCTGAAAGATTGCTGATTGCTCTCTTGTATAAGACCTTTCAGCAAAAGACAGTCGGGGTGGCATCTTGCTCATATTCTAGAATCTTCCGGATGGATCCTGAAGTGAAGTCTAAAAAGATGCATTCTTTGGGCCAGCAGTTAAGGCTGACTGAATTCAGCATTATTTGAGTTAACCAGGAAAAACAAAACACAGAAGCAGAGATAAATACAAACCATAGCTAATAAGATGCATGACATGGCAGGGGTGACTCCTGTTGCTGTCAATCTTTTTAAAGGTCTTTTTCTTTCCTGATAAACTTGTTGAATGAATATATAGCTTGTTCATTAAAAAAACACCCACAAACCTGCGAGTGCAGGTTTGTGGATGTGAGTACTTGTATCTTCATTCTAGGGAATCAGTGTATTCCCTTTTAACTAAGCAACTTCATGCTCACACTGGAACTTGCAATCTGACATTACAGAAACTTTTACAAACAACAGCCAGAATAGAAATGACCTACTTCTTTAAATCTACAGGATCTTTCATATCTTATCTGCAACTTCCCAACAGAAAAAGGAGAGAGAATTATAGACACAGAAGTATAGCTAATCTGTGGGCTAGTGGAGGAGTGATACTGAAACTTATGTTACAATCACCATATATCAGTTTTGTTAAAACTAGCAGAAGGTATCTCAGACCATGAATAAAATTTCTGACCAAAACAGGACAGCAAGAAATACGTATCTTCATCAAACATTACAATACTCTGGTGGCTAAGGCTTTTGCCTAGCATATAAAACACCAAAGTTCCCATAAGAATTTGAACCAGCAGCATTCACACTGCAGAAAAGTCCAACAAGCTGGCAGTCTGAGGGTATCTGTCTTATGCCCCCATTGCTTACTCTACAATATGGACAATTTACTTCCTAGCTCCCAATCCAGTATCAGGAGATTACAGTATTCAGTCAGCAGAGACTCTTACAGGCACCAGGCAGAACAGCAAAATTCTTGAACAGAGATTTTCTTCACTAAAATCTGACATATCAATTCATTTCAGGGCCGCACTCCTTAATTTCACTTTTCACAACAAACTCTTATTAAGTAAGTGCACTACAATATAAAAAGACTCAGGCCAGTCCAAAGAAGCGAGTTTGAGTAACAGAACCCATCCAGCTTCAGTAGCACAGACCTCAGCTGTTTAACCCTGCCAACAATACAGCAGAGGAAAATTTTGTATCCAGTAATCTCAACATTTTATATGACAATAAGCCATTTCCCATCAAGCCCTAGTGTTTACTGAGGTTATGCTTGAAGCTCCCCTAACTTATAGTTAATTTCAAATATCTATGTTCCTTTACCTTGAAGTGGTACTTTCAAAGTATCTTTGAAGAGAGAACTGTTCACTCAGAGATCTTGCATGACTCAATCACTCACTGCTTTCTCTAACAATTCCTTTTTCAGAAAGAAAGCAACCCAGCAACATTATCCCTCCATCCCTAACAGCTGTCTTCTTTTAGCTTGGGGCTCAGTAATACAAGCTTATAGTGACCACCTGGGCAAACCTATTCCTTAGCCTCAAGCCAAGCTCTTCATCTTGGGTCTTCAATATATCAAAGCAATATATTTTAGCACTACCAGCTTGCAGAATAAAAATATAAATTACCTTGTAGCTTTGGAGACAGAGGTCATGTGAAAGAGTGGTTAAACTGGAAATGTGGAATAACCTCAATAACCAGTTTGCCAAGAGGGCACACTGTGTAGGTTCTGAATCCAACTGCATTCAGCAACAGTGTATTTTACACAGTTACCGTGGACTGCTCCCTTTGGAAGTGAGGGGAACTAAGGTGCTTACATCAAAAAGAATTCAGCCCTACTGTGGCCTTTCCAGAGCTTTTATTATACTGTTCAATAAAAGCTTAAATATCTTTTACATCTCGTTACTATGCTCAGGAAGCAAAGAAGCTGGACCACACTCCTAAAGGTAAAGTACAAATATTTAGTGGTGAGATGAATGTAACAACTATCTGTGTCAAGTATATCCCTTTGCTTTTTAATGTTTTTGTTTTGGGTTGGGTAGGTGGTTTTTTTAATGTTGTTTTCTAATGCTTGGGGTTTTTTCCCCCTAAAAAAAAGCCAAACAAAAAAACCAAACCAAACCCAAAATCCCCAAAAAACCAAACCACTACCACAAAACCTTTCAGTGCTCAAAATCTGATCATTCGGTTGCTTTCTTGAGCTCCTTGATATCTTATATCGAGCCATGCCCTTGCATAGAGAAGACCCAAGAAAGTCCACTCAATTAAGTTAAGCTATGCTAACTGACAGCAGCAGAAGGTATTTAGACCCATAGTTTATCTCAGCCTGGTGCAACACAACCTGGCTTCAACATGGCAAAAGATTAAGGCGAGTTTTCAGCTGCTGCTTCTTTGTGGTCTCTCTTCAAACACTGCATGAAAAACACCTACAACATTTCTAAACTGTCACAGCATTAGCAATTTTCATGGATTTTAACACTGAAGACTTCAGCGGAAACCGTTTTGGTGGCTTTGAACAGTCATAAATTCTGATGAAATATCCCCCACCCCTGCAGACTACCTTAATCTCTTTCAGGCATGTACTGGATAACCTCCAGAAAGATCAGCACTCTCTTGGACTATTGGAAAAAGGAAGAAAAACTTGTGGATGATGGTACCCAGCTGAGACAAAACTCACCAACTTTCTTTTAAAATGATCTTTGTATACAAACAAAATAAAAATATTTTAAACACTAGCTAGTCAAAGCAGCATGTAAAACAAATTTCAACGTTCTGTGTCAACACCTGAAAAGGTTGTGATCAAGAATCACCCCGTGTATGAACAGGTAATTTAATGCCATGCTCCATCAGAGGGAGGACATCACAATTTCTTGTAAATGGTGGAAAAGGGAAACAGCTTCTTTTAGGAGAAAATAAAAGAATCATACAGCTTTTCATTATTTTAATGCTACTAAATAACTACTCTTCTTTTAATGCTTTCAAATTATTTCTCCACACAAAAGCCCCAATTCTCTTTTTTTTTTTAAATTAGCACAGTAGCAAAGCTAACTTGCTTCTTGTTGGGAACTACTCTGCAGAAACCTCAAACTGAAAATTTACATACCATAGTGCTTTAAATTAGAAACTTATTCCTTGCATATAGTGGAAAGTATAGGAACTTAAAAATTCTGCGAAGCCAGCAACTGGATTGACCAAAATGGCTCTTGCATTTCCTACTGTTCATCTTGTCCTTTTTGTTTCTCAAGAATAAACATTTCAATAAATTAGAACATATGATAATGAAGCTCAATATTGAAAATATATGCACTCTAGTAATGAAGTCAAGGCTTTTGCACATCATGATCAGAGAACACCAGCAGTACTATAAGGCAAGCAGTGCCATAAGGCAACACACACTATGATCAATGGGAGTATTCAACCTAATTATTTCCTCAGTATGCAATTTTTGAAAAGATATTCACACCACAGCCCATAATTTTTAGACAGATATTCACAAGACATTGGGCAATAATGATAATATCATAATGTCCGTATTCTGTCATCCCTGAACTCTGTGATATTTAGTTCAGAAGCTTTCTATGGAACGCTTGCAGGTGAAGTAAAGTAGTCATTATCAATCAAAATATAGCTTGCTTATTTTAAGTCCCGTACAAAACCCACGAAGTCAAAGATGTTCCTTCCAACAGACAAAGATGTTGTGCTGGCAATTACTGGCTGAATTGTAAAAACTTTCAAATTACTCTCTTAGAGAAGTTCCACAAATCAATTACAAATATAAAAGCCAGTAAATATGTTTTTCTACTATTCAGTTCACCATGTAAGGCTATTGTACTTCTCCATTACTAAAGACTAACAAGTTATTTGGGGTAAAAGAAAAGCACCAGAACACTAGCAATACCTAGACTGGGACTTTGAAATATATGTAGTGCCAATTATTCTAATGACACAAACCTATGTGAAAAACAGGTTTTGTTTCTATACTTTCAAAGAGTTTGGTTAGCTGAAACGAACAAGCAAAAAATCACAGTTCTCCACACTTTCTGATCTCAGTTGGAAGTGGAAGTATCAAATATCTGCGAGAGACTATCTCAGTGATTTTTCTGACATGTCTGAAGCCAGAATACTCATGAAACACCCTGATGCAAGAATTCCAGAGCAAAAGGTTACGAGTTCAAACAAGCAAATGGGTTTTCCCCCTCCAACTTTGGAATTACAAGAACAACCAAAACTATTCTATTATGCTATGAGCATTTTTCTCCTCTGTACTTAAGAGTAATATAAGAATAATAATAAAAAAGCAACTAAAAGTGGAAGTGGATGCAATGGGAGTGACTAATTTACTGCAAATCACCAATGTTCTATAGCAAATATATATATAATATCAATAGTTGCTATGTAACATCACAGATTCGTCTGAAAACTCTTTTACCTTCAGTGATTCAATATATAAGGAGTATTCTGGTTAGCAATCTAACTTCTTCGTTAAATTAATTTGGGGAAATATGTAATTTAACCACAGTTAGTGCCTGCAACTTGTAATGCATTATTGCAGGTTTTCCATCATTGATTACTAACATTTATGTTTAAAAATATAAGAACAAGGAAATGTCATACTGGGTCAGACCCATGGTCCATCTTAGCCTGGGATCCTGAACAGAGATTGTAAGTAGGGAGAAGTCTGGTCTTTATCTGGGGCCATTCCCCTGTTCTCCAACAATCAAGTTAAAGAGCACCTCCCCACCTATTTTGTTTAATGTCTGTTTATGGGCCAGACGTTCATGGATTCATTTAAACCTTACTGAACCCACTGATATTGTCTCCAGTCTTTTGTGGCAAGACATACCAAAATTATCCATCTATCTGCCTTGTAAGAAAAGATTA
The DNA here is from genome assembly GCA_004320125.1 of Scolopax mira. Lineage (NCBI taxonomy): Eukaryota > Metazoa > Chordata > Aves > Charadriiformes > Scolopacidae > Scolopax > Scolopax mira. The sequence continues at coordinate 430,679 of BJBW01002128.1, read as the reverse complement.
CCTGTTTTAAACAGGTCTCCTGTTAATTTCAACATATGCCTCCTGATTTTAATGTGTCCATGTTGGCGGCTAATTAACATTTTGCATTCACCTTATCTACCACCTTCATGTCTTTGTAAACCATGATGATAATCCTTTCCAGCCTTCTCTGCTTTGAACTGAACAGTCCTATCTGTTTCAGATACTCTTCATAAGGCAGGTGTTCCATCCCCATGATCATTTAAGCTGCTAAAGGTCTTAGGAACCTTTTTTTTTCCTCCACTATCTCCTCTTGAAATGCAGAAATCAGAAATACACACAGTACTCAGCATGTGGGCACATCGGGGTTTTACATAATTAGGTGCTCTGTCCCGTTCTCAGTACCCTTGCTGATAATGCCAGCAATTTACCGGCTTGTTTTGGCTGCTGCTGAATGCTGAGATGCTAATTTCAGAGAACTTTCAATTATGACCATGGATTCTCTTCCTTTAGATGTAACTGACAGCTTTGATGCAGCTTCATGCAAGCATAATTGAATGCTCTTTTATTTACTGGACTGCATTTTAAATGATACAGTTACTCAGGACTCAGAATTGCCCTGACCAGTATCCATGATCACATACGTGTGTAAGAAAGCCTACGCCAACTTTCTCAGTGTGATCCATGTTTCAAGAATAACTTCTGCAGAAACTTGCAAGTAACTTGAACATGTTTTTGTAATGATTTTTTTTTTTTTTATCTTGCATTGCTTCTTGTGGCCCACCATAGCTCCAAAGAAACAAAGAGAAATGACTGAAACCGTAACCTCTGGTTTTCTCCTCTCAAGTCAGTAGCCTTGATGGAAACTGCTCTAGAGACCTCATCTCAGCAAGAGCAAACTAAGAAATGTGTCAGAGGCAAGTATCTTTTGTTGCACTCAAGAAAATTTGCTGCAAATCATGTTAGGGTACCACACTTGGGCCTACCAAATCACGTCAAGGATGTAATTTCATGCTACGGGTATTGACATTCAGGGGTTCAATTGAGACTCTTAATGCTCTTTGACTACTTTTCCTGTGGTTGACTTTTTCTGTGGTTGACTTTTATGGAGAGCACATTTCCCCTCCAGCGTTGGCCCTGGCAGAAACCGGGTTGACTAAAACCACACAGAATTCCAAAATCGGTAACCCGGGTACCCACATCAAAGTGGCAGGAATTATCATACTGGTGGTTCTGGCCGTACATCAAAGCCAGACCTTCTACACTTTATCATTCCTAACAGTAAATTTAAACCTATTATATCTTCAGTAGCTTTAAGTCAGCACTTGTTAAGCACTTGTTTACGGTCCTTCTGGTATTTCTTTTAAATTTCAGGACCTCCTGAAGTCTTTATTAGCCTTCCAGATATTTGATTCACTCACATGTTCTCCTGGACATATTTCAGACACCTCTGCACATTAGATGCAGTGGATACATACTTAAATTATTCTACTGAAAGCAAATTCTTTTGTTACTATTCACAAAACAGGATTTCTAAACAATTTCTAAACACTTTTAAGATGAGAATCTCACTTTCTAATGTGCTCAAAAGTTACTACTTATCCACAGATTCTTTGTGGTTTTGGCTGCATGATAAGCTAAAGCCAGGGACCCCTTTTTAATGGGGATAGAGAGAATATTGAGCAAACTTCATCCTACAAAATGCTTTAAGCATTTATTTGAAGTTTCTACATTTGTTGTGCCTTAAGGCCCTGTGGAGAACTCTGGGGCTGTCCTAGATCTTAGTGCAACCAGATGGATGCACAAAAGAAAATTAAAAAATATAAACCATTCTTCAACTTCAATACCTAATGATAAGCAGAACTGTTTGTAGGTTGGTGCCTTCAGTTGCCTAAATGCTGCCACCACCTTCTTTCTCATAAGCCCCTGATAATATTTTGAAGGAATTTTTCTTTTGCTTGATGGAGGAGGCATTCCTATTCTTGGCTGTAAGAAGACACACTTCAAGCTAGTAGAAAGTTAAGGTTGAATTTGAATATTCAGACTGACTGGAAGATGCTCCCTAAAACCTGTGCACCCTGCCAATAAAGTTTATATCATTTAAGTAACTTTACTGCAGTTTCTGCAGTAACTTAAAAGAGCCCAGGAGCTCAGCAGGAACACTGAAGCAGCAGAGGTAGGCTGACAGACACGGTGGCGGCTATTATACTGTTTCTTACCACCAACATAAGACCACCAGAGCAGTACAACAGACCCAAACAGAAGGGACGGAGCAAAATAAAATAAAGAAACAATTCTGAATCAAGGCAAACATTTGAAAAGGGCTTGGAATTAGTCTGTAAACATTTTAAAACAACAGACTGGGTTTGTTTGTTTTTCAAAACCAGTTCACCCTTTCCTAATTCACTTAAGACAAAAATATCTTTGGAGGGTTACCTCTGCAAGAGTTTTGTGTACATCAGCCATACTGTGCATCAATATGGCAGAGCTCTGAGTGCACTAGTTGGTCTTAATGGCCCTGAGCAGTCTCTGAAACCAGCAAAAAATTGTTGTTGTCTCTATTCACCTTCAGCAAGAGGTGAAGTGATTTAACAATAAATTCTTCCCCATATGCATCATCATGCTTTAAAAAAAATCCATTACTTAGTTCCTATAAACCCCTGCGATAGCTCTGCCTTCATTACAGATACATTCAGATTCATTCTGAAAGGTTAAAGTTACGTTAAGTAGAGAAATTATGGTAATAATGAGCATAGCCATTGGCCTTTAAGACAATCAAAATACTTTAAAGTAAAGGGAGATGCTCCAGGCCCCTCATCATCCTTCCAGCCCTCTGCTGTACCCTCTCCAGCAGTTGCCTGTCCTTCTTGAACTGGGGAGCCCAGAACTGGACACAGTACTCCAGTATATTAAATATAAGCCCATCTACCTATGCTATCTTTGAGATAAAAACACAGATGTATTCCTTTAAGACCACCTGCTTTAAAGAAAACTCCCCACTCTAACTTAAGGACGTCATCTGGCTCAGTTTAGTACTCCATGCTGTGACAGAAATGGTCCCTTCTGTGGCCTCCTCTGCAAGACAGGTAGGGCACAGCCAGCTGCTTCTATTTGTTCCATCATTTTCACGAGTGACTTGAGACAGAGACAGGAGTAGAACCCGGCACAAAGCAGAAATAATGGAGCGTTTTGCGCCAAAAAGGAAATGTGGGATAAGAACTATAATAAGCCTGAAAGGGTAAGCAAAGACTTTGCGGCTTAAAGCAGTGCAATGTGTCAGCGAGAGAGAACAGCAGCCTTGCTGGCACTGCTGCAGACCAAAGCCTTAATCTGTAAATCACTGTGCAGCCAACAAGTCAAAAAAGTTTGGCCACCCCTGGCGTACAGGCATCAGGCAGCAAAATAACCTACTGTGCTAACCTCCAGCGGGTAACCCGTGCAAGCATGCAAAACACCCTGCAGTCCAAGAAACAGGAAAAGTAAAATTGCCAAAGTCCAATTACTTTTCATCAAGAGGCCACAAGCAATGAGAGCCCGTCCTATAATCTTAAAGGAGAAAAAAAAAAAGTCTCAAGAACAGTAGTCTGTAAATTTCCTCATCTCCATTTGGGAAAGCGCTCTAGAATTTTTGGCACTAAGATGAGAAGTCAGTTGTAATTTAACTGAAATGTCAAATGTTACTGCCAAGTGTTGGTAGCTATTTAAAGGTATAAATCCAGGTTACCCTGAAAGCCTAAACTGCTACCTTCTTCCTTACTATCACCACTAGTATTTTACAGGAATCATTTAGTCATGCCAGAGAGGTTGATTTTTAAATAAAACTAGACATCTGCAAATTTTAAAAGTTCCTTCCTCCACTCTTGTAGTCAGGCCAAGTTACGTTCTCTGAATCATCACATCTGGAAATGCCACACAAGATGGGGTGCAATCTCCTATGAGGACTAGTGAGTTGCTGTGGTGAACAATGCAGCACACTCCCTAGGGCAAGCGTCCTAAATAATCACACTGAGAGATAAATACTGCATAGAACCTGTCCAGATTTCTTTTTTCCTCCTCTCCCATAAATTTTGTTTTTCTAATTCAGAATATCCATGTGCCTAAATAACAACTGCTCGTGGAAATGCACCAAGCTTTCACCAGGAAGTTCTGTCCTGGCCAGACAGAAATTTCCAGTCAAATCTGAGGTCAGAAACCTTGAATTTGTACCTATCCTGAAGGTTATGGCACTAAGAGAAGACGTGGGACACACACATTCGATTTTCTGCTTTATTTAATTTGAAGCAAGAATACAACTTAAATTTCCCAGATGAACATCCTAACTACTAGGACACTGAATCAGTCCTTCCTGACCAAAATTATTTCACTTTTTGGGAAATATTCATGGTATGGGAGGTCTCTTTGGTTGAAAGAACCCCAAACTGACGCCCAGGTTTTCAATGATAAAATTACTCAAGCTTGAGTGCTTAACCTGTCAGAGACCTACTCAATAACTGGTTTGGTATGGATCACTCTCTTGAGTTCATTCCCAATACAAACTGAGAGCTCTTGTTTCTCTTATGTACTATGAAAACCCTCCAAAATCCAAAATTATTCAAAACACTGTTTTTGAATAATTTTAATATCGGGTTGCTGAACCTATCTACCAGCAGAAGCAGTCGTACTCCCATGCCTACTAAAGAGAACAATCGTTGCAACTGGTTCATAACGAAACAGAAAAAGCCAAGTGGGGAAATAGTGACACAAAATAGCAACCAATTTTGCACTGGCCTCTCATGGGGGGATCTTTATGAAACTTTATTTTAGCTTTGACAGTCTCTTCTCCAATACATACTTGCTAATCTTTATTAGTGGACTTCTACTAACTTCAAGAGGCAATGATTTTAAGGAAACTAGAGAAACAGTTTTTTATTACATTATTTTCAAACAAAAAAATTATATCTACTCTGACTTATTCAGAGTTGTCCTTTTTATTGCCAGACATGCATTGGTTGTTGCATTGGTTTCATCTGTGCCATGTACAGAAGTGCAAACTTTCAAGAGTCAGGCTAGAAAAGCTAAACCTTACTTATTGAGATGACAGTAGTGCTGATTTGATTTCTGTTCTTAAAGGATCCACTTTCCTGCTTAAGAAATGCTTTATAAAATGATAGTGCTTATTCTTTGCGAGCCTGTTTTCTGGATATTTGCAGTAAATCCCTTAATCAGCTGACAAAGTAAAAGTTTTAAAATTTGACCTTTTAAGAAACAAAGTAATCCTATAGTCTAAAATCAAATAATAGGAAAAAAAACCGCATTAGCTGCTCTATTTTATAAAGCTTCAGTGTAAATGCAGATGTATAGTTAAAACAATTAACTTTCAGCATCAGCAACCTCCAAATTTGTCCTTGTTACAGGCTTTTATTCTGTTCCTTCCTAGGGGTAACCTCTGTTTTCTCTGTTAAGAGATGACTGCCTTGTGGATTGACAAGGACAAATACAGTCCCACTCTCCACAGAAGTTCAGGAAAGGGTAAACACTATTACACTGGTGCAACTGGGCCTCCAGTGCTAATTTGTAAATGTGATGAGAATCTATGAAAACCTGATGGTCTAGTAGCAATATTTTAACAGCCAGATCTTAGGCTTTCTGAAATGTATGTGTCATCGAGGTCACAGTAAGCACACACATGGATGGCATCCCAGTAAATACTTTTAGAACTCTTTCTTTTAAAAAAATGAAGAGTTCTTCTATTCAAAGCTAGCACATATCAGTAATACTGAGTAAATGTAACTGCAATAGAACAGACTTTTTTCCATGCCAACTGCCAAGCATTTATTATGTCAGGTTCGTACTGGCATAAAAATTATTTTAAAATATATAAAATAAATAATATTATTTGAAAATTTTGTAACACCCTAAAGTTTTGGCTAGCATGCAAGTACCCATAAATGAGTCAGACCTTATTTTCCCCCTTAGGAGATACTGTTTTAACTTAATTGAAAACTGTAGCACAAATTCCATCATGATATATCATTTTGCTTAATTTCAATATAAGAAAGGGATATTTTAAATTAAGGAGCTGAGTTTTCAAATCATTTAACACAGTGTTTTTATAAAAAATGAAATTTCATAAAGGTCTTCTCACTGGGAGCTCTAATTCATTTTAGTTGAGCACAGAACCAAAAATGTTTGGTCGGTGCTTCACTTTTCCATCAAATTTGGCACAAAGACGTTCAACTATTCAAATTTCCTCTGGTACAAACATCCTCTTTCTTGGTCACCTCTAAATGAATCTAAAATTAAAAGACTGCCAGGCAGAAACTATCACTGACAATTATTTATGTGGGCTTGGTTTAGACCATAAATCTTAAGCTAGACAGCTACCAACATAAGGTACCAATTCTGCAAAACTTCTATTTGAATAGTGTTAAAGAGAAATATGAAGAGAAAAAAAAATAGGAAATTGTTTTGTATTCTAAGTTTATGACTGAGTCTAAATGGAGTCATTAAAGAGTCATCTTGCCCACAGTTCTTTCATTTAGTAACTCTGTCAGAATTCAGGCTTGTATTTACTGTCTTGAACTAACAGTTTCCGTATCACTGGACTTTATTTGATTCTAGTATCAACTACATAAACGTGGAACAGGCCTCTATTTGGATTTACCACCTTTCTCTAACACCTTTGTGCCCAACGTTTATCATTTCCCAAAGGACTATAATGACACTAATGAAAGAGACTCTACTATATCATAATAAAGGCTCTAGCAGACCACAGGGTGGACAATACAATGGGGTATATAAAAGATTGCTGTCTAATGAGAATTTGGGACTCTTCATCCCTGTCCAGACTGCCATAGACAGCAACATTAGTGGGCAGCAATTTGAGTTGGGTCCAATATGCACAGTCTCCTTCTGGAAACTGTCACACATCCCTGGCTAAAGAAGAGTAACTCTCACAGGCTCTTTAAGTTTCTGGTTTCTACAAAGTGGTCATATGGCTTTTTGGCTTGTTAGAGGAAAAATGAAAGACTGCAACAGTTGGGCATCTAAGCACCGGTATCTCAAATACCATATGTATTCTCACAGCCTGTTTCACGTTCCCCTAGCACACTAGGCCATTTCACCAAAACTAGTATCAGTAGTAAAGATTCCTAGGGCTACTTTCATGGAGTCAAATACCACTGGAGGCAGTGGTCTAGCTGCAAAGGAAGTGCATCTATGAGGCTGAACTTGTCTACATTGCCCCATATAACTGCTACAGATACTTAGGTAAAAATCACATAGGCCATCAATGCCCTGAAGAATTGCTCCCTGACAGTCTTTAGTTATTTCCTTCTCTCTTCCAGTCATCCACCTCTGATGTTCTTTCCTTCTGTTCTAGCTGCCATAAGCAGTGGTCTTTTTTCCTCTAGTTTCCCCTGAAAGAGACAGTTGCTTCCACCAAAGCTGAAGAATGCAACTGCCTCTTGGTCAACTGGGAAGGCTTGGCTGCACCCACTATGACTTAGTTTGCGTTCATGGTAGCATGAGCAAAGGCCAACTTGTTTCTTCAGGCCTGTTGATCTTGCTTAATAATCTCTGGAAAACAAGGCAGCTAAAGATGCCAGTTAGGTACTGGTTATTTCCATACTGCTGCTAAGAGCAGAGTTTGGAGTAGTTCTCCATCAGTGTGTACATTTCTCTCCATTTTAGTGAGTCAGAGTATGATCCAAAATGAAAACTTTGTGGACATTTGCAGTTCAGACTGAATGACAGACACTGTGTTTTAATGTGATCTTCTTCTGTAGTCAACACTTCACTTCCCTTCACAGAGATTAGTATAGAATTAAATATTCAGCCTCCTTATCCACAAACTTAAAATTCTTGTGCCTTCCACCATTTTTGTGTATGTGTCTGATATTTTTGAATCAAACTTTCTCTTGAATACTTACTGGCAGAAATCGTAAGCCATCTTATAAAAAAATCTATTGACTGCAGACAGAATGCAATGAACCCATGTGAAAAGAGATAGCACTCTAAAAATGGCAGTAAGGGAATCAGTACAGGTTAATTTAGATGTAACTCCGATTATAGCATCATATTCAGGTTTGTCGACCATTCTATTCAGAAGAACCATGTGAAAGAAGCTGTTCTTAGCACATAATTATTATAAAATATACAATCTTTGAAAAGAAAGTTTTGATTAAAATGAATGTCTTGCTGGCTCTCAAGTCAGCTAGCTGCCGGAAAAATTATATTGTTAGGGGCTACATTAGTTTTATGGAAGCTTAGCTACGAGACTGCAACTAATTTCTCTCCTGCTTTAATAATGGTTTAACAAAAGAAGTGCTTGGTTCCCACACTGCTGTTACATCCAGTGAATATAGTCCAAACATTTCCCTCCCTGAGCCCAGTTTTTTTGCAAACACACAGCAGTGGCTAGGAAGCATAAATCAAAGTGCAAGTTCTCTTCTGAGCTTGGACTTGCTTGATGCAGCTTTTTGTCATTGCTAGACCAGCCACTTTTGTCCCTTGCCCCCATATTTAGGGTTTCTCCTATCTACCTTGACAAGATAGAAACACAGAGTTTTAATATATGTGTTTACATATTATATATTAAAACAGTAGGCCTAGTTGTTCTAATGGCAGCACAAGTTAGCGAAACCACCTTCATCTCTGGGTAGGGTCCTAAGAATACTTAGTATTCCTCAAATAATAATCTCTTTGTTTTATTAAACCAGCTTGATTGATTGCCCAGTGCTGATACTTTGTATTTTATGGTATATTGTGTGGCCTGTCACAAAATCTGTTACTTGTCAACAAGTAGGCCACCAGCAGCAGCACGCCAAATGTTGTGGAATGACAACCATAATTACAAATGGTATTCTGAAATGCATCTCGCAGTTTTGATGTGGAGCAGGATTACTAGTTTATTCAGTATTCTTAGAAAAGCCTTGCAATAGAAACGCGGGGAAGGAAGCTGGGAACATCTGAGTTCAACTCAGAATATGAAAGGGAAGCCCATTAGAGTTCATAATACTTCCAATTACACTCTAAGATAATTCAAGAATCAGCTGGCACACATGTGGTAAAGGCATTTAATATAAAAGCATTGCACAGCTATCTATTAACATCTGATCATGCTGAAAATCGGCAGAGGAATCAGTAAAAAGCAAGGGGGAAGGACTAAGGGTATATGAAGGCATCGCTTTCAGCTACTAGAGATGCAGCATGTTGCAGAAACAAATTGGGTGGGCAGACAAAGACATGACGAAGGAAAAGCAACATCAAGAGCACAAAAGGAGGGGCAATAAAAGGTCATAAAACCAAGTGAGTCGGATGCAGAGGTTCAAGCTAATGGGGAAACCCAGAGGAGCAACTGGAATGTGCTTAATATATTCCATGTGAATATAAGTCTGCCAGCTCCCTTTCACCATCCCCTGTTTCCACAACCCACCACACTTCTCCGGTGGAAGAACCTGCTTTGAACGGTCTCAGATGGAGGAATTCCCACACACCTTATGTGGGTCTTCCCACATACCCTCTGCATAACTCACTTCACATATCTATGGCCTCTTTACAGAAACTGGGATGAAGAAACAAAAATCTTTATTAAAAAAAGAGGGAAAGTTGAACATATGTTTCAGTGAAGTCCAGTAACTCCTGTAAACAAGTACTGTCTGTACTATTCCAAAACTATTGTCCTATGAAAACCCTTAAATTAGAAATATCTGGAACACAACAGTAACAGGATCTGTTCCCTCTGGCCTGTATAATCCTTCCTAGCTTACACCACCCACTCAATTTAACATCGCTCTGTCATAAAATTGGCAAAAGCATATGCAGAGGTCAAGATAATATATTGCCAGAAGATTGTTCAAATCACATTTCTTATTCAAGAGTCTCATTTCCTAATAAATATCCTAGTGATCTGTGGTTTTGACTCTTGTATGCACTTCTATGAATACTAATAAGAAATTGTCAAGTGCACAGTGAAAACCGAGTGGGCAGCGCCGAGTGATAACAGCAATCGGGAACCAGCTGGAGCACTCCCTTCATTCCTGGGGTTTCCTCATACTTGAGGTTTTAGAAGCATAGATGCTTTCAGTGTGTACGTTGCTTTGGGTTGTTGGTACGGGTCCGTTAAAAAACTTCAGGTTTTTTCTGGCCACCACCACCACCAACCACTGTGGTTCTCTGTGTTCTGCTGGCTGAGAGATGTGGTCCCAAAAGGGGGATTCTTTCTGTTCACTAAAGATCATCGAATCCAGAACATGGATTTGATTGGCTCTAGATATCATTAGGTATCGGTATTTAATGTGTATAACCTGTATGTTGACAACATCTGCCACCCACAATGACGAAGTAAGTTGTCATGATACACCAGGGCTTTTCAACTGCACGACCTGGGACAGCCCCAGCCAGCAGAGAATCAACATTTCAGAGGTTCACTAGTGTAAGTAGAGAGGAAAAGGAAGAGATCACCCTGGTGTTGCTCAAAAGCAAAACCAACCCATCAATCTCTTGCTAACAGATAATTTAACCCCTTGTCTCCAACATACAATTATGGTCAATCCCATGATATTTTTTCCCCCATGCAGAAAGAGTGCATATATATAGTATGTATGCAGTATATAATCCATTATTTCCTGTAAAAAAACACCTTATTGATATGTCATTTCATTTTCATTGCTCTCTCAACCACAGCTAACTTGCCTTCTTTCACAAGTGCTACTTTTGACAGGATTTCTCTTTAAAATTATGCAAACAAAATTCAGAATTCTTGTCGAAACCAGTCACTACTGCAGATGTCTTTGAGTGCTAAAAAATTAATTCAGTGATGGCATGAAATAATTATTCTAGATTGCCGAGACACAGATTTTTTTCCCCGGTAGTTTGATCCAGAAGACTACAAAATATTTTCATTAAAACTTAACATACACAGCTAGACTTAGAGTACACAATTGGAGATAATCATTATGTTCCTGTGAAAAAACAAGGAAGACTGTAATTGAATAGTTTTCTTGTCATGTCACAGGTCTTGCATCAAAAAATTTACTGGAATCAGTTGCAATAAACTGAATAAACATATGAAGGAAGGCATAGGGCCTGGTCTTGCTCCTATTTAAATGCAGCCACTTTTGAAAACTGATGGATTGCACAAATGTGACAGTAAACTGAAAATAAATTACTGAGTCAGTCGTGCTCCCCGCAACATGCTGCAGCTGAGGACAACACTCTATGCAAGGACACATGCAGTCCTTTGCATTCTGGCAAGCTTCCAGCTACACCTGCCTTTTCCTCTCTGAAAATTGCAACACTGCATAAAATTTCTTTTTTTTTTTCGTGTGCTTTTTTGGCAAGCCTAGACCCAATGTATTGTAAAACTGCTGGCATGTCACTGATTTTAAATTGCTGTGTCAGCCCTATTTTTTGCATCACTACAAACAATCTCTCAAAATAAGCACGAGTGAGATGCAGGGTATGCTATCCCAGCGCTTCAACAATTACAAGCACGTGGCCAATGAAAATGGAATTCCTCATATCAGTATTTTTCATTGCAAAATTATTTACATTGCAATTCTGTACAATCGTGACAGACAATGGTTCCCTTTCATATCTCTAAAACTGGGATATAGAGGTGAACCATTTGTACAAGCCATACACTTTAAGTAACTGTATTGAAATAGCCTGCTTCACGGTATCATGGGACAAATATCTCAAAACCAAGCTAAATGTGAATTGTCCAAATTCCAAATCTAAATACAACACCATTAGCTTAGAAGCCTGTTCTGTTAAGTAAGTAACTACAAGCAAGTCTTGATGTTAGTGACATTAGGGCAGCTACTCTCATCCTTAAGTACATGCCTCATAAACGGCCATGGCCAGTGATGAAGAGAGAACCTTGGGTATTTCTCCAGGAAGTAGGAAAGCTACTAGTTTTAATTCTGACCTTTGATACCTTTGGTTGAAATACAACTGTTTCTCATAGTCACAGGAAAGGCAAAGGCTGTATACCGCAAAGAGGAGGAGGTACTACTCTAGGTCTTCCATCTTTTATTATGGAATGGATGGATGGATTTCATGATGGATGAAATACTAGAAATAAAAGCATCATGGGATTTTTAAGTCATGTGTTTCTTTCTTACTTTATTCTCCAAAGCACACATCCCTGTGTTATATTTGACTATAAATATTTCAGGTAAAGAATAGGTCTCGTACTTTGAAATAAAATAGCATCCTACACAAAGAAGCAGAAGTGCATGCTGTATTTCTTTAAAATAATAATCTGAAATCTTACCATTTTGCTAAGTATTCAGTCATACAAAACTCACAGTTTATTAGTGTGAATTTTGCTACAGTCAGGAATTTAAAAAATAAGCAAACTGAAAAGTACTTCAAGATTTAGTTAAAAAGAAATGATTATTGATGAAACAGTAAAAAGTCTAAATCCTGTAAAAACAAGCAAAACTTCCATTAAATTCAGTAGTGGAGTAAAAATTAGATGAGTAGACTCTAACACCTTAAAAATTCCTATTTTAATATATATATTCCTAGAGAAACATTATAGGCTAGTACAGCAATCCAGGAGTTTCTGATTTCTGAGAGCATTTTTACTTCACCTCTCAATTGGCCTGGGCACAGAACTGCAACAATGCTATACTGTTGCTCTGTAAATATTTTATAGCCTTTTCCAAACAATTGTTTTATAGCAACAGAATGTTACCTTAGAGCTGAGAGAGTTCTAAGAGCTGATTAGAGAGTATCTTACACCATGCCTGTCGTGTACTACTGTTCTTTTTTCCTAAAAATATATTTACTTTTCATATGCATAACATGTTTACTTTTTTTTTTTTAATTAAATCTGAACTTCATCTGGACAGATGGACTCCTGAACCAGAATCCTTTGAGTTGCTACTTGTTTCTCCTTCATGAAAGGCTAGAACCTGCTCCTGTCTTAGCTCTGAGACTTGTTTGATGAAAAACAACTGGACACTTAAATACTTCTATCTCACATGCTTCTGTTATTTGGAGAAAGTCAGCAAAACGTAAGAGGTGCTGGAATGGCAAATATGGCCTTTATGAATCAAAACTTGTGTATTGCTTTCTTTGAAACCCAGTGGTGTATTGTTTGCTTTTTTCTTAAATTAAATTTTCTTAAATTAAATAGTTGTATAGGCATTAGAGTGAAGTCATTCCCCAGTACAAAATACATGTGCATAATCCAGAGATAGGACATAATCTACATGATGGCTGTAGAATGGAATTCTGCTTTTCTCTTTTATACTTAAAATCAGTGGTAGAGCTGCAGGCAAAACCAGAGGTGATCACTGGGTTTAGTAGCTAGGATTTAGACAAGGCAGTATAATTTTGCTCCGTATCTGTCTCCTCAGATGGAAAAAAGGGCATGAAAGAATACTGAAGACTATTAGAAGGATGACTATATCTTCCTACTATGAAAAGGTAGTACAAAGGCTGTGAAAGCTGTAGAGCCATGTGGGCAAAGACTGCAAACCCAAGACTATGAAGATACAAATTTGAAAACAGAATACCTTTATTTTCCTAAGAAAGTTTAAAAAATATTGTTTGGACAAATATTCATTCTTCAAGTTTGGTTGTGAAAAATTAAATAATCCTCAGCAAAATTGTTAACTTTGAACAAGAGTGCAAGTTATTCAGCAGCACTGAATATGTGATTACCTTAATATAAGGAGATTAGAATGAAACCTCATGCAAGTTAAAGAGGGATACTATGATTCTCGACAAAGGCTGATTAAATTTGCAACATATCAATATGCAGAAATAAAAACAAAAACCCCACCACTGATTATGTCACAGATGGAAAATTTTGCCAAGCAACAACACCTTAATTAGTACCACTGTCAGCTGCAAAAGGTCATCTATTTTCAACTGCAATAGCAGCATTGTACAAATTATGGTTGGCAGACTGGTATCTCCTCAATCAAAATAAAACATAAAGTGATCCTTCGTGGACCAACTGCAGCTGCCCAATCATAATAAACAAAATTCCTTAGTTGATTTCTTTTTCTCGATCTATGTTTTCTTCACCTTTTCCAAAAATTAAATGGATAGAACAGAGGTGAAGGGAAAGACATTCTAGGCTGATTTGTGTATGTGTTGGATTATCTGAGATACACAGATAAATCTGGGTGTTAGCCTGAAAATTGAGCAGTGTCAATTTCAAAATAAATAATGTTAATGGCATTTTCAGGATCAGCTTTTTTTTTATTTTTACATTCATTGGCAAAGCATTTAGAGTGGCCTGTTGTACATTATGTTGTACACATAACATAATGTGGGTGGTGAAAAGAGATCTCTCTACACATCAGTTGTTTCTAGAGAACCTACTGCATGGTGCTTTAGAATACTGAATGCAAAAATTAACATAATTAATCTTGATGCTGCCATAATGCAAAAGAGTACATTAAGCAAGGCACTTAAAATAACGGAATTAGTAATTAAATACTGAGTTTGAAATGTTTACAGAAATTGGCCCAAGGAAATGCTGTAAAAAGAGCAAATAAAGTGTGTGTTTTTTCCAAACCAAATCTGTCTGGACTAAAATCAGAAAGCCTTAGTAACACAGCAGCAATTTACTCCACAAGTCCCACTACCTGAAGAAAATACAACCCAACCATAACACATCCTCAGTAGTTTTAAGTTTAAACACAGCAATGGTATCATAGTTTCTTACTGGAAGGATTATTGCATGCTGAAGTCAGGAACAGATGAAAAAAACGTAAAAAAAAGATGAAAAGGTGGAATAAAGGAGGCCCACTTTGTTTTATCAAACTAATTAGTTTGTTCCTGTATCTTTCAACTAATTTCACGTTACTTTCACTTCTCAAAGCACTCTATCAATTATTATGTGTTTTGCCCTAATTTTACTCATGTGTGACTTGAAAAACACCCAAGGTATCACACACACAATGTGAGGCATCAGACTGACAGCATTTATTAAATACCACGTATTCAGTACCAAGTGTACAACAAATCACAAAAAGTCCTGCCTCTAAAGTCTCAGATCAGCAGAACATGATCTGGTCTACTGCAACCCAGTAAGCGACAACAATAAACCTTTGCACTAAAAATGTGTTATTACATTATGAATGGCATTCATCTCACCTAACTCTAATAACTGCATCTAGACTAAATTTATAAGCTGGACTCCATTTCTAGTCAATTCAGAGAGACAGGCACTTAAAGAAGATGATTTACTCTACCTCAATTTGAGATCTTAAATAAGGCTACGCTTACACTTAAACCACAGGCAAAACTTTGTATCAATCATCCACAAAGGTCGGATCCCAACTTAAGCAGAATTAAATCAGTGTAATTGAGAACAGAAAGAATGTCTGCAGAATTTTGCCGATTTTAGGAGTTTTTTAAGTTATTCTGTACCTTACTTCAAGACACAGTCTCCAGTCACAGGTTGTCATTGTGGATTTAATAAACTTTTACTTACTATTGACAGCTAAAAAGTAATGACTACGCTAATTTCATAGCAGGTCTCCCTTTAAGCCTCTCAGATAGAGGAAGGTTTTGTTGCAGATCTCAGTTTATTCCTCCTTCTCAGAAGCTACCAGGTTTTATGCTCTTTGATCTTTTCCTCAGCATCACCTTAGCAGTCCTGTGTCTGACTTGAGGTTCATCCCTAATGGATGTCCTTTTCCTGCAGCCTCCCATAAAGATCAGAAGAATTTCCCCATAAGCAGCGGCTCTCTATTCTGCCATTCCTCAACCGGATGCTGGCACTCAGCATGGCAATTCCTAGGAACCCACTGGACCTTTATGGAAGCTTTTGATGATAAATACCAACACCAAGTTTCATTTTCCACAATTCTATATATAAAAATAGGATCAACTCACTGCTTTACCTACTAGTTTCCTTATCTTCCTTTCTATTGTACATTTGTTCAGTTGTCAAATGCTCAGCAATGTATTGGACACGTAGCTGCACGTCAGTAACAAGGTTTGATGAAGATTAGCCAGACCTCAGAAAAGAATTATGATACAGGAAAAGAACCTAAAATCATGATTCAGCATACCTACATTCTAATCCTAGCTCTACATTGATTTGCTAGATGGCCCTTGTTTCTTGGCTTCCTATTCCACAATTTTTCTAAAGCATAAGCTCTGTACCACACCTTAAACAGAGAACACTGATTTAACTGGCTTTTCAATTTTTCTGATATTTCCAAGATTGCATCCAAATGGCATAGTGTAAACAGGTTTCAAATGAGTCGTATAAGCTACAAAATGAGTCAGGAGTCATTGGAAGAGACTGGTACTGTCAGAATTGATCTATTGCCCAAAAGCAAGGAAATTTTTCAAAGGGAAGCCGCTAAAGAAAGAATCATCAAGGTGAGGTAATTCCATAGGACTGATTAAGCCAGTGGAAAGAGTGTCGCACTAAATGTATTTCTCCATATATTCATCAAATTCCACAAACACAGACTTTTCAGGGTTAGGTAATGTCTGTTTAAGCCAATGGTTCTCAGTCATTTTAGATGTGCAACATACTTCAAATAACCTTAAAATGTTAAGGCATCATTTTACTGATTTAATAGTCTTCCATCAGAAAGAATCTTATTTAAACAAAAATGTCTTCACTAATTTCCAGGAAGGCTGTAAGAAAAGCTACAAAAACACATATGACGTAAATGAATTTATGTTTCAGTCTGATAAGTCTGTTGATCTTCTCCATACAAAAGACTCTTTTCATACTCGTGACTCAGGAACTGCTCCCAAAAAATCCACATAGAGATCTCCCTGAAGCTTCTGCTATTTGTTTTGAAGCATTTTAATAACTTATTTTCTTCATTTATTTAATATTTCAATTAAAATTTATATTAACACTGAAAGCATGAAAATGAACATTTTTATCTGTTTTCAGAGACAACAGTCTTCATTAAATATTATTTCATTTTTCTCTGAAGCATATACCTGAAAAAGATCCAGTTAAGCAAAATTTGAAGATAACTAATAATCTCTGATGAAAGTGCACACAGAAAGAAACACTCATATTTCAATCTCTGTTGTCCTTGAGGAAGAAAATATTGGTGATACAATCCCTTAGGTAGCTTCAGAAATGCTGAATCTTAGGAGGCTCTTGACAGTATTATTTAATTCCACAACGATAAAATTTTTAAAATGTGAGAGAAGTTTTAGGGGAAAAAAGAGAAATGCCACATCTACTTCTAGATCCTGATCCTGTAAATGTTTATGTTTCATATATTTACAGCTATAAAAATGTTCTTTATACCAACCACAATAAGTGTATTTGTGAAACAACTTCATTGGCCTGACAGAAGCTGAAGTCAGGGTGGAGGTGATGCTAGATGTTTGGGAGGGAAAAACAAGATTCCATTGCACTTGAGCATGACCTAGTGGCTGGTTCATTGAGTGGCATTTATGGTAGAAACAGAAAAGACTACTTGTCTGCTCTCCAAGAGTCAGGGTAATTAATGTGCAGGCAGCTGCTCATTGAGGATTGGATAAAGAGAAAAAATAGTGGCCTGGAATGAGGTGTGTAGATGAAAGACCCGCAGTCCCACATAAATTAGCCAGTTGGGACTCATGTGCGTGGTACTTGGGCCCACCAAATGAACTCTATTTTGTGACTAAATAAAATATTCTAACAGATTTCCACAGACCATCAACATCTGTAAATTTTCTCGTTCTTTCCAAAGTATATCGTTGTCCTGGTTTGAGGCCTATTTGAACTACATAAAGCCTTAATGGGCTAAAAAAGCAGACTTAGTAGCACACAATTAGTATCACCATTAAATCAGCAGTTGATGGTTTTTATATTCTGTATTTAATTCTAGTTAGACAAGTGAACACTCTGCTAGTAAAATAGATGGTAAAAGAGTATATAACCTATTTGTTTACATGTTCAATTCGTATCTGTAGTTTCTCCAGAAAGACTGTATACATATTCTTTAGACCTATGAAATAGTTTCCTCAAAGTTAGCCAAACTGTTATTTAACTTGAGTACCCTGGATAAACTATCTGGTATATGAAGCAACTGACATCTGTGCCTATTCAAACTTTACTGATGCTACTTACATCATAAAAATTTAATGTGATTGCCTTCAACTTGGAAAACATTAGTTTGTCTTAACTATGAAATATCCCACCCATAGTATACTCCACACATTCAAGGCAATAAAATACAAAGCTGTTTGACCTGTACCAGTCAAACCAGAATGGTAAAATGGAAACATGTATTAACTTTTCATTACTAATTTTTAGCTAAATCTCTTGAAATGTAAAACAAACTCATGTCACTGAAGCTGAAACAACTTTAATACTGCCGTGTCAACAGAATCTGAATGCCTGTTGATGATGACTGACAGATAAGTATTTCCAATATAAAATGTCATAAGCTCCCCATCCACTTTATCCATGTCTTATGACATCCAACAGGCTTCTGTAGCTCTTCAGTCTGGTGGTCAAACCACTTAGACTTCCAATCATTAAAAAAATGACACACATGGGTTTTACATCAAGCTACTTAATTGCCCTACCTACTTCTTGACAGTCATTCAACCACAAAACATTTACCTTTCTATCCAGATCTGATCCACAATGAAGATGAAAATCTTGGCTCTGATTTACACTTTCACTTGTTCTGCTCTCTTCTCCCTTAATAAATCAGGATTTAAAAAAGGAATTAGTTTAATGGTTCAGTCACATTTGTCTAATGTTCAGCAAGGTATAGCTTGCCCTTATGATGACCCTTAGATCAAAAACTCAGAAGCAAAGGGAGTAGGTATATAACTCTGCTTGTAAATCATTATAGCCTGGACCTATTACTTTGACTGTGAACTCAGATTTTAGTCTCAGAATTTTATTTCAGGCTGCCAGAAAACATTTCATATTAAAGCAGAAAATATATAACTATAGTGATTGGTATACTCCTTTCTGAGTAAACATGTGTCATTTTAAGAAGGAGAGAACACACTGGGAGTGAGTAAATATATTCCAAAAAGAACTAAAATAACATTGTCTTTGGTCCTGATTCCTGAATGGGACATACTGAAAAGTCTGGAAAAAAAAATCATGCACTATGTCATCTCCTGTTTAACTAATGAAAAATTATTCTTAGTTGAGATAATTCTTCATAACACCACCCTACAGAGTTCATAAGTCAACTTTATATGTAGCCTTTTTGGATGAGCAAATTGCACAAGGCTACTTACTGTACACAGGCTGCAAATATGTCAACCAAAGGAAAGGCAAGTCTACTGCACAAAGCCACATATGAAAGAGGAGAAACCTCCACAACAGGAAGTTGTGGAGCTGCCTGTGGGGTGGAAAGCACATGGAACTAAGCTTCTTGCCACCCACACACTCAACTTTTACTGGAGCCAGGTACAATATCTTGTATGATTTCCTTCTGTGTCAGTGCTTCAGTAACTTTCCTGCACAGGCCTGCATGCATAAAAGACCTACTCTGTTAATTTGCTTAGAGGATCAAGAGAAAGTGAGGAACATTTTGTGGTAAGGAATAATGCCTTCCTTTCCCTTCCCTCCCTCCCTAACTATCATTTTGTTTTAGTTGGATTCGTTATAATGAAATGGCCAATATTCTTCTGTGTAGAACATCCACAGCTATGTAATTGTCAGGAGTCTCCAGGTTTCATATGAACAGAATTAGACAGAAACATCAAATCCATCTCAGAAAAGAAAGGCCTGGGTACCTGTAATGACAAACCTACACTGACACTTAATCATTACAACCCTGCTTTAAGACAGACACACTCACACCTGTGTTACCTCCATAGTCCTCTGTATTTTTGCCCAGTTCCTCCAAATCTTAAAGTATTACACTCATTTGCTCTTTGAACCCACGCTTAACTTGCAGTTGGTGGCAGGAATTAAAGCCCACACTGTTGCTTGTGCTGGACCCCCCGCATCTGCATTAAGGACAGCCTCTCAACACCTTTCTCAATCTTCTTACCAGAAGACATACAAGTTCTTCTGCAAGAGAGCTAAGTAACTGCAAAAGAATCCCAGCGTGTCCAAACAAAATTGAAGCGTTGTGTGGACTGCCCAAATAAGAAGCAGCACATCAGTGCTTTTATGGAAATGGATGAGGCCCAGCTAGCTTGTTCTACAGACCCTCACAACTGATACTTGAGCAAGTGCTTAGCTAGGCAACCGTCGACGGCTTTTTGCTGTGAAAAGACAGTAGGAAAAGAAAGAGGATGAGAAGAAAGCAACCACAAACGAGCAAAGAACTCTGATTCATGAATGAGAAAACACTGATCTTGGCAGCGTTACAAAAGTAATATTTTCACTAGAATGAACTGTTCTCAAACAATTTCTCCAATATGTTAGATACAAACAAGTCCTCCTTCAGTATTAGGCAGGCATGCATGTCTTCTCTTTCCACGTCTTTTTTTTTAGTTCCAAACCCAAATTTATTGTGGCCAAAAGTTCTCAAAAAAAAAAAAATCCCAGTCTGTTTGTATTTTAGCTGTGCTTCTCTCTCATGGTATACCAGAGCAGTGACGCAGTATGGAATTTCATTCCAGAACAATATTTCTTTTTCTCTATCCTTCTCTTTTAATAGTCCCTTGCCATAGAGAAAGTACAAGCATTTAGTGAGTTTCTATGCCAGTAGTACTCAGTTTTGGAAATGAATGAAATTTTCTTTGTCTCTCAATGATATTAGTAACTCAAAGAAATACTAATGCTTTGACAAACTCATAGTAACCAATAACATGTTATGGATTACTTAAACCGCAAGTGAAATGTAACTGCCTGTGGGAGGAAATGTGGCAATTGTTAAACAGTGGTTAGCTTCAGAAACACTTCTGAAGTTTAGACAAGAAGCAAAGTAAAGAACCAAACTTAACTGAAACTAAAAGGGGGATGCAAACAGGCGAATCAAACCTGGATCTTGGCCACAGTTAACCCCCTTGCTTTTGTAGGTACAGTTTAATAACTGCATATGATGACCGCCAGTTTTACGGTTCAGCTTTATGAAATCCAGATCAGCTGTTATCTAAAGGGATGCAATTCATGCTTTTTTTCAGGGAGGAAACTGAATATGGCCTTCTAATTGCAAAAGCACTATATTCACTATCGATTCAGGTGAGAGACCTGAAATTAGCACCACAGCTCAGGAGGGAAGCCTTAGGGGATCTCCACTTTAAACATAGATTTTTTTTTTAATGTGAAAATTATGTATTATTTCTTCATTGCCCAGAGAAGACAGTGGCATGAGCAGCAAAAATTTCCTGTTGGATATCGTGAGTGTGGTTTCTGATAATATCTGGGGGTAGGTGCTCTTCCTCTACTGAGAGCTTTTACCAAGAATGAATGTCCTAAACAGTATGAAAAGAAACTAGCTATAAACCATTATACTAAATTGACTACCAAAGTCTCTTTACAGTGGATGTAATTCCTATTTATAATTTGAAAAACTTAGAAACTAGTCAAAAGCCTTAAAACATATCTTGAAAAAAGACAATATTTCTTAAAATACTTTAGTATGGTATAGTACTGTGAGCACTTGGTTTTCATTGCAGCTTCAGTTCAGTTCTGTCCCTATCTTTCTCCATATCAAAATTATCTTTAACATGGAAAAAACTGGTGTGTGATGTTTTTGCAAGAAAAGGAAAAGTTTCAGCCATGGAAAGTTCATAGATTTAAGCCCCAATCATGTAAATGATTTGGAGCAAAAAGAGCAAGTATCCTTACTCCAGAACACCCTGTGAAGCAACAGGGAGACTTTGTGTTTGAACGATGGTCTGTCACATCATAGATCTCAAGCAAATTTTTGAATCTTTAAGAGATTTGAGGATAACAGGGCATGGTTATGGAAATATATGGCTATTAGAAAATCAGATGAAAATGGGACTAACAAGCTACTACACATATACAACTTGAGCATTCTTATTTGTTTTTAAATAGGCATAGGTCTTTTAAATACATTTATCTGAACAGTGTCAGGAAGTGAAACCTGGCAAAGGGTAGTTTTGGTGGCAGTGACTTCAGCTTTTCAGATTAACTGAAAGAAGTAAAAGATCAGGGAAAAAAAAATCTGAGTAGATTAAGAATGCAAAGGAATGCACAGGATTAAAATAAGGTTTTAAGTAGAGACGTCTGCTTATCTGTCAGTAAATTTACATTGTCCCTATCACCATAAGATCCCCAATGCTATAAATCTCAGAGGTAAAAAATGAAAAAGCAAATATTGCCTCCTCTGCCTCTGAAATAGTGCTTCATCGCCCATATAACTATCAGTTGAGATTATGAGCTCTTTACATAGACTAATGAGGAACCGACTTGCTGTTCTAATTGAAAAGTCATTCTTGACAGATCCATAAAGTATGGGTTCTCAGAATTTTGGCTGATGTCTCACAATGTTGCATAACAACAATCTACCACATATTTTCCTGGCTACATAATAGCAAAACAAATGGCAATACTTTATATCACAGCAATTTAGCATTTGGCATAGCTGAGCAATAAACATAGGATAGAAAGCATGTCTTAAGTTCAAAAAGGAGTTTTGTTGTCTAGTTCCCATCGTTTATTTAAGACAGGAACCTCACTGGAAATTTCTGAAGCATAATAGAGTTAGTATCACTATGCACAGGAGAGTATGTCAAGCGTGTGAGTAAATTTAATGAAACAGAAAAATGCACACAAAAACCTACAGACTCAAGAAAATATCTTATTTGTCATGTAAAGCTAACTAATCACTTCCTGCCATTTCATTTGCAAACCCCTCCGATATTGCAAGTCCACTCAAGCAGCATCTTGGATTAAAATTGTCTTTTCCTATGTATGAAGTAAAATACACTGCACAGCACTATGTGCCAAGTTCATATTATTATCCATAGATCAGAACCTTTCGCCTGCATGTCTTACACAGTGTTCAGCTGCATAAAGTTCATTCCTAGCATCCCTTTTTGGCAATGGGCTGGGAAGGATCCTAAGTCAACTGTTATTTTGGATATATTTCTAGTCATGCAATGGAACAGGGACCAAGAACACTCAGGAAATGCAATGGCTAGCTTGTACTTGCTCCTTGGAAGTTACCGAAAAGTCACTAAAAAAGAGAAGAGGTGGAAGCTATTTACATGAATTATTCTGATTCTGGGAGTCACAATCTGGTCATTCAGGAAACACAGACTCTCCAGGGACTTTCTGAAGTATATTACCCTATCCACTGTTGAGAAATGTCTAACATACTGCTCATGTAACACCAGGTCAGCAATGTTCAACTTTTTCCAAGAAGTAACAGAAAAGACTGTAGCCCCAGACTACAGATATGAATGTAGGAATAAATGTTCTCATTTAGAAGCTCTTTGGAACAAAACCCCCCACTTTGACAAATCTAATAAAACCAGCAAAAGTATTCCAGTTTCAGTCCTTTATATCTCTCCCCCTCGGCCATCATCTACCTCCCAGAAATTTTTTCAATTACCAGCCTTTATGGTCTGAATGTTTGTTGGCTCCCTTGCACTGAAGCTGTTCCACCTTGCGTTAACATTTAAATATTTATTAAAGTGAGAAAAAATGCTTCTAAAATCCCAGAGACTATGGGCAGCTCAACAAGGAAAAGATTCCAGTCCTACTTGTCAACAACTGTGTCAATTCTCAGGCCCTGGAGGCCTGTTTTCCAAATCCTGCTGATACATTATCATGGGCAACAGAGCTACTTATTTAGGACAGTCAAGACTAAGGTAATTCTAGACTTGAAAATACTATATACTCAAAAGATCTTAGAAGGGCAAATTCAAGAGACAACTTCACATCTCCTAACAAAAGTGAGCTGTTAACACTTAAGACCATAAAAAACCCAAATGCTTTACTGGGTCAGAGGAGAGTCCACCTAGCTCACTGTTCTGTTCTCAACAGTGGCAGTAGCAGATGCTATTTCAGGAGAGTGCCTGCTCCTTGTCTACAGGTACCTTGTTTTAATGATACTGTCAATATTGCATGCTGTTGCTACACATGCTTATTTATTAACTACCAAGAAGTTTGAAGGAAACCGTACATGAGTATAAAATGCAGATTCGTTTGCAATATAAAAGGGATTTCTCTAGGTGTTTCCACTGAAACTTAGCATAAGCATAAATTAGCCTTCTAAATACAAATATAAAAAATACAACCAAAGATTGATCTGATAACACATATTTGAAAAGTGGCTATGTTAAAGTGTCAGGAATAGTTTAAAAAATTCTGGGTCATAAAGATATGTTTAGGTTCTGAATAAATAAATCAAAACATCAAATTAGATCTGTATGTGAATACTGCTCATCAACATTTTTATATGCTGCTTCCATTTTACAAATGCTGCTAAAATACAATGGAATTTCAGATGCTCTCCACATTGACTTAACTCATCTGTTATGGAAATCAATTGGGAATTCTTTTGAATGTCCCACTTACAAGAGAACAATTTCACCAGCCCATCCTTGCCTCCAAAAGCCAGAGTTCCAGTGCAGTAGCTTACTGTTACGATTTAAATATTTCCATAAACCCAAATGTCAGAGGATTTTCTGACAGTAGAATATGTAGTGAAAATTGAAAACATGTTATAAACAGACTGAATTACTGTATAATTAGGATTTCCAAGAAGACAGCTTGCAGGCTAGTCAGCATTTTAAAGATGCAGAAATAATAAATAATGGGATTGTTCGTGTAATCGCTTCCCAATAAATACAAGTCTGTTAACACAGATCCAACTGACATGGATCCAATATTTGAGGACTTTTCTAAAACAGTATTTCTTAGTCTGTGATTCCATTTGCTTTATCAAAACCAGTAAAATATTAACATAGTCTATCAAGATGATGTTTTAAAATAGTGTGAAATGCACAGAATACTGTGGAACTTCCTCCTGCTCCGAATAACAAGTGCATGATAAGTGCAGAATAAGCATGGAGGTATAGAATATTTTTCAACTAGTTCTCATTATATATTATTATAAAACACTCACTTTTATGTTCTACCTCTGTAAAATACAACTAGTATGAGCATGCAAGTCCAAATTCAGTGAGCTGAATCAGAAACCTGGACTTGAAGAATACTGTATGCTACATGGTGTAATATACAGAAATACTTTAGGCTTCCTCACTGTTTTCTGAGTTGCATTCTTCCCCTGAGAATCGTCATATACCTCAGTGGCAGTTTTCACCCAGCTGAACTGTGGCCAGATAATATTATAGGGTTTGTTTCATCTAACTATAGATGAAATCTAATCTTCATCTAATCATGGTTTGGGTTGAAAGGGACCTTAAAGATCGTTGCGTTCCAACCCGCTGCCACTAGACCCATCCAGCCTGACCTTGAACACCTCCAGGGATGGGGCCTCCACTACTTCTGTGGGCAACTTGTTCCAGTGTTTTGCTGTTGGCAATGAACCAGTATCATCCTTAAGAAGCTGGTAACAAATAGAGTCATTGGATTGTTTTAAGTTTTACTTCTAAGTCTGTAGTTTAATTGATTAAAGTTCTAGTGGAATTGTAGGAATGGAAAATAATGATCAAAGCTTACAAATATAATTTGACTTCCTGTTTTAACTTGGTTAAAGGAGTAGAGCTCACCCTCATACCTTTGTGTGGCTTATCTGGACAGTCAATTAACTGTCAGTCAATAATTCCTATATAGTTGTGCAACTATATAGGAATTTAACTTATTGCTGATATAAACTATCAAATAATGTTTTGTCACTACAATAAAATGATATAGGCAGGGTACTCCAGGGATGAACTGATTGCAGATTCTAACAACTAATGACTTCCTTGAAAATGCTCCTGTAATTTCAGTAAACATAAATGTTGGAACAATTTTAAAATCACTATAGAACAATTCTAACATTTTTTTCCAAGCATAATTTTATACATAGGAATAAGCAATTAGCAGTTCTCATGCTCTTACACATTAAAAATAGACTAGAGTTATGGTTATTATTTCACTGCACAGAGTTTCAACCAATGAGGATGATTTCATTTGGGTAATTTGAACACATTCCTATGTGTAACAACTTGCTTTTAAAATACAGAAAGAATTGAAAAGCACAGAAGAGCTCAGTCCTGCCACTTTATTAAGGTTATGAAATATCACAAAAATTACGACTGTAAGCTGTTGGAAGAGTAGGCCATAAAATGCCTGTCATCTCACCATGCTATTACCACACATCTCAGGAGATGCATAACACTCACAGGGGCCTGTCCCTGGCATACAACATGCTTATACCCCATCTTCCTCCAGAGTGATGTCTGTCTCTTCCTGTGAGATGATTTGGAATTAGATAGTCTTGTACTTAAATGTAAAGCTGCTAGAGAAAATAGGAGTGTTTGCATCAAAAGGTTCATGTACTGAATGTAAATAATCAGCTTCTAAGCCATGCCATGTCTTAGGGATGTCTTATAGGGATGTTGTAAAGCTGGCTCCGACAAGTAAGCAGCAACTTGACACTTCCTAGGCCTAGAACCTTATCTGATTCTTCATGCCCAAGACCATTACTATATTGACCATGACTGTATCTGTTGAAGCAGCATGTTCCTATGACTATGACTGTCCTATGACTATTCTTATTGTGGCTGGCACTACAGAAGGTATTTCATCAAGTGATATTTAGGAAGTACTTATATAGGATATGTGTGTAACAACCACAGAAAGACAACTAATTTTCTTTGTTTCTTCCAACTTTACTTCTTACTTCTTGAGCTACTAAATCCTCTTAATAGTTTATAGCGGTAATGATATACAGGACCTGTTTTCTACTTGGTAACCATGTGGTCAATAGATCAAAACATTAAGAAAAACTCGTGCTTTGCCAGCAAGCAGATGTGGAGGTAAGTACTGCTACTAAAAACAGCTTTGTGAAAAATATGACAATATATAACAAAGCGCATAGTAGAAAAACAGTGCCCAGACAGAGCCAAGAAACACTGAAAGTACTCTGAAATAACCTACCTTAAGAACTTGGGCTCACACATGTTTTTGAAAAGGGGAAACAAAGGAAAATTATTCTGACTATTAACTGTTGGATAACAGGAAAGAATGCTGTCATGAACAGAAAGACACTTTTGAAAGATGAGTGAGGAAAGGAGGAAGAAACTACAATAAATACACATTGCAAACTGAAAGCAATATGGATAGTGCTTCCTCCTGCTACTAGGCAATGAGGAACAAGAATTTCTGCATGTTTTGGACCTTCCTGAGGATCAAAACAATGATATCAGAGCACCTGAGCTGTGTGCTTCTCCTCATTTGCATGTGTTCTATCAAGTTACCTGTTACATTACTGCCTTGTGAGTCATAAAGAGGGGAAAAACCTGTGTCATGTCCTTGATGTGACATAAGCCAAATGTAAAATGCACCTATGATCAGTAAAAGATATTCAGATCTACCAAATTGTCCTGACACAAGGAAATAAAATGTAAAGTTTCATTTTTAAAATACTTTCCTACTCACGTTCAATGCTTTTACAGCTTGCTTCTAAAAACAACAGTATGTATTAGCAATAGCGAGAACCATTTTTCTGCAGTGGTCATCCACGGGATTAACTGATACAAAAGCTGGGACAATTTATTACCAACATTGCCTTGATATTTAGTCAGAGTGATATCATACTTTTAATAACATTTCCCTTCATTTGCAAACTCCAATTATTCATTATAAAGGCATTCCAACAGAGATTAACATCATATCAATTGCTGATCTAAAGACTGCCTGACAGCAATTGGCTCCGTATTTCAAAACTCTTCGGAACAGCGGATACTAAACATACTGAGGTCATGATTGTTTTTTTCCTACACAATAATTATTCATAGAGTTTTCCTACAAGATAGTTATTCATAGAGTATCTCTTTCATCAACACAAGGAAATAGATGAAAAGTTATGCATATTGGTAAATATTAATGGATTTAGGCTTCTAATTATATTTATTATAATTATTCTCTCCATAAGTGTTTCATTATGAAAAAATTACTAAAATTTGGTGTAGTTAAGCCTTGCATCTTCTAGTATCGGTTAAGACTGATAATATTTGAGAACTATTTTTAAGTAATTTTCTGTCTCCCCAAAGAATCAGTTGTCAGGGATGAATTCAATACTCCAAATTAAGTGTTTGTTTTAATGTAAAAGTTATTTCATCTCTAATTTTCATATTTTGTTATGTCTTTTTAGCTGCCAAATTTATAACGAAGTGATAAATAGAACCTCCTAAGGGATTTATTTCAATTAAGCCTGGCTTCGGGGTGGTCTTTATTTCAGTCAAAACTAGAAAATTGATGCTTGATTTCCAAAGCAAAAGCCACTCCAAGCTGCACAAAAATAACTCATTCTAACATTTTCCAGAGTTTCACTGATGTGCGTTTGTGGTATGTTCCACATTTTATTAATTGCTTATGTACTTTAGTACTGTATTTTCAACAATCTATGAAAAATCTTTAAATGTGGCTATAAGATATAGTACAGCTGACATATCCTTTAATTTTTTCTTCTAACAACTTCTTTCAATGATATTTCTTCAAAGCTAGAAGCTTTTTTTTTTTTTTTCAAAAATAAGCTATTATAGAATAGCATAAAACATTCAAATCATTGATGTAAATAAAATGAGTAAACCATCAAAGCTTTGTTTCAGTCCATTATCACCAGGAAAAGGACAAGTATAAGGAATCAAAATAGAAGATTTAAGACATCAAAACACAGGAAATATGGTTTAGTGCTTCAATGCAAATGAAAATTGCAAGATTTTTCCAGCTTATCTTAAAATGCAACATTACATTTAATGAAAATGTTTTTGAGCCATTGTGGGGGGTTTCACATGAGTTGCGATGTTTCTCAGCATCCATTTTACTCCGTAAACTCAAAAGTTACCCTCCCCACTTTCTCCCAGTAAAATATTTAGAAGTTTGGTGGAATGTTTTCCTCTCACCAGAAAACATCAATACAATAAAAACTACATTTGATTGGCCTCCTAATTCACAACTGTATCACAAGTTTTTTAATAACAGCTGAGACATACTAATACTTCTTATGTCAAGTAAATATATTTAATAATCTCAGCCATTAAATTTGCAAATGAGTCTCATTTGTCATCTGCAACCATTTGGTGCAGAAAATCCATCTTGAAATATAAATTTGCCCTTCTTTAGGAAACATTGAAGTCACTTCTTCCCCAAAACAAAGAACACTAACTTACCACTGGATTTCTTCCATATTTTGATACATGTAGCATGTATTGCTGAAGTCTACCCTTCATCTACTCTGGGAGATCTGTATATGTATTGTATTTGAATGTTTGAAGTTGCATGTATGCTTCTATTTGAGCTCAGAGGTTGTACATTCTTTCGGGCCAACTTTTCTAATGTGAATTAAAGACGTTCAGCACTTTCAGGGTACCATTTCCGGCTCTCTCATAGACAGCTCCAGAATGCTAGCAGATACAAAGAGGCTAAGACAATAGTGTACAAAATTATAATTTACACAAAGAGCCACTCCTATGGCTATATATATCAGGTTCATAGCTCTAGCAGATCATAGAAAACACTCAGAGTTGCAGAAATATGTTTGAAGATATACATAGGCATATATTGTGTATGTACACAGTTATTTTGGATATAAAATAGATTTGCTTTTTGGCAGCTGTGTCAATTCATAGCTTAATGCTATGCTTACTGGCACAATTACTCCATACCCTGGGGGAGGGGGAAAGCCATTTCAGTCTCCTGCATAATAACTATATCTGTATCCATCTAGAGGTGACTTTCACAACAGTGATTCCCATGTAGGTCACAGGACATAACAAAGTGGCCATTTCTGTTCCTGTGATGACATCCCTTCATTCTTTGTGATAAAGGAATTTAATTCTATAGCTTTAATATTCTGCTTCCTTTGAACAATTTTATTAACTTCAGTAGGAGGGCTTGACATGATGATCAAAGTTAAGATGATCAAAATCTTATTTCTCTTTTTTTTCTTAAGACCTGTAAACTAAATTTGAAGCTCATACTATGTTGCATGCTAGAAAAACTTGGGTACAAACTCCATTTCAGACTAAAGACTAGAATTGCCTGAGTACAATCAGATAATTAAGCTGCTGAACATCATCATGTTTTCACAGAAACAATTGATTTTACTTCCAACTTGTCATTGACAAAAGTACATGTTGTATTTTAATGTTCTAGAAAATAATGGTGAATTTTCAGGGACATGACTGAAATAGAATTGCAGCACTTACTGATGTCAAAGACATGGTATTATTGGATTATGTCTTGCCACAGTTTGTAGACCAATAAACCTATTCGTTTATAATGTAGCCAAATAAATACTTAATTTTTGTCAATTGAAATAGTGTCTACAACCATCTTGAATAATTTGGCTTATCATATAATACACTCTCTGAAAGCAAATATTAAAGATTTTAACCTTCACACTAAAATAGCATTCTTAGTGAAATGAAAGAAACATAAAATTTAAGTAATTTTCTGTTATTTTAATTTACTTAAAAATCATAACATGAAGATTTTGAGCAAAAGATTAAAAACTCCTGGATGTTGTAATGCTATTGCTTTAGCAAGTGTTTTACTCAAAATAACCAAATCTGCTAGTCATGAATAGAGAAACAGGCTTCCTCTTTGACATGACTATACATCAAGCTCCTGAACACTATAGAAATGTCTCATCTACACCAGTAATTACTAGTAATTTCATGACATTACAAGCAGCAATTTCCATCAGTTCACTTTCATCCAAAAGACACAAGAATTCCTTTTCTGGATAAAAATTAAAACAGTACCAGTGTGTCCTATGATATAAACAGAGAAGCTCCAGGCATACACCAAAGAATGGAAGACATTACATTCATGTCTCAAAGTGAATTCTGAACAAAATAAGCCCTTTACAGTTCTTAGTTCCTGTCTCAAGAGCCCACCCTAATAGGACTGAAGTTAATTTTGCTAGTCATCAGATTAACTGGGAGAAGTACCATGCCTAAAATATGACTTAAAATACTTTTCATGCCCTAGTTCCAAACAAACCATATGGGATGTTCAATTCTAGGATAAATACATCACAGGCAGAAAAAACCCCAACTGTACTACATATAACTGCAATGAAGGAGAGCAAGGTTCTTTCAGTACTTTCAGTGAATGTGCCAGAAGCACATCAGCTTTTACTCTAGAAGTGTTTCTGTCCCAACATTTAACAGGGATGAACCACTCGTGAATGGCTGTAGTGAGCTTCCTTTTTACTACAGTTCCTACCAGCACTGCTGCACTGTGTGTTAGGAGATATTAACAGCTGCCACAGTTACAAGGTCACCTCATCCAGCCTTGTCCACTCAGAATTGTTCCTTCCCTTTCACTTATACTTGGTCACAAGTGGACTGAAGGAATAGGATTTCTTCTAATTTCTTCGGAAATTTATTCTATAGGTTCTGAGGAAGCATTCTGTCTTCTCCTTGGTATTTTCACCTTTCATGCATTCTGTTCTATCAGACATTGCGTTAACGTTCTATTCATTCTTCTTAATATTCTGCTTACCATTAGGGTGTTGTGTGTTAAGATTAACTTCTATGTTCATCTGTTAACTTTGCTGAAATCGCTACCAAAGATTTTCTCTAAATATGTGTGCATGTTTTAAGATAGTTAATTTGCATGACATGAAAATTCTACTGAATGCATTAGGATTCTTGATGATCAAGGTGTTGGCTGTTGGGGAAGCAGGTAGGCACAACTCTCTATCTCTCACTACACTTCACTTGTAAAGCTTAGAAGAAGAATGACCTTATGAACTCTACCAAGTATCTGCCTCATCAATATCCCAGTCTGCATCAAATCAGTAAAACTGCTTGTTATATAGGAGAGGTAATGGGCTGGCCTGCATCTTAGGTCACTGTCCCTAAAATAAAGTATCCTGCATTTTAATTGTACAGCTAAGATTTGAGGATTCAAGATGATTTGAATCAACGATTTAAGCAGAATACTGATTTATGTACTTAGATGGCCTTTCAAGATAAGACAGTAGGCCATTTCTTAACTGCCCTGTTTTGTCTACCTGCTATTTACTTCTCACTCTTCCAGTTCCAAGATGAATCACCACCAGACTCTCATTCCCAGACTGTTTCACTAGTCAACTCAAAGTTACAGTCCACCACTATTTCTGAGCAGAGCCATGGACACTCTTTCATCTCTGTAGCCCTTCTTATTAACGCCTACAGGTATCTCAAGGGTGGGTTAAAGAGGACTGATCCAGGCTCTTTTCAGTGTCTCCCAGTGACAGGACATGGGGCAATGTGTATCAGCTGGAATATGGAAGTTCCACTCAAATATGAGAAACAAACTTCTTTCCAGTGAGGGTGCCAGAGCCCTGGAAGAGGCTGCCCAGGTAGGGTGTGGAGTCCCCTTCTCTGGAGATTTTCCTGACCCACCTGGATGTAGTCCTGAGTAACATGCTCTGGGCAATCTTGCTTTAGCAGGGGAGTTGGACTAGATGTCCCTTCCAAATCTGACAATTCCATGATTTTTAATATCTATAAATGCACAGTTTTTACATACATCCTTGTTTAGCTCTGGTTTCTGCTGTTCATTCCCTGTAGTAGTTCCAAATGAACTGGGGAATTAGGCAGTGAGCTCTGAGAGGAAAAAAACCAGACCTCTGGTGTACACAGAGCCACGCTCCTAACGTTTCTTGAAATAAACTTTCTAATACACAAACTCCTAAGAACATCCTCCACAAAACACCACTGATAAGATGATCAAAAAGAAGGTCTATATGGGAGTCTGTACAACAAAAACCACAGCAAACTGAGATTAGTCACTTCATAGCCAAAGAAGCTACTTTGCTGGCTACTCCAGGTCACAAAAGCCATGTAGGAGAGCCAAGTATTTAGGGTCAGCCGGTCCAGTTAATTGCACACTGTATGGCAATCAGCAGTAAGGTCAAGGACTTCAAAAGGTGTCACAGGAACTTACGCTATTTGGCCAGGTGCCATAGGACATGATACACTAGGAACGAGTAAATAGCCTGACTGGAATGAGGTAACTGCCTTTGAACCAGAAATTGGCAGGTCTGTATAAGGACCACTGTGATGACTACAGTCCAGAGACAGGACTCTTCACACCACAGAACTGAAGAAGAAAAAGATAAGAAAGAGATTGAACTTAAAATTTGGGGGTTTCCCATGGTCTATATGCCTTCTCTCTCAGGTAACAACACAAATACCTGCAAAACGATGTGGCTGTAGGTAACAACATGGTTTTACTGGTTCTATATAATGCAGAAGATTTAAGTTAACAAATAATGACAGCTTCCCCAGCATGACCATTGCCTCCTCCCATTCATTTCCAGGAAAGTAGGTGTTTAGCAGCTTATTATGAAGAATAGTTCTGGTGGATGAAAGGTTCTGACTACATCCAGGATAAGCCACAGAAGCTACTGTTTATTAAAATGTGCCTAAGAAATGTTACTGCTATGCATAGCACATTTTTGCTCCCTGAGAGCAGATAAATAGGGTAGCAGAATAGCTGGAAATGTCCGCTGCCTGGAGAGCCCTAACAAAGATGTCAGCTGTTAGAGAACTGCCCTTGGCACAAGCATATCTCAAGGGAATCAGATTGTACACAGATCCCAGAAACTTGACACAGGTATGTAAATAAAGGATGGTATCAGAGATGGTAATTATAGTCATATTGTATGTCCACTATCATTTGATGAAGGCACAGCTGGGATTAATGGAGTTTTCTAATATTTGTTCAGGTCCTCCTACATGTCCATACCATCCTTAAAATGTTTCCTTTCCTGAAAAGCCTCGTGCGGCCAGTTTTGAGATTTCTAACTCCCCAAAGAACTTGATTTGTTCCTCTTATTTACTAGCCTTTTAAATTCTCCCAGTATCCTACAGGCCATGGACTGGTCAATGGCCTGATAGGTTGTGCAGCTAAAGAAGCCAGTGGATCAAGGGCAACACTCATCAAAGACTTGGACGGAGGTGGCCAAAGGCATCACAGAACTGAGGGTGGGTCTGTTCCACAACTAAGCACTGCATAGCCTCAGTCTGCTCAGTAATTCTTTTCAATTCAAGCCTCCCCCATGGGGCTGAGAAAGCTGGAGTAGGTGGCCTGCTGGTCGTCTGCCAAGCTTGTTTCCCCAGTTCCTCCAAATGTCCAGACATAACTAAACAAAACCATACTGGCTAATTTACCAAGTCTGCTTTGCCCTGCACTATTCACCCACTCACCCTCCCTGTCCCATACCTCTAAGCTCAGTTTAGCTGCTCTCCTATCTACTCTTATAGTCAGTCTCACCATCCCACTTGTCCCTTGCACAATCCCACTCACATCCCTGATAAATCTGTCGCTATTTCCCAGTCTATCCCATCTCTCCTAACACATACCTTCTGTGCCTCTGCTCAAACTGTCTGCTAACCCAAAGGCCTGGATAAGCATGAGGGAATAATGGCTTTTATACTGGTGGGCAAGCCTTGTTCCCAGTTTGGGAGCCTTGGTTCTGATCTTCCTGGGTGGGCTAGTCATGACCCTGTCTTGACAAGAATTAAGGACTTTCCACATGGGTTGGGCAATATTTAGGCACGCGGCATGAGAGAAATGAATCAAAACAGGGATGGGTGGAGGACAGAAGGCTAAGTTGGCAGGAGAGAATCATATGAATGTGAGAAAAGCAACTTAGAAGGCCAGAGAACTTTATAAATCTAATTCTGGATGGCTATCTGACTTAGATGAGTAGTGTATCCTTGGGTTAATGAAAAGAGGAGAAGAGAAGACAGATGACATGGACAGAAAGATTTAGCTACTGACCTTCAACTAATCAGCTAAATGAGAAAGAGAATCCTAATATTAATTTCAAGAATCTTTTCTAGTAAAAGAAATTACTCACCCAGCTACACATATAAGTTTATCTTTTAAAACATTTCTGTAGCCTGATCTTTTTATGGAATTCTCCAAGGTTTCTGGAAATTTGGTACCTAGAAGTAAGCTGCAGTTTTCTGGGATAAATACTATAATCTCCCTACATCCATGAAGATACATTCTATGTAGTAATTAACTATTTGTGATAGCATTCATAGTGCATTCATCTCAGCAAGTACTTCCATTATGACCAAGGAACTAATTTTAAACTGAAGTATCAGCAAAAAGCAAAATCATGCATTTGCATCAGAAACTGGAACTGAAGAGAAATACAGCATATAATGGAGCAGGACATAGTAGTAATACTGTATAAGTTTTCTGGCTATTAGTAGACAAATAAAACAAACTTGTAAAATACTCCAAGAGCAAGCCATACTATACTCCATGTTTATGAAATGCTTTGTTAATAGCTTCAGTTTCAAATACCTATATTTAAGACCATTTCACTGGTTTACAGACATTCAGTGAAGATTTTTTTCCTTGGTAAACTTCTAACTACTATTTTTCTTTTAGCCATTCAATTTGAATCTTGTTAGCATCAAACTGGAATTGATCCATCTTACACTGAAAACATGATAGTTTTTCTATGGATTAGACCCACAGAGAAGAAATATTCTCTCTTCACTCCATGATACAGTTTATAAACTTCAAAACTGAATTTTCTGTTTCCTACAAGCACTTCCACTGATTATGTAGTACCCATTTACAACTTGTTAGTCAATTTTTTATTTCTCCATCCTCTCTAGAGCATGCTGTTCATCACAATTCAGGCACAGTTTCACAACTAGTTTATTTCACAATCCACATCCACATTGCCACCAAAAGGGAAAGTTCTCCCTATTTCCTTAAGCCCTTAGCCCCTCCTTTGTGACAGGACTGGATTGCTGGGATCAGATGGAGTGACTCTATTCAGTTGAAAACTACCAAAATTAATTAATTAGTTTTCAGGCAGATCAGCTCTCTGATTCAACCAGTTAAGCCCTTAGCCCTTCCTTTGTGACAGGACTGGATTGCTGGGATCAGATGGAGTGACTCTATTCAGCTGAAAACTACCAAAATTAATTAATTAGTTTTGAGGCAGATCAGCTCTCTGATCCAACCAGTTACACAGCAGCATGAGTGCTGGTGCCAGCAGAAGAAAGGCATTATAACCCATTTCCTGGAGCAGAAAACTGGTGGGACAGTAGCAGAATAGATTTAAACTGGTTTACACCAATTGTGAAACTGCAGCCTTGAAACCACATATAATGTAACTGAACATACTGATCACCATCTTATTCAATAAAGGGGGATAATAAAGTGGGAGCGAGCACTGATTCAAACAAGAGAGCACCCTGAATACTGCATAGTTGATTAAATAGTTATTAATGTTGCAGGGCAAATCTGTACTAACTAAACGCTAACATATGACTTTATGAAATACTGTGTCACTTGTTTAATAAAATGCATACCATTCTATAATCATCTTTACTTTAGGATGTTACTGAAAAAGGGACCTTTCAGATAAATTTTTGCTCTATGGCTATTTTTTCTGCTTCACAGACATTAATATTTATATCTTATTAATACTTATCTTAAAAAATGCCAATATTGGCCTTTCATCACACAATGAAAATGTTAAATAAACTTTATCCTCATCTCATGTCAAATCAATTCCTTTAAAAATAATTGTTACTGTTACTATACACATAGTGGCTATATCTTTTTAAAAAAATTGGATACATATTGTTTTGATCAGTCCAATAATAATTCATATATTCTTGAACACATTTCATCTACCTCCTCACTCTCCATATGTTTTGCTTTTGCTTTATGTATTTTATTTATTCCATAATATTTAGCCCCATTGAAGATCCTAACAGGTAAACATAAATGCATATGTGAAACAAGAAATGGAATTGAATAGGATACGTGGCAGTAATTTTCTAGAAGTGTACTATTCATATCTGTTAAAACTATTTTGCTACTAAAAGGAAAGAAAGTTTCAAGGTCTTTTTGTCCTTTTCACCTTAACTATATGGTGGTCGGCATAGAGCATTTGCTTGGATTCACTACTGGCTGTAGCTCATGGCCCTCAGCTCAGCTCTGGACCATCAGTCTTGGACAGTCAATAATTTTAAGTAAGCACTGCAAAATGTTATTGCAGAGCTCTGCCAAAAAATCAAAGTGAGTTTTCTCAAAGAATATTAAGACTACTGTTATCTATTACAAACTATGACTTTGTCCCAATATACTGATGTAATTAAGAAATCACTAGCTTCCTTCCATAAAATATCACATTTCTAGCTATTCCAGCAAGAACTTTGTCTCATTTATTCATCTCATGGACCCTCTAGACCCTACCTAAAATACTTAAAATCACAAAACTCCTTTACTGTAACTGATATCCTTCTACTCTACCTAATTCTGCTCTACGCATAAAACCTGCACTGATATCAGACTACTGAAATCAGGAATTAAAAACAAACAACTAAAAAAAGCCCCCAGAAAAACAAACCAGAAAAGAGTCAGGTATCCTGGCTGTAGTTTTTCCATTTCACCTTAAAATGCCAGAAGTCATTTGTCACACTTACTGAATTACCTCATATATGTTCAAAGTCCGCCAAGTCCTTTTCACTATTATTTCCATCAACCTTTTGATGTGATGACTAATCTGCTGCAGAACTACATGATGCAACACAATGGTTAAAAATAGTAAGGAGTATCTTGCTTTCTTTTATTACCAGTCATTTTTAGAGTTCTTCATGCCCTCACATAACTTTCTGTCCTTATAAAATAAAATTTTAAGCAGCTTTATGTCCTTCAGTAACACCTATACATCAATTTGTTTGTTCACCCTATACTATGTATATATGAATGCACGTGTATAATTATACACATGAAAAATATAAAAAAATAGTAACTTCACATTTAAGTACTGTAAAGTTAGGAAATACTGGGATGAGTGTTGTTCCTGCAACCCTACGTAAAATATTGGAAGGGACAGAGGCTTTACAAAACTCTGAAAAAATGAATAATTCCGCTTTTGGACAAGGATTTGAAACGTCTGCAATAAGTATAGCTTGGGGCCATGCATGATAAGGGGAAAGCAATATATTTAATAGCTGCTCATTAAATGCATCCTGCGTGAGGTAGGAATTCTGTGGAAAAATAGTGTAATCTCATAATTAAATGTAAACATATGAGGGACCAAGTTTACTCCATCAAAACCTCCCAGGCTTTTTCTCCTTCCTTCTCCCTATTTATTATCACAGCTCTGTTATCCCCACTGTCCATCTCTCTCTTGTTCTTGTTCCAATTGGTGCCTTTTTTTAATATATATTTGCTTTCTTTCCCCCCCCTACATTCCACAAAGGCCACTCCTCCTCTGTGTTTCCATGCGGGTAACAAATAGCACGTGCAGAACATATTCCCTGGTCTGTTCCAGTGACTGGACTTAGATCCAATCCAGTTTAAACCAGTGCAGGAAAGAGTGTGTACAGAGCAAGACTCCAGTTCAAGGTTATTATATCTAAAGAAGAACATAACTAAAAACTTGATTTTGTCATAGGTTGAAGTGAGGAACTTCACAGGTTCAACTGAGCTATGCAATAATATCAGCCTGCCTACAACAGCTGAAGTTATGCCTTAGGATGTGTTGGTCTGTTCTGAGCACTGTCGTGAGGTCATTTAATTAAACACGGTGCATACATAAAAGCTCAAATTGAGCTGCACAAATCTTGCCAATATATTAAGTCATATTATTTGCCCGCTGAACTTGACAACACTAACAATGTTCTTTAGCTACAGGTTGTGTGTGTATGTGCCTGTGTTTGCATGTGATTTATTTCACAATAAAATTAAATTTGATCTATGCCCTTGATATACAGGAGGTTTGATTCTCTTCTCACACTGCTTTCCGCTGCAAAACTACTGCAATTTCAGTGAAGTTATTTTCTGATGCATTCTGACAGTAAATTATCGCTTTCTTTTCATACAGATAAATGCCCACACAAATACATCAGGCTTTATACATGCAGTCATATATGTATACGTGTACCTGAATACTAAAACATTATAACAAAGAGAGTGTACAAATCAATTCATGTCTACCATATTTTGTGTATTGCCTTGTTTGACTACATTTGTTCTATTGGGTTTTCTGGAAGATTATCCTACTAAGATCCTATTCAAGCTTGCTGCCAGAAAATTTCAGTTTAGCACTAAACCAAAAGCTAAACTAAGGCAATAAACTAAACTTGCCCCTTACTCCCAGAGGGGGTCCAGCAAAAAAAAAAAAAAAGAACATAAAAGCTGCTTGTTCAGCTGTGGCACTCCTCTTCTAAAGCTATTGTATGACTGCCTTTATTTCAATGACACATGCTGCCTGTCAGAAGGTGATAGTCTCTGTCATATTTATTAAAAGCCATTTTGGTACTAAGCAGCCTTAAGTAGCTAACTAAAGACTGTGACATAAATCATGTATGACATTATAAGACATGAAAAATGGGTCTCAAAGTACTCACCAACCAGTGACCCTTCCATACAATATTTTTAGCAACACAAAATGAAGAGAAAAATATTGACTTACAGGGCAGGAACTTCAAAACATTTGAATGTCAAAAGCCATCCTTCCCAGCAGTTGAATTTGATTTTGCCTCTCTGCTAACTCTGAAAAGGTATAAAATCTTACAAGTTAGAAGCT
Organism: Scolopax mira; assembly: GCA_004320125.1. Lineage (NCBI taxonomy): Eukaryota > Metazoa > Chordata > Aves > Charadriiformes > Scolopacidae > Scolopax > Scolopax mira. The sequence goes on along the minus strand of BJBW01002128.1, from coordinate 391,146 downwards.
TTCTGCTAGCTATGCCTTTTGAGGGACCCATGAGAATTGTTTTATCTAACAATTTCTGCATCTGATTAACTCTGTTTTTTAAAGTGTTCCCAACTGCTGATCAAAACATGCAATAAATGATGCTTTGTTTTAGAAGTACTTATTTACTATACCTTTTCTGGAGGTAATCTTCTAATGCATTATTTTTTATACAGCAATAAAGTAACATTTAAGACTGGTATGCCACAGCTAATTTACATCACAGAAAAGACTATACAAAAGACTGGATGTCCAAGCTCACTTGAAGCCAGCTACAAGAAACCATCCTGCTGTATGGCCATGAAGGAACTTAACAGCTTATTTTCTTCAGAAAACTTTAGTGTTTCCCCAGAAAGACTTCTACCAATGGATATGAAGAAAGTCAAGGAAGGCTGACAGGAGAGGTGCAGAGGTTGAAGTCAAGTCCAAGAGGCTGCTGCAGAACTTGAAACAACCATCAACCACCAGAATCAAATGGCTGTGAGATACAGTGCTGCTTATTACTATCTACCTCCCAGAATCAAATGGCTGTGAGATACAGTGCTGCTTATTACTATCTACCTCCTTGCAGAGAGAAATGTTTGACACATATTGAACTATAGATACATCTTCAAATTTTGCAGAAAGAAAATAGATGGGTCTAAGGCAAAAAAGAGATGAAGTCTTAATGTGCTGTCTGTACTACCCAACAGTTTTCATGTTAAATTCCATTTCTTATTCCTAAAGACTCTGTTATCATTAAAGAACTCCATTTCTGTAAAGTAATCAGAAGCACCCTCCTATTAATAACCGCAGTATTTTCTGGGTAAAACCTTGGAATTTTAAACCTGAAAAAGAAATGACTTAGAATTTACTACCGACAATTGTTTTGCTTCATGTTATTTCTTGACATTGTAGATGGGCGGTAAATAGATCCTTTCCTGTGAAACTTTCAAATCTCAAAAATATTTCTTCCCCACATTAGAATTAACCCCAGAAGTTTCAAAGTTGTTTCCACATAAAAGCAAGGATGAGAGACTCCAGAACAGCAAAAAGGCATCACTGACGGTGCCTTTATTTAAATACAGAGCAGGGATTTGAAACTTAGCCTTCCACAGTGCCCCCTTCATTTTTTGTATTTTTCATTCATTTTTTCTTCCTTCATTCCTGTTCATGAATTAGCATTTCCAGCCAAAACAAACAGAAAAAAACATTTCATCACTCCATACAGCTTTTATAGAAACAAAGAGGAAAATTAGCCAGGCATTTTGCTTGTTCTTTCTGCACCAAGCAAGAACAGGTACATCAAGAGACTAATCATTTGCTTGATAAAAATATATTTGCTTTAATAAACTTGAGAATATTAATCTAATCAGTTCTACCGTGTGAGTATAAAGATGCAAACCATTCCATTGAATAAGATATTCAAATAAATCAACATACTATTAACAACTATCCTAGATTAAATTGGAAGTGAAGAAATCAGGCTAACATTATTAGCCAAAGAATTTTCACCACTCATATGAATTTGAATTATTTAAGCCAGTTTCAACATTTGAAGAACTTTCCTACTCTCCAGGGAGATATTAAACGTATACGTCAGTAATTCACAGATTGCTGCTGCTGCTAGTCATCAAAATCTGGCTTTAATTCCATCCAGTTAAAATTTCTCTTCAAATCAAGAATGTTTAATTCACTAAAAACATCTCAAAATTAAACCAAATGAATAATCTTATTAATGATAGACAATCTAAAATAATAGCTTTCCTTTAGGACCAGAGAAAGGGAGATACTTTGGCTAATCAGCCAAATTATCTGGAGAGCAAACTGTGAGCTAATTTACGTGGTACTAATGAGCACATTGCTTTCATATGACTTCCTGAACCACTCGCACACTGAGCTGACTGAACCTGAAGTCCAGAGAGCAAAGAATATGACACTATGGGGAAAAAGAAATAGTCTAAGCAAAAGGAGGTAATAAACATTTGGTTGCAATTTACATGGGCGTGAGGAAAAAAACAGGGTCATGCTGTGGCAAAGAGTTCAGTAATCTTCATACATGTTAGGGCTACTGTAATGCTGTACTGTTCCCAAAAGAAACAGAAGATGAGGTAGCAGTCTTTCCATTTCAGCCTGTGTTAGGCAGGGCTCCTGGTTGTTGTCTCTCCTTGAATGACAGTTTGGTTTCAGAACTACCAGCAGAAGATGTCACATTGTTAATTTGTCCTTTTCATTCTTCCCAGCTTCATTAATCAGATAGGAAGAATCTGAAACTCTTTCATACCACTCCTCAATAAACTTAGCTATCAAAGATAGCTTTCAGAACAGTTGCCAACCATGGAAGGGATTAACAAATCATTTAAGTGCTACACAGCTCTCTTGAGGAAAGCAGGGCTTTACACCCAAGATCTAATACATTCTCTGCAGATACTGAAGCTGACCACACTATGAATAGCCAGAGTTTTCAAGGAATGCAAAGTGGTCCCAATGCTATGTAAGAATCAACTTACAGTTGTATTTATCAAACAGCAGGGTAAGTCATTCCTTTGCAGTCTTTCTTGAAATGACACCAAGTGCCAGCTAGTATTTAGAAGAACTATGTTACTTTTACACCAGATGGAGAGCTGGCCTGAGAACCTTTATTTCATGTAGAGAGTCAGATACACATGTTAAAAACTCCCATTGATTTTTTTTTTCGCTGAAAAAAAAGGGTTTTTTCTAGAAATTCCTGCTCTATGGATGAATCTGGATCTTTCTGTAATGTCAGGCAAATAATGCTGTCTCTAGGAGTCTTCTAAACCTGTGATTGCACAGGTTTATATTTATGGATTATATGGATTTAACTCAATTTCTGTAAAGGAACCAATAATTAAGCTTAATTATACACTTCTGTTAAAAAATTCTTATAACTATTTCACTGAGAGGGTCTTCAACCTTCCTTCCTTGAAGAAAGGACTTAGAATTTGGCAGGGTGCTTTTCACTGTCCCTTAGCAGTCTCACCCTGTTTGGACAAGCTATAAACTTCTAACAAAAATCAAGAGTTTGCACATGCTCGATGAAAGCTTGTTAGAGGGTATCAGGCAAAAGTCTTCACAGAGTCTGTTTTCACATTTTTGTCTTCCAGAACTTGAACAGAGCTTTCCCTTGCAACAGCTCCTCGTGGCTGCCAGAAACAATTATGGCACTGGGCACTGGAACAGAAAAGAGGCAAACAGCCTTCCTGCGTTCTCAATGTTCCTCTTGTTACACACACCGCTCAGAGAAAGAATCACTCGGGTTGGAAGACGCGGCGCTCATAAAAAAAGTGAGTGAAAAGTGAATGGGAATGCTTAACAGGAGAAAAAGGGCCATCAGAAAATATTGCTGGCTGTATGAGATATGCTAATGGAAAAAGAAGGGGCAAACTGGTGGGAAAACTGCACAAAAATTTAATTAGTGCTACTAATTACAACTTAGTGCTACTAAGTACAACTACTTCCCACAAGAACCTGGAATAGGACACACAGTTCTCAATTTTCAGCGTTCCTCTGCTGTAGGTATACGTTTGGGAAAGTCACTGCTAAACTGCATGCATCTTCTCCATGCTGCGGCCAACCCACAAAGGAGATGATAGCTTATGGCTGTGGCCAAATACTTCATGTGGAGACATGCAAGAGTCTGTGCTACGGGTCCATAAAAATCTCTATTTAATATCAATGCAATAGTCTGTGTAGGTCCACCTAATGACAGTTTTGTCTTTCAAGAAGGTTTTATCTTGTTTACTGTAATCTACCTTGTGAGAATGGACAGTACAATAAAATCTGTATAAATATGATACACACTACAAAGCCTTATTCAAAATTTAGAACATATATAACTGTAGAATGGTCTAGGTTGGAAGGGACCTTCAAGATCATCTAGACCAACCATTAACCTAACTGACAAAAAAAAGCATCCCTAAACCATGTCCCCCAGCACCATCTCAATCTGGCTTTGGAACACCTCCAGGGATGGTGCCTCAACCACTTCCCTGGGCAGCCTATTCCAAGACTTAATAACCCTTTCTGTGTAAAAATTTTTCCTAATATCCAACTTGAACCTCCCTTGGAGCAATTTGAGGTCATTTCCTCTTGTCCTATCGCCACACCCCCACCCTCCTTTCAGGGAGTTGTAGAGAGTGAGAAGGTCTCCCCTCAGCATCCTCTTCTCCAGGCTGAACACCCCCAGTTTCCTCAGCCTCTCCTCATGACACTTGTGCTCCAGACCCCTCACCAGCTTCATTGCCCTTCTCTGGACCTGCTCCAGCACCTCAATGTCTTTTTTGTGGGAAGGGGCCCAAAACTGGACACAGCCTTCGAGGTGGGGCCTCTCCAGTGCCCAGTACATGGAGGACAGTCACCTCCCGAGTCCAACTCAGCACACTGGTCCTGAGAAGGCGGGTAGTGCCCTGAAAGGACAAAGCCAAATCAAAGACTGGTGTTCTCTTCTCTGAATGTGAATTTAAAAGTCTGTGTTGAGCCGAACAGGAGGGCATGCAGAGGGAAGGATGAGCACTGCTCCCACTGAGGGAGCAGGCTGTGTCAAGAGAAAGGCAAGGGAAGAGAAAACAAGATCTCACTCCTGCAATGGAAGGCTGCTTTTGGGTATCTGTGCTCTGCCTCTAAAGGCTGCCAAAAGACTTGAACTCTTACGACAGTAGCGTAAGTCAAGAAAAGCTCTCTTTTTCATGATTCAAGCTCTATAAGCAGCTCCAACCCATATGAGCAATCAGGCCAGAAGTCTCCTACATTCTGAGGATTAGACATTTTTTGACAAAACAAGATTTGCTCTCTCAGTGTTTCAAGTATGCAGATATTTCGGAGCGGAGTGTGGGGGGGGAGGCACAGAAAGTAGCTCATTTTACAAAATAAATTATTTCTTCCTTGCAGGGAATTCATTTCATATAGCAATAATCGTATAGAAAATCACACATGGAAACTAGTTACTTGGAGCAGGGTTTGGCTAGAGGTCACAAAGACAGCAAAAGGGGAAAACATTGATTATGCAACCACACAGCTATGCTGTGTTGTCAACTCAATGGGGTATATTTAACTGGAGCAACACAGTACCATATACGGATAGACAGTCTTCCTCTGAACGACAGACACTGCTCCCTCTGGGCCCAAGCACCCTACTGCTTAACAGGGCTATGAAGATAAAAGGTTCCTGAATTAATTAAAATGAACTTATTGTCTAGAATTTATTGATACTCCTGTAAATAACAGGTGCATGCTAAGGAACAAGGATGTAGAGCTACAGGAGCTACAGGAGCCCAAAAGGCCTAACACATTCCCAGCTCCCATGTCTACTGCTGGGATTGTCAGCTCAGAAGTAGCCAAGAGAATAGTGTCCTGAAATGCTATTGCTTTTCTGCACATTCAGTTGGGAAAGGGATGAACTTGGGATGAACTCCCTAAGTCTTTACTCTTCACTATAATCTGCTGCACCAGAACATAAAAATGCAGCATGTTTTACTTATACCTTGAACAATTTTGGAGGAACAGGAGTGAGGAACAGGAGTTACACCTGAAAAGCACAACTAGGAATTGATTTAGTAACCAATGTTACTCAGGCAGGAGTACATTCTGCTTATTGCAAAGAGTCCTGGCTTCTCAAAATGTTAAACTTATGAAGGACTGTCTTCATGTCTGAGGATCAGACTCTTAAGGTCCAGTCTGTGGAAAAGTTGCTTACATCGCTGTTGGCTCAACTGAAGGACCACAAACGTTGTGTACTATGGAGCCACTCAACATAATCTGAAGAGAATATTTCCTTCAGTACAGCTGCAAAATACCATAAATAGGCATTCCCTCTGCTTCCTTACAAAGAACAAAATCTCAGAGCTGGCTCACTAAAACATCTGCTTCACTTGGGGGAGAGAATCCCCTTATTTTCTTTCCTATAACTATGACTATGTAATAGAAGCAATGCGAATAAAAAGGCAAAGCTAAGGGATGAGTTTACATTTTGCTCATCTTCTCTGTCTTCATTTATATCTGTAAAAAAGTTTACTATGCCATGCTGCTGTAATTTTCACTCATAGCAAAGTTAATGCATCGCAAAGAAGGGGACAGAATAGCATAGAAATCCACAAGCTGTTGTAACCATTCTCTGTCCTGCTTGCCCTGATCACTTTATGGTTTGGAAGCTAAGGAAGGTTTCTTTTCTGTAAAGTAGCTAGTGACTTGAACAGATTAACTTGTCATGAAAATTGTTCAGATATATACATTGTAGTAACAGGGGACATACATGCATGGTTCAATCAGATACTGAGACAATTCATGCCTACTGCAACTGCCAAAACTGGAGATTGACTGCCCATAACCATTCAAAGCACAGTACTGCCTGTTCTTATTCCCTTATTGTCTCTAAATGGCTATAAAAATTAATTGTTCACATGTTAAAATAACACTACTGTAATGAACCTGTAATATGCAATCTTTTCACAGATAACATTGTCATTTTTTAATAAAGAAAACTTTTTTATCTATTTTATTTTTCTCTTGAGACAATAGTTGAAAACAATTACCATATAAAACATGTCTTAATCTTCATTCTTTACGTGTAACCCTCATGGACACAATGAACACAGGCTACACTATTTTGTGCTGTCTTCCCTTCCATCTGTCTTTGTAAGTTTGGTTTTCACAGAACTATAGAATGGTTTGTGTTTGAATGGATCTTTTAAAGAGCATCTAGTCCACTTCCCCTGCAGGGACATCTTTCACTAGATCAAGTTGCTCAAAGCTCTCACCAACCTAACCTTGAACATTTCCAGTGATGGGGCATCCACAACTTCTCTGGGCAACCTGTCCCAGTGCCTCACCACCGTAAAGAATTTCTTCCATATGTCCAATCTAAATCTACCCTCTTTCAGGTTAAAACCATCACTCCTTATCCTATCACTGCACTCCCTAATAAACAGTCCCTTCCCATCTTTCCTGTAGGCCCTCCTGTGCTGGGGATCCCAGAACTGGATGCAGTACTCCAGCTGGGGTCTCATGAGAGTGGAGTAGAGGGAAAGGACCACCTCCCCCAACTATGGGCCATGCTTCTTGGATGCAGACCAGGATGCAATTTGCTTTCCAGGCTGCCAGCACACATTGCTGCCTCATGCCTAATTTTTCAGCCACCAGTATCCCCAAGTCCTTCTCTGCAGGGCTGCTCTCAATCAATTCATCACCCAGTCTGTACTCATTCTGGGGACTGCCCTAACCCCAACCGCAGAACCCTGCACTTGGTTTTGTTGAACTTCATGAGGCTCATATGGGCCCAACCCTCAAGTATGATAAGGTCCCTCTGGAGAGCATCCTTTCTCTCCAAGCATATCAACTGCATCATGCAGCTTGTTGTAATCTACAAACTTGCTGAAGGTGCACTCAATCCCCCTATCTATGTCATTAATGAAGATGGTATTGGTCCCAGTGCAGACCCTTGAGGGACACCACTCATTGCTGGTTTCCATTTGGACATTGAGCCATTGACTGTAACTTGCTGGTTGCAGCCAGCCTATTCCTTATCCAACTAATAGTCCATCCATAAAATCCTTATCTCTCCAACTTAGAGGCAAGAATGTCATCGGAGACCACATCAAAAGCCTTACAGAAGTCCAGACAGATAACATTGGTAGCTCTTCCCTGATGCAGCACATCCACTGATACAATTACTCCAGTATTAAAGACATAAAATTAGTCATGCACAATTTGCCCTTGATGAAGATTTGCCCTTGGTGAAGCCACGTTGGCCATCTCTAATTTCTGTAAAATGTTGCATACCTTGTTGATGTTTTAGTTCAGGATATGCTTCCTTCACAACTCGTGGTACTCAGGTGTGTGATACCATTTCCTAGAATAAACTTCTAGGAAAAATGACTTTCAAACAAAAAAATGTTCCAGCACAAAGGTTGTGCTCTCCACTTATTCACTGTGCTGGGATTCATTGGTATTACTGCCAGGTTTTCAGCAAGCAAAATACTGTTATAATACACATCACCTAATCATAACCTTTGACAGCCAATGCGGGGTGACTAGCATTTTAGAAATGCCGACAAAGGTATTAAAATGATCTTTCCAAAATAGGGAATTGAGTCCATGCACATACTGCAATTGAAAAGCTTGTGACATTTTTATAGGACTGTTATTACAGTTATGCCAGTGACTGGCTAGATTCTGCCTGTGGCTGTAATTCCACTAAATCAGAGTAACAACTCTGAGAATAAACTTCTGTTAGAAAATACAAGTAGCAAAATCTAGACAAAAACTTTGGACGATATCACTGACAATATGTAAAAATTTTGACAAACCCCTATCCAATGGGAAACTGGATATAAAAAAATGATATAAATTCCTCTAGTTGAGCACTTTCTGTCATTCAAAGAAGGAAGAATTTAATCAGTATGAACCATATCCTCTTTCAAACCCATTGGCTTCCTAGCACTTCATTGTCTTGCCCAGAGAGTTTTGCTTGAAATTATTTTAATGAATAATGTGTGTCTGGTACCCTCAGTAAGATGGTTCTGCTGCCTTTTTCACTGCTCCCATTTCTTTCCATCCAGAATAATCACTGCTTCTTCTCAGTTCTGTGCTACTTTTTCAACCTGCCCCAAATACTTGATGCAGGTCTTTATTGCCTCTGATTCACCATCTTTTCATACTTCATGTATGACTGCATAGTTTCCTCATCTTATTCCTGTATATATTTCTTTCACTAGCCTCTCCTTACCCTCCAGTGTCAATTCTTTCTCCATGAACATTTCCAGAGACACACACCCTGCAAATGTTTACTAACCATATTTAATAACTTTAACGACTTAAGCTTTACCTATTTTTATGTATGCTGTTACATAGTCCTTCTACAACATTGTTGACTGTAATTTTCAGGTAAAATTCGGTTTCATTGATGATAATTAGCCATAAATAATCAGGGGCTGTTCCTGTTTGATGCTTCCATTCAATTATTTATTCCTGAACAAAAGTTTTCTCTGAAAATTAGCCTATGTCTTAATTCCTCCAGCTGTTGTCCTCTTTTCTGTCATCATCAGTCATCTCCCAGATGTAAGACAACATTAGAGAATGGAAAGGATAACAAAGAGGAGTGAAGATAGTGCAGTAAAGTGAACAGAGCAGAAAGAAAAAGGAAATGACAGACTGAAGGATATGGGGAGATAACTGGGACAGGGGGAAAGAACACCAAAGGAAGATGGGGGTAAATCAGTTGAAAAAAAGAGCTGAGCTTGAAAGGAGTAAAAAAGAAACAGGAAAGAAAGACTTGGGGAAAACACCATAGCTATAGGTACCATAAAGTGTAGAAATAAGAAAGAAGAGATGAAGAGGAGACAAAAAAACAAAGGAGATTAATCAAGACCCAAAAAAAAGCCTTGGGGAGATCATCTTTATCAGAAATAAGGTGCTTTTTTAACCAAAATTGGAGATGCACAGTATAATGGGGAACGCTACAGACCAGTGTAGACAGCTAGGACAACAAACAGAAGAAATATTTTCAAATAAATGAGCACAGAGTGAATAGAGCAGTTGTGGTGCTGTACACTCTAAACAGGAAAGGCATTGTAAGTTATGAAAATTAATCTGGTATTTCTTTACAATTTAAAAGGTAAACAAGATGCTAAGTGGCATTAGCATAAAACTACGATGTCGTTTTGTGGTAGGGTTTTTTTCTACCGTATTCTCTTTGATAACTGTACGTGCTACAGCATATTGAATAAGGATACTAAAACTAGCAGAGTTCTGCTGTCATCAGACAATGATATACGGTAACAGTAAATGTACACTTGGGTATATTGCTCCTGATTTCTTGTTTCAGCCTTTTGCCAAGCTGCAGTCTGCCCTATTCCTGATGAACATTATAAATACTTTTAATGGAAATGGAATACACATCAAAAGATGTGATATTATTGTTTTATGAGGCACTGGCTAGACCTCATGCTTAGTTGGGCTCATTTTGCTAGAAAAAGGCTATTATTGTACAACATATTGGATTACATGGGATAAATTCAGCTTTTGAGATAATTTCTTACAAGGAATTGCATGTTGGCCGATGCACTGATTTCAAGTGAGGCACCCATGTGCATCTGAAGGTAGAATATTCTCCAATAAAAATAAAAGTGCAGAGTAGCCAAATGAAATAAATTGAAATTATATTATCGATTTGACAAAATATACTTGGTTCTTACGGAGCTTTCAATGCATGGAGCTTGGTTATTATCATTATGCTCACCTTGCGTAAAGGCTAAAAGATTTAATCACTTGACAAGAGGGCACTTATGGAAGTTAGGTGCAAAGCCAGAAACGATACCATGAATTAACAACATCAGCTTTGTTGAAGTTGATATTAAAATTCTAATTAGCTCCAACTGTCCTGCAACTTAAGCAGTGATCCTATCACTCTGTCTATTAACTTATCAGTCTAACCAGGAAAAACAACAGTGGCCTAGCTTTTTGAGGGACAGGTGCTACCTGCTTCCACTTGTAGCATCCTCTTTGAAGATTGTTTTGAAAGGACAACTAGCTCCTGTAGACACCTGGCTGTGCTCAGGAAAAGCAATGTCTAGTGCCAATCTCCTTTTCAGGGTGGACGTGGCACAAGTTGGGTTTTAAGCATGGTTATGTATCTGAGCAATAGGTAACATTTGCTTGTGAGGGCACTGCATGCCCTTACAGGCATTTCCTAGCTCCTCCTTGGCAAATGCAGCCGGCCAGATGGAACTGTTCCTTGGGCTGCCAGTTGGACCACCCTGGTTTGTACCAAACAGGATTTTAAAAAACCCAAGGGGATGGAAAAAGTCTGAAAATTAGCAACTAAAAATAAACAGGAAATGAAGGCAAAACTGTTTCACATGAAATGCCATAAGTACATGAAATAGAATTGTCCAGTTAAAATTATCTAAATGATGAATTTAAATAAAAGCAATGTCAATAGTGAAAATAATGCCAGGGCAGACGGGAAAGGAAGACTTATATTTACACAAAAATGCCCTAAATAACCTCAGCTACAACAATATTATCACTAGAACCACACATGGATATCTTCAATGTGAGGTAAAGGAATGTGTCCAGAAGAATGGGATTTTGAAGGTCTGAAACGTGTTAAGTTTAACAAGGTTCCTGTAACCTCCTTCGCAATTCATTATTTGTCACAGCAGCTACAACCTGTAGCTTGAAATATTTTTTTTCTTTTAAGTAATAGCTTTGAGATATTAAGACTCGGGCCAAGTACACGATGGAAGTTTGTATTCTATCACTCGTACTGCGTAAGCGTGAGCAATTAGATAGGAGAAAGTTACTGCATAATAATAACTACAAGAACACCACAGCTTTACTAGTTATCTGGGATCAGTTCTTCAGATTTAATGCAGATTTTTTTTTCCAGATGCTGTCAGTCTGTGAGATGCTGTGAGTCTGTGCAATATACATTATTTAATGGAAACATAATGCCAAAGAGAAATAGCACCACCTACAATGTGATAGTACTGTTTAAAGCTGGGAAAGTCAGTAGAATCTCTCAAAACATACAGAGCACAATCCCTTACTGCCCAGATAAAACCCATCTACACATGACCTTTTATTTATGCAGGTTCTGTTACTGCAAAGAGCTATGGAACTGCCTTCTGACCATTCCATTTAACACTCACACCAACAAAACATAATACAGAAAATAAAACATAAACACACATTATTTACATAATGTATTGTGTATGCTAATGTTGGGATCTGGAGTAAAATACTGCAACATGCAATTCCTTTCGGTATTTCACTCATCTGAGACCCTGAGACACTATTGGCTGTGTTTTCTAATTTTGGAGTTTTACACAAATGCGGGCACTGGAGCACTTCCGTTATCTAAACAGTTCCCCCAAAAATTTAAACACAGTGAAGCACAATCAAGCCTTATTAGATAGACTGTTAAGTAGGACTTGCTAAGATACTTGAACTGCTAACCAAAACAACATACGCAGCACGTGTTTGTGCAGCAGACTGGGAGCCCTAAAAACTCTTCCTGTTCTGCAAGGTGAATTCCACTGGATAACACTTGGTGCTGGGGGGGGGGGCAGGGGAGGGAAACACCACCACCACAAAAACAACAAAAAGATATCCCTTGCCTGCAGGACATATGGAATGTGAAGCATCCAGGACAGCAAACTGCAGAAGCACCACTTCAGAGATCTTTGGGTTTGGTGAACTCTGCCTACAGCTAAGGCCCACAACACAGTCAAAATCTTAGGTATTTCTATAGCATCTCTAAGTCAGCACTTTTTGAGGCAGCTGCCTCTGAAGTGGCACCATAGAAATGATCTCTCAGAGGTTGTGCTTGTGTACCAAAGCTCCTAAGTTTGCAGGTGAAACAGCACTATGTTTTGGTTTGTTTTTTTTTTAAATACCATGCTACTGTATTTTTCTGGTTCACTCTACCTTAGTAGTAGTAACTATATTTGGAATTTAAAGTAATCAGGAGAAGACACTAATTCAATACCAGAGAAGCTGGTTAACAAAGAGGACATCATAAGACCACCTAAGACGGTGGGTAGAAACTGCATCCTCCTCTAGTTGGCAGGCCACCTTCCTTTCTTTTGCTACTAAAGTGACACTACACTTTAATGTTCTAAAGCCATAAATGCATAACCACAAGGCGTTTTGTTGTTGTTTCATGGGTATGGTTTTTTGCCTTTCAAACAGAAGGGTCTTTGCAGAAAGACCTGGGGGCAGACTCTTGGGTAGTAGAAATTATCATAACTGAAATCAACAGAGACACGACAGTTTCAAACAAGCTGATGAGCCACCTCTTTTACAAGGGGGTCTTGAATGTGGCCAGAAAAGGATCACAGAAAGTCCCATTACAGAATTTCCAAGCCTCAGACATTAAGGATAAAAATCTGCCTCTGCTACAGGTTTTAGCAAATGTGCCAGTGGTTTTAATGAAGCTCAGCTATTTTTTCCTTCTTTAATTGTTAGAGCATGGTTCCTTCAAAAGCTTAGAATTTTTCAGTTTTTCTGTAACTTAGAAATTTTCAATCTCTTAGAGAAGTAATGGGCTATGTTTCCATTTCCCAAATTTAAAATTTACATTAAGACCTAAACAATGAATAAGTAAATGAATCAACCTATTAATTTAACATTTCCCTCTTTTTTTTTTTTTCATAGCATGCAATCCTTACTCATTTACTTAGAATTAGTCATAGGGCAAAATGAGGAAATCATCTTTCTGACTTCTCTATAGCTCAGAGTTCACACCAGAGTTCAACAAGTCTCAATTGCTACTGAGAGATATGTCATGTAACAACAGAAAGAAGCATGCATTTGCTCCATATACAACACTACTCTCATAAACGCTACTTCTGTAATCTCTGTACTTCCATAGCTTCTTTAGAATTTACTTTAATATTACTATATTATATTACTGTAATATAAATTGGATGACAAAATCAAATGTAGATTGTCTCTGTGCAGGACAACATATAAATACATATAAAATACACATGGCAAATTTACTTTCAAGGGGCTTAAACAAAAGGCTAGAGATATAGTAAACCAACTTAGATAGATAATAAAGGTTCTTCAAATAATTGTATTCACCCTTCTATTTCATTCCAGTATCATCACAGTAGTCAGTGAATTTCCAAAAGCTAGGTGATTCAGACACTGTTTTACCCGTGCCACCACGTGAATATAAAATTAATTTTGGTGCACATTGTATCAGAAATTCAATATAAGTCCTGCAAATAGTGTTGTGTATCAATACCCGTATCTTTTAGTGTCAACTAAAGTTTTTTAGTGAAAACTAATTACTCATTCTCAGTATGAAACATAGATGGAGTTGGCGGTGGAATCATGCTTGGGTTGCAGCACTCCTCACCATCTCAGCCAAAATTCACGCGGCCAAGGGTGTTGGCTACCTGTAAAACAGTGATATCATCATTTCCAATTGTCTCCTTCCTAAAGCTATGTAAACAAAATCATAGTATCAACCAGCTCTTTGCAAAGCTGTATTTCCACAAGCAAAGCAAATTCAAGAAATTGCAACTCCAGAGTATTTTACGTGTTTTTAAAATGTAAAACTATAGATATGAAAAAGAAAGAATTTTTATCATTCACTTGAAGAGGAATACTTGAGTGTTTAGGCACTTCTGACACATATTGATCCACCAGAACCTCAGTTCTTTTCCATCAGGTCAATAATAAATATACCACAATGTTTATGGATATGAAGACTCACAAAGCATTACATCTATACAATAAAGCATAAGATGTCTCAATTTTTGTTGCTTTATATTGAAACAGTTATTCAGATCACTTAATACCAATGAAAAATGCACAATTATCACATAAAATAATTTAATAATATAAACTGCAGTGCTACAGTTCTTTTCTAGTTTGTGGATTGCCATACACAATGACTATATCTTATATGCCAAATGAAGCAGTGAAACATTATTCTCATTAAAGCACTACAGAAAGCTCCAGCACAGCCTGGTTAAATAATTTACTGAGAAGATATTATGTAGTTTGGGAATGCAAGAAAAATTTCCTGTTATAAACAGTACTTAGCACTTAGGAAGTGCTTTGCATTTTCACAATGCTCCTCAAACAAGCACGTAAGTATCGAGTGCATTGTACGAGTAAGGTCACTGAAACAGACACCTTACTCCAGGGAAGATTTAACCCTAAGTGTTTACTCAAAAAAGAATCAGAATTCATTCAATGGCTTCTGTTTCAGAGCTATCCAGAAACCGTGGCTTCCCTGATTGTTCAGAAGTTAAGTGGTACATGAACCAATTTTATTGTCCTATCAATGCATGACTGAAAAGAATCCTTATTACTGTAATAATAATAACATAAGTATAAAAATAAAAATAAACGTAAGTATGTAAGTAGTGTATGTGGCTAACTAACAACTTTGAACTCATAAGAAATAAAGTATCAAGGTGCTGTAATACTGAAGTTTTGGCCCAGGCTAGAAGGATATACATATATATATATAATAAGGGGACGATCAAGAGAGAACTGATAAATTTAGGGGAATCTGTTCAATGGGATCTAGATCAAGTCACAACAGAGAGAATATCTGAAAGAACCTTGATTTCATTATTCACTTTTCCTTCTCTATTTTATCATTAATTGTTCTCCTTTTTTTTTTCTCTATTTTTCAGTGCTAGGCTAATTTTCCTTGAATTCATAAATTTTTATTTCCTTCAAATAAAAGAATCTTTGCCTGGCTCTACCCCTCAAGAGGTGAAATGCTGCCTACTTTGAGAAAGGATGTAAAAAATCAAAATTAACTCATTTAAATGTTACATCTTTCCAGAACTCCACCTCATCCCACTGGCTCTAGGTAGGTAGATCTCAAGACACAGTATGGAATCCTATTTGAGAAATCTCGAAATTAAAGATCAGTAAGAAAGAAGAGAAGCACAGGACTGTTTCCCCATCAATTTCTTTTTCTAGAAGTGTCCTACTTGTGTCCTATATGACTTCCTCCTTGTAGGAAACCAGAAAGACTAATAACTCGTAATTACAATTATCTGCTTGAAATTACATTTTTAACACCACATTAAAAATTATTACTAAAACTTTTAAAAAGTCTGTCTCCTGGCCAAAACTACTGGAAACTTTAGAATTATTACCTGTCCCCTCAGCTCTGTCAAAACCATTTAATTCTGCAGACTTCCAGACTAGCTCATTGATTTCTTGGTACAACAGCACTCTCAGGGAACATACAGCTGCCACATAGAAGAGTGTTTCCCGAAGTTTTGTCTGTACAGATTACCTACTCCTGAGACATACAAGTGCCCTCGATGTTAAAGTTCAAACCCTTTGGAAAGCCACGCTTGGTGGAGCGATACACAAGCCTCCCAGAAGATCGGAACGTTTGGTGTGAGGTTACATGGAAAACCCATCGGTCCAGAGAGAACAGCCCACACCGTCCCCCTGCTCCTTCAAGCTGCCAGAGGCCCGAGATTCTAATGTCTTCAGGGCTTTCCTTCCTTACATATATTCAGATAAGTTTATCACAAACAGTTCTACTGAAAGTACCGTGTTAGCATCTCAGACTGTTTATTAGGAAAAAACTGACTGCTGGAACAAAGTATTCCCTCGTGAACAACCAGCCGATCCTTCAGTTTCCAAAAATGTTGAATGACAGAAGAAACTCATTTGACTGCCACCCATACTTGACTGATTTGCTAGTAAAATTCAACAGCCAGTCCACGGTACACACATTGTCCTGCAAACAATGTATTTCCATATTAAAAACCATTAAATATCATGATTACAGTGGATGGGTCTGATTTATTGCCCTTTGTGGAAGTCAACACTAAATACGTTGGTTGCTATATCATATCTGGGTGGTGACCTATACTTCCTAATCTTGTCCCAGATATAAAAAGTAGCGTGTAACTTTGTACCACCCCGGGAACACTATGATTTCTGTTTTAAATAACCATATAGGACCAACTCTAAAAAATTACCAGGGGAGTAGGAAAGGTTAAAATGCTGGAATCAGGACCACTTTAAATCATGTTTTTTCCAGAATCAGAACCAAACCTCTGCAGTAAGGGTTAAGCACAGTCTGTTTACCTCATCCAAACAACATCTAGTCTGCAGTGACCATTCCTTGGGAAATTAGGGATTCCCTCGCATCTGTAACAAATTACGTGGAGCAGTACAGCTCATCCTTAAAGTTCATTTGATAGTGATTGTAATACATGCCTTAAGGTTACGATGCAGTGCTTAACTCAATCACTTGATTATACACAGAATTTCAAATACTGTAGAAGCCAGGCCACGTATAAAATTTCTGGGATTGAGGACAACTCACCTGAAGATCAGCATAGTTATTTGAACAATAACGTAATTTGAACAATGTATCTCACCAGAGGCAGACCACGTTCATACAGAGAATACTACTACCTAACAGGGAAACACACAATAGACTAGAAGAAGTTTTCTATTAGAGGTCTCCAGGAACAGATGGTTCCAGCATCCGCTATTGTGTCTCCTTATCTTGGGTTATTTATTTATTTTTTAAAATATGGTTTGGCCTTAAGTTCAGTCAAAGTTCATCTGGCATCCGCATCAGTTTACATCTTTATCCAAGGACCTTCTTTGTTCATACATCTTACAGTCAAATGAAAGACATGATTCACACATTGCCATCTGCATGTGAAGCTGCCACCTACTTAGATTTATTTGTCACCAAAGTTAATGGAACTCTTCACCTCAAAGTTTAGAAGAACATACATGGTCCAATCTGTCTTTGAAAACCATATTCCTGGCAAAACAGTTATCAGCCTGCAGAACCAGGGAGTCACAAAACTTGACAGTTTGATAGGGCTCCGTGTGGATAAAGAAGCTTTATGACCACATCCTAAGCTCCTAGCCAAACCCGTGTCTACATTCCATTTTAATTATAGTGAAACTGAGCACGGCTTTTTAGTTAAATGTTGACTATTGTAAATAATCTCAGATCCACATGCTTGAAATGTGCTGTGCATCACGGGAGCGTGAGGGAGGGTGAGCAGGCCAAACTCAGTCACTTCAATGATGGGTTCCCAAAAAACAGTCTCCGTAAGAACTAGCTGTTTACAAAATCACCTGCTGCTTCCAACTTTTTCTTTGCATGACTGAGACTCAGACTATAGCTTTAATCCTCTCCAGACTGTTCTCATTCAGTCAGGGTTTAGGCTGCTAACGCAACGCTCCCTATGCCCCTTCAGGGAAGCAAGGCAGAAAAAATTACTAAGGGTAGAGTTTTGTAGCTGCGGGTCAGTGCGGGCTAAACGGGCACTTCAGAAAGATGTGCTGTGTAGGCATTGCCCTGGCAGAGAGAGGACAGATTGTCAGGTACACTGGTACTTCCCTCCAGATGCCAGGGCACCTGGTAGTTCTGAGAGTGACGTGCCGAGCAGTTGTGCCTATTTTGAGGCAAACTCCCAGCTTTCTGAAAGTTAAATTCTGGTACTGAATTAGATACAGCTTTCTGAAAGCTACACCGCACAGATGAATCAGACACATGCTGTTCCAGGAAAATACCTGACAATGGTTGCTGACTCCATTGTTATTTTTGGAAAATAGCCTTGAATAGCGCAGTTAATATAGCATATATACCTATATGCAGCAATGCTGTACGTGGTGCCTTAGCAAATATTCTATGAAAGCTACTGTGAAGAATTTCCCGAAGCCCCCATATCACATATGAATTGCCTCACACTGATTTATGGAATGGAGTGAAATGCACAGGTACTTCATCAACACAGAGAAAATCTGGGGAAATCTATCTGACATCCCAGTCATTGCACTCTCAGAGCAGAGCTTCAGGACTGCTTAATTTTACCACTGCCAGGCCCCAATTTCCACCCCTACACCTAGCAGGCCACAGAGAACACTAGGAACAAATACTCAGCCCCATTATTTAGCACTGGAATGCACAATATCACTTCTTGTCAAAGACCTTTATTCCTTTGGTAACTATTACAAGCATTTCAGAGTGTCCTCAATGGTGGGGTTTTTTTTCCAGATACAGCAAGTTAAGGATTCTTCAAACACTGGAGCAAGGGGTAGGGTACACGTGGCTGGTAAGCTGCAGCAGGCAGTGGGATGACTACAGCCCCTGGTAAGAAAGGAAGATTTCCCCACAGCAGCTCCCTTTGTCTCAGTGCAAGGCACATAAATAGGGAGGTGCTGTTGAGGTGAGTTACAGCAGGTAGTGAAAGCAGGCAGCACCAAGGCAAGAGGGCCTCTTGAGCCTGCCCTCCCTCCCAAAACAGGTTGCTTTATCTGCCTTCCAGTTCAGGCCAGCCTGTGTCGCAAGGCTGAAGACACGTAATTGAAGGTCTGTGTCAGCAGCTGACGTGATGTGCTAAAATAATCTGTAGTTCATATTCCCTCATGGGCCAATCAAGTGGAGCTAACATCAGCCCAATACTGCTTTTGTGCCCAGACGGGACTCGGGGGTTTTTTGAAGTCATGTTTAGAGAGTAGACGCATTAGTTTACAGTCCCAAATGGTCCAGGTGGCTTCAGCTGCTTTAGAGGATTTCTAAGAGCCATGGGGAACTCTGTGGTAAAGACATACCCTAAAAACCTGTCTGTGACTGTCTGGGCACCTATTTTCCCATAAAAAATATCCTAACAAGTCCTGTTCATTCATGTCATACCAGCTTTCACACCTCGTATTTGTGGTATGCAAAGACAAGCAACGTGTTATTCTCACCCCCATGAAATGATGTGGGCTATAGTATATGGTGGATAGAACCGACCAGAAATGTTCTGACCAAACCGAGAAATTCTGTTGCATCACAAGCAGAAACATAAACAAAAATATAATGGTTTTATAAACTTCTCACTAACTACCAGATGCTTTAACTGCTTTCCAGCAGTTTCCATTTTTCATTACCAGAGGAGCTGCTATGGCAAATGGACTTGGGGAGTTCACAGCTGTGGGGAACTCCTGCCACGAAGACTGTCCCGGAGGCAGGGTTTCCTGATATTCCAGTTCTCTGCCTTGAAGCTACAGGAACCCTCACCCCAGGGATGCAGCAGAGAGCCAGAAAAAACTCTCAACTTCACTTCTAATGGGACTCTCAGGACAGTTGGGCTTTCACCCAATAAAAGCCAGAAGCACAGGAGCTCAGACTGCCAAACCTTGAGATTCCTGCCCAATCCCTCATTCCAAATTTCCAGATTCCTGGGTCTCTGTCCATCTAGCTGACAGAAAACACAGAGATGGGACCCTTAAAGTTTCAGGAGACACAGCTGAAGCAGAAGCCTCAAAGCTTGGATTCTCAAGCTCAGTTTTGTTTCAAAGTAATTTAAATAAACTACCTGACTACTTTAGAATGATTTTTCTACTTTCCTTTCTAAATGAAACAAACAACATTCAAAATTAAAGGCTTTCTGTCAGAATTGAATCTGGAAATGGAGCTCTAATTTTGAGCAGCCACAGCAGAGAAGCCTTGACTGAGTATTTCTCGCTGGTCTACAACATAGAGCAATCCCAAAAAGCACACAAATTCATGGAATATCTCAAGTTGGAAGGAATCCATAAGGATCATCAAGTCCAGCTTCCTGTTCCTCAGAGGACCACCTAAAACTGAGATATAAAGTGGAATCCTTGGCTTTACAACATATCCCACAGTTTAGGGACAGTGCTTGAAATAACAAGTGTAATGCTACAATGGACTCAGTGAAAAGTGCAATGGTGATGAGACATGGAGGGATTCAACCCTCATTCCATCTGATAATGAAGTGGTTCTGGAAAAAAAAAAAAAAAAAAGCAAGCTTTTCTCTTAATAAATTGCAAGACAAAAGTGTGTTCATGAAGTTCCACTTAAATGCCAGCTAAGACAAAAGCAGTGCCACTCTCCGACATCCAAAGTCCACCTGCTTCACCCGGTGAAGAGTCCCTGACACAGAGTGGTGATCCTGCTGCACTAGTATCTTAAATACAGTCATTTCTCAGATGCAGACCAAGGCAAGCGTTGATCTGCCTCCCAGCCTGCTGCAGCACTGCAACATTCCACCTCATGGCATGCCGTGTATCGGCCACCACTGTAGGAAGGAAGGGATTTAGCTCTGATATCACTGCTGGGAAGACACATCTCCTACTGCCCACACTTGTCTGCAAAAGTGAGGTGACCGCATGTGAAGTACTTCTATGAATCACTACACTATGTAAAGTTGTTCCATCAGACAACATCTGTCGGGAGTTCAGGAATAACCCCATGCCTCTGTTCGCTTCCATCAAATCTGATGCCATGAGATCACTTTGCTCAGCTTCTGCTCCTGTCTTCAGACTCATGATAACTGCATTTCCCAAAACCAACACTCGCTGCTACACGTAACTACACATTTCCTCTTCTGTTCAAACTACTGAGGTATTAAATAACTTTAAACCCTAAAGCTGTTTCTTGGTGCAATTAAATCCCCTTGCAAAATATGTATGGCTGTCTGAGAACAAATACAAAATAAGCTGAGAAGTAATAAGTTCAAGTGCATGCCACAATCAGCATGGAGGGTATTCTGACACATTTAATTCACATGACACAGGTACCATGATGAATCGTGATATAGATAATGAAGGTAATTAATAAGCACAGTCTGCTTATCTCTTAAGCAAAATGAGAAGAAAAATCTAGCTACATTTGAACACTGTAGCAGCAATAGCTTCCTTTTTTGAAACCTTCTAACCCTTTCACACATAGTTGCATTGTAACCCAAAGATTTCCATCTACATCCTACATACTCTGAACAAATTACAGAATTTATTCAGCTCACTTATGGCATTACCATATTTAATAATTTCTAATGACAGAATCCAGGTTGCCTTAAAAAACCTGATTTTTTTATTAACCATATTTCCTACACACATGTTTTTACTTCATAAGTATTCTCTTATCTCACAACTGGGTGAAGTTGACACCCAGAACTAGCACACACCAATACTGACCTTCACTTTGCATTACTGAAAAGGTTTATAAATACAATCCTGTATCAACCAGCTTGAAAAAAATACTTAATTAAAGAAGTTGTCACGTACTTTTAAAGTGTGGAAAGGAACAGAAGATTAAATCAGGTCTTCTTGCTCGAGACCCTGAGAATCAGCAATTTCTATTCAGAGGTTTTAAAGAACATTTAACCTTCTTCAAGACTGGCTTATACATCTTTATATCACTCTATCACTACAGAGCTTGAAGTTTTGAGCACATTATATTATACAAGGTCAACAGTACATTCCACAGAATTTCTGGGAAATGTCCCCATCATAGACCTGTGTAAAATTTCTGTGTAGAAACTGACATTCACAAACTGTCAGCTCTCTCTCAGTTTGGCAACTTAATCTAAATCCCGTTTTGGGAAATCTTTCTCTGTTTAATTAATACACCTCAAACTCACCTCCTCTGAGAACTAGTACATTGAAATGGATATTTATGCAGGCAGCACTTGAAGGGGGAATAAAGGTTATTTACTAATAGCTGCATTACTTTGATCATACAGATTTATATTCCTCGCTTCCTCTCTCCTTCAGTGAGCCAGGAACGGCGAGGACCAGGCCACAACTGCTCAACAGAAATTATCACCAAACGTGTGTTTTTTCAAGAGGGTATCTGCCCCGCAGTCACTTCTTTCCACTGAGTTCCCGTTTCCCAGTGCAGCAGGGGAGATGCAGGGCAGAAGTATGCAATCCACTCCAACAGCATGAGCACCTGCCTACACAGGGAGGGAGACGCACAGGCCTCCGGCTGTATCCTTTTGCCACTGCCATTCTGCCAGCGGTAACCCTCCGTAAGGGGCCTGCTTGGCAACAGAAGTGACTTCATCCCGATACCGCAATTCTGCTTTCCACCAGAATTACTTTTATTTCAGAATCACCTACGTGATAATCCAGAGCAATAAAAATGGCATAGCTGTTGTAGTACAACTGCATTGCTACCGTTCTGCCCATGGAACGAGTCCACGATTGCAAAGCGGTACTTTTTTCCCCCCTAAAACTCCAAAGCAAGAGTGCTGCATCACCAGTCTGTTGATAGCCTAAGGGTGCCATCCTTCCTTCACCATCCACACGAGTCCCGGGGCCCAAGCTGTACCAGAGGCCCCCCGCATTCACGCTGACGTAGCTCGAGCCTTGGAACATTGGGAATGTTGGAATGTTGGGAACATTTTCAGCCCAAGGAGAGTCAGTGGTAAGACAAGTGGTGGTCATGAGTTTAGGAACCGCTAGCCTTCAAGAAATGCACTTAAAGGGAAACAGTCTTCATGTACACTCAATGATTTATCTGATGTACTATTTGTCCATGCCAAATTCCTATTTAGTTCAGTGCGGACTGTTTAAGGATAAGAGTTCAAACGTGAATCCAAAAGACTCTATTTTTTTTGTGGTTAAAAATACACGTGAGCAGAATAGTAACAGGCTCTTAGTTGCTTTAGAAACAACACTACTGTGCATCTGGAACTTATGCTACTACTTCTCCTTTCTCCCTCCTAAGGGGGCTCCTTGGGTGCAAGTCATTTTTTTCCTCCATTTCAGGGATTTGCGCAAATCCCTGGCAAACAGACCTCGGGGTTCTATTTGTCCAGCTGCCCTTTACCCCCAGGCCAGTGGCTGTGACCACACTACAGCTGCCTCTAAGGGCTTCCACACCTTCCTCTCCCTCACGGGAAGAAGCCAAGCACCTCCTGGCTCTGCCCTAGCTCCCTCTTCCCACCTCAGGGGATCTGTACCACCTCCTCCCCCCGGGGCACCTCGGCCTTTTTCCTGGGCAGGCAGCCTTTTCCTTCCACAAATTCACCCTTCTTCACGCTGGGTCGCCCCACTTCTCACTGGGTGACCCTGGGTCTCCCAAGTGCCCGGATGCTCGGCTGGGTCCCACTCTTCCCACACAGAAGGTCTCCCGCTCTGGGAGCACCAGGAGGACGCTCGTCCCTCCACACCCCGCTCCTCCCTGCCCACTACCAAGGGCCGCCGCCATGATGACCGACGACGACGGTCAGAGTCAAGGGGCGGGCGTCGCCGCCTGACAGACACCAAGGCCGTCCCTCCGCTCCACCTTCGGCGGAGGCAACTCTGCCGGAGCTCGGCTGAAGAGCCACCGGGAAACTGGGGGTACCCTCCCCGCCGCCCCTCGACGCCTGCCCCGCGCTTCTGGAACCTTCCCGCGGCGGGCAGAACCCAGCAGGCCCGGGATGCACCAAGGAAGGGGAGGTGGGGTGTGCTCCGCCAACCAGGCCGGGCGGGGCGGCCACCTCAGCCCTCAGAGAGGGCGGCGTGACCCACCTATAGCGGCTCGACCTTCCGCCGGGCACCGACGCGGCTCCTCCGGTTCCCGCCGAGACAAGGAGGGGGGTGTGGGGGAGGCCGGGGTGGGAAAGCGACGGGGAAAGTGTGGGGAGTGTGTGTGGGGGGGGCGACCCCCGGGGCGAGGAGGGAGGTGTGGGGGTGCGACCGCTACAGGGCGGCGCCGGCTTCCCGCCCAAACGCGTGAGGGGATGGTAAGTGGGGGGGGGAGAGGCCGGGCGCGTGGCCGCCGCCGCTTCCCGCCGGGGCCGGCGCGCGCGGCCGGTGGCGGCGGTGGGGTGGGTGACGTGCAGGGCGCGCGGTGGCAGCACCTCCCCGCGCGCGGCTTAAAAAGAAGAAGAAAAGAGGGAGCGAAACATGAGAGGCCCGAACCAGCCCCAGCCGCCGCCGCCGGCAGCAGCAGAGGGGGCATCCACCGGCCCGGCCGCCGCCGCCGCCGTCCCACCTCGGGGACACCCTTCCTATGGGACGACAAGTGAAGGGCTGCCACCGCCACCCGCTGCCCGTCCCGCACCGGCGCCGCACCGGCAGCTGCTAAACCTGCGCGCCGCTTCTTTGGCACCGCTTCGCCGGCTTTACCTCCCCCCGCACACACCCCCCTCCCCGCACCCCCGAGCATCCTCCCCCCCGGGGGCGCGGGGGGTTTGTGCCCCCGCTCCTGCCCCTTCTCCCGTCCGCCTTTTCGGAAGCGGGAGGGGTGTCGGGGGGGGGTGGTGGTGGCGGCTGTGGCGGCCGAAAGTGCTTTTCCCCTCCGCCCGGATTTTTTTTTTTTTTAATTTTGCTACCGTTATTATCACTATTATTATTATTATCCTCCAGACTTTCCCCTTCTGGGGGAGGGAGGTGGTTTCCTGATCCGAAGTGCAAAGAGAAGTCAGTGGGATTCCCCTCCTTCCTCCACCACCCCCCCACCCCCTTTTTTGGGGTGTTTTTTTTTGGGTGCATTCACACGCTCCCTCAGGCATGATGCTCAAGATGCTGCCGTTTAAGCTGCTGCTGGTGGCCGTGGTCCTCTGCTTCTTCGAAGGGGACGCCAAGTTCGGGGAGAGCGGAGCCCGCAGGAGAAGGTGCCTCAACGGGACCCCGCCGAGGCGGCTGAAGAAGCGGGACCGGCGGGTGCTGTCCCCGGAGGCCCCGGGCGGTGGGGAGGCGATGTGCCGGGGCCTCTACCCCCGCCTCTCCTGCTGCTCCCGCACCGACGGGCAGGGACTGCTGCACGCCGAGGCCAAGGTAGGCACCCCTTAAAGGCTGCTTTGGGGTTGGGGGGGGGGTGGGGGGGGTGGGGAGCTTTTGGGGGCGTATTTATTTATTTATTTATTGCCTGGAGCCCGCGCAACCTGCCGCTTTGCCGGGCGGGGAAGGTGGTGATGATGATGGTGGTGGTGGGGGATGCATCGACGGTGTGTGGGGGGGGGAAGGTGGCGACGGTTTCTGCCCCGGGAGGTGAGGGTTGATTGAAGCCGAAACGTGCCGCTGGTGCTTGATTTTATTTCCTCGGGAGCCGCCGGGCGTTGCGGAGCCGCTGCCTTCCCTGGAGGGGACGGGCGCTCGGCGGGGAGAGAGGCGCTTTGCGAGCCGACGGGCGGGCGTGGAAGTTACTTTTATTTCATTTATTCGTTGATTTATTTATTTTGTGTGTCGCCAGAGTCGGTGGCGGTGGCCGGGTGTCGCCCCGCAGGTACCGCCGCCCCTGGGGCGAGGTGGATGGAGAAGCCGGAGGGGCTTCGGCCGCCGCCCCGGTGGGGCTGGTACCTTCGCTTGGTACCAAAACCTTGGCGCTGCTTTCCGGTTGGGTTTATTTTTTTGTCCCTGGGGTGAAAAGGCTCGTCCCATTTGCTCCGCGTGTCTAGTCAGAAAGGGGTTTTTTTGGCTAGTAGATGGTGCCGGTGTGGCGAAACTTTATGATGCCCAGCCTCCTCGGGGGCCGTGTGTTTCTCACCTGCGAAAGACCCCCGAAGTTTCCAGCTTTAGGACCCTGGTCTAACAGTTCTGATGCTCAGCACCGGCTTCTCACACGGGGATAGAGTGAGACAGTGAGATTGTCTTCCCATCACCTGGCAGCCTCCCCCCCCCCCCCCGCCCCCCCCCCCCCCCCCCCCCCCCCCCCTCCCCCCCGCCAGCTTCAAGCTGCGGTTGTGGGAAGGGAAGCACCTCCTCTGCTTCCCCGAATTTCTTAAAATTAGCACTCCTCTGCATCCTTTCGCAAGGTGAAGCCTGGTTATCAGCCTGTTGCTCGGCTTTGCCTTGGTACCTAACCCTACAGGAGCGTGTTTGCCCCGCTCTGCTGCGATGAGCAGTGTTGCATCCAGGGGTCCGCGCAAGGGAGGGAACTCGCTGAATAATGTCATTAAGAATCACTGCACGTGAAATAAACAATCAGGTGTCTTTTTATTTTTGTTTAATTTCTTTCTTTTTCTTTTATTTTTTTCCATCCTGGTTTAGGTTTAATTAAGAATTCCTCAGTTACAACTCTGTAGTTGTCAAGGTCTGAGAGACTCTTGGAAAACTTGTGTTTCAGTCTTGCTGGCCCAAGCATAATAAAAAAAAAATACCCAGCCTGAATCGAATTTTTATGCTCAGTTCACGGTAGATTTCACTCCATTCTCATGTAAACAGCTTCTACGAATCAACATATGTGTCTGGGTGGTATCTCTCACTTTGTTTTGTAACAAAAAGCCATATTGCATCATTTAATTTGCTCAAGTCATGCAAATAGGAAAAAATCAATAGGACAAAAAGGGGTCGACTTATCCTCCTCCCCACTAAACTGCTGCCCACACACAGAGTCCTGTTGCTTATGGCAAAAGAATAACAACAACACCATTGTGTTTGTTAGTTGGTTCACTAATGGGTGAAACTGGAGAACATCATTCTCCTTCAGTCCCCAGCTCTGTCCAAATGTTCATGCCTTTTGAGGGAGCATTTGTCCTACCCCCCTCTATTCCCAGATGAGTGAGAACTGTCTTGCTGCAGGTTTTCAGCTGCAGATCTCTCTTTATTCATACCATATGCAGCAGCAGTTTGAGATTCAAGGCAGATATATTTCTTCATGTTGTCTAGAGACAGTGTCATTAAGCTCCTGTGTGATAATTGAATTAAACTATAAAGTAACCACACACAGATAACCTGAAAGATCGGGGAGGGGAAAGGAGGGGGGATAATAAAAAAGGAATAAGGACTGGAAAATATGTCCTTAATTCACCTTGTTTGCAACGTCTCAGTGGCATATATGCTACCCAGGTTATTCAGTGCCTGGACTCTCCTGTAGTAATTGGCTGAATGCAGTAAATTGGAAGTTGAATTTTGGTTAGTTTTCAGTCTCCAGGCAGTTGAAGGATTTATTCTCTTCTTACTATTCCTTGAAAATATCTTTTCATTCCCTTTTGTTTTGTTTTGTTTTGTTGTTGTTTTTTTGTACTAGCAGTGATACAAATGTGAGGAATTGACCATACCAGCTACCACAGTAACTATTTCTGAGCTGCTGAACCTGTTTTTTTTAGATACAAATTACACTTTTTAAGGAATATTATTTTACAGGATTTTAAAATTAGGCTGTTTTTCACCAAAGATTTATGAAAGTCACAAACCTGCTTTATCCTATCAATATATGTTTAGAAAAAATGTCCAAATATGTGTCATTTATACTTGACAGAAGGAGGTGGTCATACCATAAAAGACATGGAGCAGACTGTTATGGAATACATTTGAAGGAAACTTTTCTAAAAGCACACTTTAAACTGTGTTCTACTATCATTCCCAAACTGGCTTTTTTAAACTCCATCGTATATCTACATGATGGAGTGGCTATGACATTAACAGAAATACGAACGCTAGTTTCTTGGACAAAAATAAAATAAAAAAAGAATTGAGCATGCTCAGTTGACATTTTCATCAGAGCTGCTTGGTTAAGGTGCCAGGTCTTTGAGAATTTTTGACCAAATTATTGATCTGTGTTTATAATGAAAACACTACTGTTGCTTGTGGTTTTGGAAACAGAAATGGAGCTACCATCATGAGCAGATACAGCATTGCACTGGCTCAAGCAAGATTTTTGCATTTGTTGTTGACATTTAACTCTTTGTCTTCTAGTTTTCTGTGATATCCCCTTGTTTAGGAAGGGCTACTATGTCCCAATCAAACATTGTAATATCAGTTTTTCTATAAGTTTGCTTAGAGCCTGACAGGCAAAGAAGTCCTCTCTACCTTGGATGGTTTCACAGCCAAGGCTGTCAAGGAATGGGTGAAAAGTAATTGTTTTCAAGTGTGCCCTTTTACAATCATTTGTTTGCTCTGGCTCTTTCACGAACAAAGGCTATTGTTGAACACATCCAACTAAACAAATAACTCATCTTGGGGTCCCTTTAACAGCTGCCTTAGTACAATGATCTATTTACATATTACCCTAAAATTGAAACTGAACTCTTTAATGATATAATCCAGCACTATAATACAGAAGAAGCATATGTTCAACCCAACAGCTGAACAATCTCGTAAGCATATGATTTTTAGACATAAATGCTTGTATATCAAATATGGCTTAATGCAGTGACTTATTTCACTGAGATTTTTTTCTGTTGACATCAAAATTATACTGCCATTCTCAAACTAGATACAGCAGAGCACACAAATCAGATGACAGTATTCAACATAAAGAATTTCTGTCTGTTGTGTCATCTTCTCTTTCTTCTTCTTTGCACCATTCTTTTTGTTGATAAACCAATTTAGTATGCTGCGCTTTCCTGTGCATTCCAGGATTTATCTTACCTTTAGTCTACCCGTTTTACTTTCATGTGGCTAGAGATTAAAGGATGATCTTACAGATGTTGTAAATTAGTCAGCAGCAGGCATAATCATTATTAGGCATGTTGCAATAAATGTTTGGAAGTTTTACATATTTTCCAGAGCACAGTTAGTTTAAACCACTGCAGTGTGATGGTTTCACATATGACTTTAAAAATTGAAGCAGGAAATTAGTTTACATTTCTTCAAAAGACCAAAGCCATTGTCAACTTTAAGGTCATTTTCAAAGTAAAGATCAATAGAAGAAGCTTCATTCAAATAAGTTTTTCAGCTTTTGCTTAAAACTGGTTTAATATACTGCAGGATAAATACGTTATCGATTTACTGAAATTCAGAATAGAATGTTTGTCCTATCTCCCAGCCAGGATAGAGTTATACATCAGACCTCACACAGAGCAAATGTTACCACCCTGTTTTCCTTGAGCATTCTAAAAGTTAAATAACATCGTACTTGATTTTCAGATAATTGATTGACTCTCATTCCTTAATCTTCTGATTAGCTATTATATGACCAAGATTCATTCCAGAAATGACATGAGGGGGTGAATTCCTGTGGTTAGTTCCTGGATAGCAGCTGCTCAGGGGGATTAGGATCCTTTTGTCTTAACTTTGAGGACTGAAATGTTGGCAAGCATTACTTCTCCTGTATCACCAGGCAACGTCAATTACATTTTCCACAAGAAACAGTAAATTAGCTTTGCGATCCTGTAATTTTATTTTATTTTTTCTCCTATTCACAATGCATTCCAGTAGAAGTACAGTTTTCTGTCTGCATCACTGGAGTTAATTCAATAAACACTCTGAATATTTACCTAGAAATACCTCATGTTTACTTGTACTTCTAAACACACTGTGATACTGCTACCACAAGAAAGCCTACTGCCTGAGATCAATTCCCTGATGAAAAAAAATCCCAAATTTTTGCAAAGCAGGTGGTACTACTGAATGTAAGCAAGTACTTTGAAGAGTACTTGGTGAGCTTTCCTTCTTTCCTTTGGTGACAACACCAAAATAGGTCATTTCATCCTCACTTTAGGAGAGTTCCCAGCTTCTTGGTGACATAATATTCTTTAAAAGTAGTATTTATGGCTAGTGCTTTCAATCATCCCCTATTGGCTTCAGACTTTCCTCTATTTGGCAGACAATGACTTGACTGAATTATACAGGCCACTTCCCATCAGAACCACAACAGCACAAGGTACCAAGGTCAGGATGTCACCATCCCTTAAGAAAGTCCAGCTAATGCAGAAGATTGCTTCAGCAGTATGGGTTACTGCAAGCACATAAAGCCTGTTCTCTGATACCTGGATTGCAATCCTAGGTGGCATTAAGTCAAGTTTTAGTTATTATGTATTTCAGTTATAGTTTATTGTAGTTTTGTAGTTATCATTATATTTTTGGTTCTTGTCTTCAAGGCATTTTCCCCTAGGGATACCATATCTAGAACAACACCTGGAACTCAAGAAAGAAGGCTAAGGTTAATAGTTTTACTGCTATGGCCCAAATGAGCAGTCTAGCAAAAAAAAAAAAAAAAAATCTAAACTTTTTTAGGAGAAAGGGGCTGGGGCTGTGGAAACAATTCCCCAAAGAATTCTGGGCCAATGCAAGCCTTTTGTCATGCATGCAACATGCAATTAATAGACTACTGTCTTCAAGACAGTAAAAAGAAAAACAAAAAAAAAAAAAGACAAACCCTTTCTAAAAGAAGATGTGAGACAATTATATTCCCAAGAAGGCTCTGAAGGAAGATAATAAAGCATATGTGGCAGATGTTACATTATCTAATTGCAGGTGCTATGAAGCTGAGAGTAGTCTGAGAACAGAGAGTCTTAAAGAACAGAACATTTAATGCATTCAATGGTCCTGGCAAATCTGGAGGAATTCTTTTTAAAGCCAATGGCAGCTCTTCCAGCATAAGGTAGAAGCCAAATGATCTTCTCATCAGTGGTCCAACTTCTGCCACTTAACTTTAGTACACATTTCAGATGGGCTTTTGACAATACCTTTATGGTAAGACGAAATTTTCTGGGAAAGAGTTTGTTTTCTAAATTAAGGTTCCTTTAAGTACGATTTTGTGTAACTGTACAGGCCATATATTGTGAAATATTTTGAATACGTATCTGTTTAAAAACAATGGAGAATGCATTTCTCTCAACTGTTTGTGGTCTATGCAACTATGATCCATAAATGAAAAGCTGAGTTCAGAACTGTGTTATCAAAGTACTACATTCTAGAAGACAGCCAAGCTAAGAGACAGCGTTCTCAAAAACATAAAGAGTCTTCATGCACCGAAAAGATTATTTTATCAAAAGTAATTTTGATAATTCCCTTCAATGTTGTGTTGCAAGGGAATGACATTGGCAAGTCCTTCTACAAATCAACTCAGAGATATGAGCTGTAGCAAAACTGTGCCAATATTTTCAAATGGGCTATTTACAAATATTTACAAATTTTACAGAGTACAAATATTTACCGCATTAATATTTCTTGATATAATTGTCTTACAGACTCTGTTTATAACTGCATTAAACAAACAGCAGAAGGAACCTGAGCTTTGTTTTTGCCTTGGATCAGATTCAGTCCCTCTCAACTGAGAACACATTTCCCACTACCCACCATTGGGATGAATGATCAAAAAACAATCCATGTGGTTAACAATAGATTAACAAAGGGCACTGTGTTCAAAGACTAATGAAGACGACTGTGCTGTTTTCCATTATTTTTCACGATTTGATGACATTGCGCTCCTTAGGCTCCTGTGTTTACTTAAACACATCATCAATCGTGGTTTCGTGCTGCTTCAAGTACTATGCATAATATATGCTCTTTTTTCAGGACAAAGTTACAGTTTCAATAATGAGGCAAACAAGACGTTATGAACAAATTCTACTTTTTCACTTGTAAAAAGGCACATCTGAAAACATACAGCTTGTCTCACCTCTGAGTAGTTTGCATTAGAGAGAACAAAGAGCAGAGCAGCATTTAAAGCATGAAAAATCCTAGGCACCTGCTGAACCCCACAGCAGTCGTGTCAGTAGCCGGACTGCGGTAGCATTCAAGATACTCAACAGATACCTCGATATGATTTTACTGATGTGTTTTGATGGTAGAATTTTAAATTTTAGTCTTGAAATACTTGAATAGGTTACCTTACAAGTTGGTTTTTTTAAGTATTTCTCGTAAGGGAAGTGGGTAGGTGGCCTGCTGCAGTAGCTCCTCTTTGTATAAATGATCTCTCTGTTCCAGAGATTCTATGTGATTAAGAGATTGCGGGCGTGAGTCCATAAAATAACTTGAGTACTATTATTCTTATCTGAGAAAGAGAAGCAAGCGCTTAAAAACTCACTGTACTACTGACATCTTGCACATTACATAGTAATAATTTTTGCACTTCTGAAGCAGTGACATGAAACATGATGCATTTATACTGACTGGGTTGGTTCTGCCGGCGTTATTTATTACATAAGATCATGCAATCTTTTTTTTGTGTGTGTGTAAGATGGGGAAACGGGTCACGTATTTATTTGTCTCTGGTTTGTGGCTTGCAGATACTTTCTGTTACCAACAACACAGAATGTGCGAAGCTACTGGAGGAAATCAAATGTGCACACTGCTCACCTCACGCTCAGAATCTGTTCCACTCACCTGAGAAAGGGGAGACACCTGAAAGAGAACTAACTCTTCCTTACCTGTGCAAAGACTATTGTAAAGAATTCTATTACACTTGCAGAAGTCACATACCAGGTAAAACCTACGACAAAATACGGGGCTAAAGGATGTCCGTTTTGAAATGTTGATATTGCCTGAGTGGTCGTAGCTCTTCAGTAGGTAAAATCCCCATTGATCTCCAGGGGATTTTGCCTAAACTAAGAGGGAATATCTCGGGGTCTTCACAGCAGATCTTATGTAGTGAAGTAAATATTTTGAGTGCTTTCTTGACAGCCTCCTATTAAATTCTCCATGGAACACAGGATTGTTTGTTGTCAAAGGCACCTGAAGCTATTAGTTTCGTTGAATATCAGCATGTTCATTCAAATAATGTAAATAAGTGGCCATCCAAAAGGCTATTCTAAATCATAGATAGCTTTAAAATGCACGTAATAAAGGATGCTGGCTATTTGTGGTAGACTTTAAAAACTAAGGAGTAAAGTCTTCTTTCTGGTTTTGTTATCCTAGAAACTGAGGGTTTTTTCCACAGGGTTTGAAGCCCATTGAACTCAAAGGGAGCTATTTGATAGACTTCTGTGATCTTTGAATCACTTCCAATGTGCTGTTAACAACTAAATTCTTAACTAACCTAACAGTTCCTCAGCGTAGTCAGTAGAGTTAGCCAGACATAACCTACACCAGAATTTGACCTGTGTTGTCTAAGACAGTCACCAAATGTGTGCTATCACGAGTAACTATATCAACAAAAATAACCACTGAAGATGGTTCTTTTAGAAATATTGTCTTAATACACTATTGTATTAAATAACAACTTTGGTATTCTCAATAGTAAATTATTTCTATGTTTAAGACTGTCATTTTTAAACTATGCTTTTTTCCCTGTCCAAACACTACTTATAAATAATGCCACACAGGAGAAAATAATTAAACTGGTTAAGATTATTTTTTTTTTACTAGCAACACAGACTGGAAAAAAAGAGTTGATAACGATATGAAAAATGAATTTGTGAATAGTTATATTTGACATATGAATATAATATAAACATATTTGACTAAAGGGGATAGTTGAAGTGGATGAGATTTGGAGGAGGGTTTTTTAATTGCGTCTGTACAGTGTGTACTTGTTTTCTCTGAAATCCCAGGGGTGCAGGGATTTTTTTTGCAGCGTTCTTTTATTGACTTGAGAAAACATCTTGAATTTACTTACTTTTTCCCTTTACTGTGGTTTAACATGTATCTCAACCCATTCAAATATGAAAATATTATTATTGTCTTTATAAACTAAGAGATGTTTCTAAGGCTTTCTTAAACCAGCTGTTTCTTGCTCTTTATCACATTCCCCAAAGCAAAGCAGAATAGATCACAGTTGCCAAGACTGCCTGCTGAACAGCGATAACAGATTAGATATTCTAAATGTTTGGCCCATTTAAGAAGTCAGCACAAAGACTTTTTTTGACATGAGTTTGTAGCTCGCGCAAACGATTAGCATATTCCGCAGAGCAAGTCCCTCAGAGTTGTTTTGTGAAATTATGTGTTTCTGAGGAAACAATATGTTTAATCAGAAAAAAAAGTGAAAGAGGGAAGAGGGAAAAAGAAGAAGGAGGCAGAGGGAGGGAGAGAGAATGAGAAAGGGCTGAGCAGCACAGGAGCCATAGCCACAGGAACCTCACTCCTCAGATCAACATATGTGGTGACGAATGACAAATTTATTTTTCTACAAAGTTTGTGTATATGTAAAACTGCTGAAGTGCATCAAGATGTCAAGTGCTTTTTCTGACCACCCAGGTTGCCTTGAAAGATAACCAGATGAAAGCATAACTTTAGCACTGGACAGAGCACTGTGCTTTGCAGGAACAGAGCTTACATAGTTTAGCCTCAGTTAAAATAAGATTTTTCCTACATCAATCAGATGCTAATAATCATCCTAAATACTTGTTCAGAAAGTCAGTTGTGGTAACAAAAAGTTGATGCCTATTTACATCCAACAACAGGGTTAATTTGGTGACTTGACTGGCACATATGGTTGTTGAAATCTATTCTAGTATTGCCTGAAAGTATTATTTAAGATTCGGGTCCCTCTTTTTGAGGGATGGGTTACAGGATTTTAATATAGTTTAACTATATGTATAGTCCTATATATTCTAAAATAAAAATAATTACAGTAACAACTTATTTGGGTTTTCCGTTTTACTTGTGAGACCTGTATATCCATAGTAATACTTATTGCAAAAGACAGGAAAAAATAGAAAATATGGAAGCTAAGTTTTCAGTTTAGCTTGGAGGCTTAAACAAAGAGTTGGAAATTAACAGGCCTGCAAACCCAAGGTCTCTGGGAATGATTCACTGCACAATTGTTAAAAAGTCAAATAATTACTCTTCTGCCATTAGGGAGTGCTAATTGTTTCTGAACACCAATACAAAGGAGTTTAAGGCAATTGCTGACTACAAAAATAATTTTATCCCTTAAGTCCTGCACAAGTGAGAAAAATTAATAGCAACTGAAGATAGCAAGCATCTTTTATGGATTTGAAATTTTATCAGTACATAGTAACCAAGATGACTGAGAAATTATACATCAGGTTTTTTGAGGAGTTAGCTCCAGAAATTCATTTATTGTTCTGTCTCTTTCTGCAAAGACAAAAACTCTAGCTGATTCTTGGTTAACTCTTTTGAAGACAGCAGTTTACCCACCAGTTATGACTGTATCAGAATTTCCACTGATGTCTTTGGACATATCCAAAGAAGAAGTGGACCCAATTCTTTATTCAAACAGAATAATGACAATAGCTGTTAGGATTGTATGGATATGTCACTGTAGGATGGTGTAATGTGTCACAAAGTCTATGAGAAGAACTTCTCTGCTTTGCTCCAGGTGACGATTCTCATTATTTCTCATCTATCTTTACTATGAGCCTCAGTTTAAGTGATTACTGATGGGGACACTGGAGTTAAGTGACTTAATGAAGTGTCTTCAAGCAAGATGAACTTTAAGGTTTTCCAAGGTCATAGAATCAAAGAATCATTTAGGTTGGAAAAGACCTTTAAGATCATCGAGTCCAACCATAAACCTAACACTGCCAAGTCCACCACTAAACCAGGTCCCTAAATGCCACATCTACACATCTTTTAAATACCTCCAAGGGTATTAAATTAAATTAAATTAAATATTATACTCAACCACTTCTTTTGGCAGCCTGTTCCAATGCTTGACAACTCTTTCAGTGAAGAAATTTTTCCTAATATCCATTCTAAACCTCCTCTGGCACAACTTGAGGCCATTTCCTCTTGTCCTGTTGCTTGTTACTTGGGAGAAGAGACCAACCCCCACCTTGCAACAACATCTTTTCAGGTAGTTGTAGAATGATAAGGTCTCCCCTCAGCCTCCTTTTCTCCCGGATGAACACCCCCAGCTCCCTCAGACGCTCCTCATAAGACTTGTTCTCTAGACCTTCCCACCAGCCCTTCTCTGGACACCCTTCAGAACCTCAACATCTTTCTTGTAGTGAGGGGCCCAAAACTGAACACTCAAGGTGCAGTCTCATCACCACTCTCTGGGCCTGGCCCTCCAGCCAGTTTTTCACCCAGCAAAGCATATGCCCATCCAAGCCATGAGGAGCCAGTTTCTCCTGGAGAATGCTGTGGGAAATGATGTCAAAGGCTTTACTAAAGTCTGGGTAAACAACATCCACAACCTTTCCCTCATGCACTAAGCAGGTCACTTATCATAGAAGGAGATCAAGTTAATCAAGCAAGACATACCTTTCATAAACACATGCTGACTGGGCCTGATCACCTGGTTGTCCTGTACATGCTGTGTGACAGCACTCAGTCTGACCTATTCCATAACCTTCATGAGCACTGAGTTCAGACTGACAGACCTGTAGTTCCCTCGATCCTCCTTCTGGCCCTTCTTGTAGATGGGCATCACATTTGCCGTCTTTCAGTCAACTGGCACCTCCTTGGTTATCCAGGATTGCTGCTAGTTGATGGAAAGTGGCTTGGTGAGCATTTCTGTCAGCTTCCTCGGGTGTATCCCATCCAGCTCCATAGACTTGTGTGTGTCTCAGTGGTGTAGCAGGTCACACACCAGCTCCCTTTGGATTATGGGGGCTTTGTTTTGCTCCCCATCCCTGTCTTCTGGCTCAGGAGGCAGGGTACCCAGAGAACAACTGGTCTTTTTATTAAAGACTGAGGCAAAGGTAGCATTAAGTACCTTAGCCTTTTCCTCATCCTTTGTCACTGTGTTTCTCCTCACATCCAATTAAGGGTGGAGATTGTCCTTAGCCCTCCTCTTTTGTGGCTAATGTATTTATAGAAGCATTTTTAGTTGTTTACTATGGCAGGAGACATATTAAGTTCTAGTTGGGCTTTGGCCCTTCTAATTTTCTCCCTGCATAACCTCACTGCCCTCTTGTAGTCCTCATGAGTTGCCTGCTCCTTCTTCCAAAAGTCATAAACTTCTTTTTTTTTTCTTTTTTTTTTTTCCCTAAGTTCCAGACAAAGCTCTCTGTTCAGCCAGGCTGGTCTTCTTCCCCACCGGCTTGTCTTTCAGTACATGGGGATGGCTTGCTCCTGCACCTTTGAGATTTCCTTCTTGAAGAATGTCCAACCCTCCTGGACTCCTTTCTCCTTCTGGACTGTCTCCCAAGGGACTCTGTCAACCAGGCTCTTAAACAGGCCTAAGCCTTCCCTCCAGAAGTCCAAGGTGACATTTCTGTTAACCCCCCTCCTTACTTTTCTAAGAATCGAGAACTATCATTTTGTGATCGCTATGCCCAAGATGGCCTACAACCTACAAGTTCTTCTGTGTTCGCAAACAGCAGGTCCAGTCGAGTGTCTTCCTTAGTTGGCTCACTCACCAACTACATCAGGAAGTTATCTTCCACACACTACAGGAACCTCCTAGACTCTTTCCTCTCCACTATATTGTATTTCCAGTAGATATCTGGTATGTTGAAGAACTTGCCCACAAAGTAAGAACAAAGGCTAGCGATTATGAGACTTCTCCCAGCTGCTTATAGAATATTCCATCTGCCTCTTCATCCTGATTGGGTGGTCTATAGCAGACTCACAACATGATATCTGCCTTGTTGGCTTCCCCCTGATTTTTACCCATAAACACTCAACCCTATCATCACTATCGTCAAGCTCTAGACAGTCAAAACACTCCCTAACATACAGGGCTAGCCCACCGCTTCTCCTTTGTTGCCTGTCCCTTCTGAAGAGTTTATAGCCATCCATTGCAGCACTCCAGTTGTGTGAGTCATCCCACCACGTTTCCATGATTGCAAGTAGATCATAAGTTTCCAGCTGCATAATGGCTGCTCCTGTTTGTTGCCCACACTGCATGCATTGGTGTAGATGTACTTCAGTTGGGCTATTGATCCCACCATCTTTGTCAGGGGAGAAGCTTTAATTCTTATGTGACTGTTCCCAGGTGCTTCTATGGTTTCTAACACATCAATAAATCTTGTGTCTTTGCTGCTGCATGGATCTCCATCCCCTGCTTCCCTAAGACAGCAGACTGTAGGATCTCGCTAGCATACCATCCCTCGAACATCGGCATGCTGCCCCTAGACTTATCTCTAGCAAGCCTGGGT
Source organism: Scolopax mira (assembly GCA_004320125.1). Lineage (NCBI taxonomy): Eukaryota > Metazoa > Chordata > Aves > Charadriiformes > Scolopacidae > Scolopax > Scolopax mira. The sequence continues at coordinate 353,260 of BJBW01002128.1, read as the reverse complement.
TTACTCCCTTGCCCCTTCAAATCTAATCTAATTTCTATCGTCAAAGCTCTTTCAATAAGCCCTGCTAACTCCTGTGCAAAGATTCTATTCCCCATTTGAGACAGGTGTACCGTGTCTGCCAGATGGTGTTGCGTAGACTGACCTATGATCAAAATCCCAAAATGCTGCCTGTGACACCAGGCTCAGAGCCAGGTATTGATCTGCTGGCTCTTCCCGTTTCTTCCCTCATCATTCCTTGCAACTGGAAGGACAGAGGAGAACACTGCTTGTGTTCATGATCCCTTAACTGGTTCTCCCAAGGCCCTGAAGTCTGTCTTGATTGCCTTTGGACTTTTCGTTGCAACTTTATCACTGCCTACCTGAAAAATTAACAACAGATAATAATCTGATGGCCGTACCAGGCTAGGAGGCTTGCTCTTCACATCTTTAACCTGGGCTCCAGGGAGACAGCAGACTTCCCTAAGAAGTGAGTCCAGTCTTCATATTAGGCCTTCTGTTCCCCTCAGGAGAGAGTCTCTGATGACAATGATCTGTCTTCTTTTCTTCATGGAAGTGGTTTTGATGCAAGGGGTAGGCTGACTTAACCTTGGCAACACCTCCAACCGTGATGAACCACCCCCCCTTGCAAAGCTTTGTACCTATTCTGTAAGGGCACGTGGGAAGGTTTGATACTCACAGAGGAGATGTTCCTGCTAAGCCAGGCAAGGACTTGTCATCACTGCCTCCCTGCCTTCAAGTCACCAAATTCAGCCAGGTGGGGAGAGGATGGAGAATCCTCTGTTTCATGTGTCCTGTCTGCCTTTTGGGGCTGTCCCAGAGACGGTAGAGAAGACTGTCTAATATTCATTGTTAATACAGCTGGTAAAGAAAGCTGATTCTTCCTTTAGGCACGAGCAGAAACTCTATCCATGCCAGTCAAAGTGACAAACCCACACCACAGCCATGGTGCGTTCTGCCGTCCAAGGACATCAGAGACAGATTTTGAACTATATGCTTTTGCTTATTTTCATTTGAAGAAATCGGTTCCAGGTGATTGTGGGTGAATTCAGACCCAGGCCCAAATCTGAACCAAGGCATTACCAGAAGGGATGCTTGATACCAATTTTTAACTCCAAATGGGGGCAGCCCAGCCCAAAATGCTGGAAACCTAAAGAAATTCTGCAACCAACAGGACACTCCCAGAAGTTCTACCATAGTCAACTAATAGTCACAGTGAACACAGTCAACCTGTAGAAAAACAGTAGTGGCTCATAGTGTTGCTACTGCTAAGAAAAGCATTGAGGGGATTAACCCTGGCACTGCCTGTGTGCAGGTACATTCAACATCCAAGTATGAGAAGGGGGCCACCAGTCACTTGAAAACCCATAGGAAGTGAGATGAGCTACCACCAAACTTAGTACATTTTAAAAGAAGCAATCTGAGATCGCCCCTTTGATGTAATTTTCACTGAGAGTTGAGAAGAGAGAGGAGAATGTGGGTTTTGTGAGCAAATTCACATCCAGTTGTCAAAAGGGCAAATCAGAAAAGAAAAAGAAAAACAAAAAACAAAACAGGAAAATGCTTTATTTTTTTTACACAATATTGAACTGTATGCTCAAAGCCAATACTAGCAGGAATAAAGCAGGTGAGCCTGATTTCCACTGATTTCTAGATACTCTCAAAGCCAGTGTAGGTCTCCTTAGATGAGTGGATGATGTGTATGCAGTGCAAACAGGGAAGGGGGGACGTAGGAATTTGGCTTCCTGTTAAGATGGGAACCAAGGCTACCACAACATTTGAGTTGTATAGCAAAGAGAAGAGGCAGGGAGGATGAGGAAGAAAGGAATCCAGCGAAATGGAATTTGGTGAAGGTGGGATAGGAAGGAACATACAGCGTGAGGAATAACTGACCGCAAATAGGAGAGAGGAGGTGAGGATCAGCTGAGAGCAGATGTTGTCCTTCGAGAAAGCTTGAAATCATGCAGCTTATTCCACATTTTTTTAGAAAGGCAAACACAGAAAGCCTTCACTGTACCTGCCCTAACTGAAAAGTCTGTAGTTTGATTCTTGTTTGTGAGACAGAAATCTTTAGAAGCATAGAAACACAAGCCTGTGCGTAATCTGACATCTACAACACTTCAAACCATTATGTTTAATCTTCTGTTGTGATTTCAGTTCTCTTCAATAAAGCGGGCACTGCTGTATCAACACACACACAACCGGTAGGAAACTTGTAGTGATATGTATGACTCTTTTAAAAGAGAGTTAGAATTTAGAAATTCACACGGGAGCAAATGTAGCCGTCCTTATTAGGGATTGTTCTCATAAAGGACAGTGACAGAGCTCTATTTGAATAAACTCAGATTGAGCAAAATGATCTTTTTTTTCTTTCCTCCAAACAATTCTAGTGCTTAGGGGCACTTGTCAGGGACCATTTTTCTGGATGCTGTACAAACACTGAACAAAATGGCAGATTCTACACTAAAGACCTTAAATTCTAAGCACAATAAAGAAAACATTAAATGGCTACAAGCAGATAGGGAAGTGGAAGCAAATGTTTTTCTAACTGTCATTAGTGAAGCTGTTACTATGTTGAGCCTAGCTTATAGAACACAAGCAGATTTTCTTTTTTTCCTGCAAATTACTATGTTTTTTATAAAACCAAATTCCATCCCTAATACACAGGTGAAACTGTATTTACAGAGGTTACATTCCTTCCAGTAACACAACATTTTAGCAATTTATTGACTGATTTTCATAGTTTAATTCAAACCGCATTTTTTTTATGAGCATTTCTAACAAAAATGGAACATAAGCCTTATCCTTTGTTGGAAGCTGCTGATGGGTTTGTTAAATAGCAAAAGGCAATGGCAGTGCAATATGCACATAAGTGCATGATAAAATATTTCATAAGGTAAAAGGATTAGTCTTACATATATAAAAAGGCATTGCAGGAGGCATTAGTCAAGTGACTTTACATCTGAATGTTATTTGAGATGAACATGTACCAAGTAAACAGCATGATCGTAATATGCTCTCAGTTTTTCTGACTAAAGATAACATTCAAGCCAAGAGTAGTTTAGTAAATAGTAGATGGTATATATATACACACACTGTGAAAATTCTAGAAATTCTTAGAAATTGTACACCTCTGATTCGCTATTGCATTTTCTCAAATGACATGCTGTGTCTAGAGGAATAAATTACTAAAGACAAAAATGTGTATTCTTAAATCAAATAATTCAACAGCAAGATTTTAGATTACCTTTGATTTTGGCATTATATCTACAAGACTTGGAATAGACCTCCATGATTATATCAGAGTTCCTCTTCAGTTGTTCCATTTGAAATCGTATCTCCCATTTTCTCCAAATAACTACTATAAATTAAAACCAGCTCCTCAGAGATGATATTTACTGAAGCTCCAAATCATGGTAATTAAACTTTTACACCACAACGTACTACCATGTGTTTCCAGAGATTATTTTATAGAAACCAAAGGCAGGCTTTGTCGTGTTATTTTTCCAATATTTTTAAAGGAAGATGCATATGAAAAGAAGTATAGTTGGGCGGGAAAGGCTTTCCACTCCACAAAAATTCTGGGATCTAAAAAATTTTCCTATTCCACATAAGGAAGAAATTGAACTCTTTCGAAATTTTCCATGAAGAAAGCCACAGAGAGACCACCCCAGGATAGCTAATAAAGTCTTTCTTAGGACATTTACTTGGGAAATGGGAGACTTAGGGTCAAACTGTTGCCTGACAGATGAGAGGCATTGACCTGAATATTCTTCTTACTAATGAAACACCCTAATTACAAGACATTGGAGTATAATGATAGGAGGTTTGCTGTCTGGTTTTTTTTTTTTTTTTTCATTTAGACCAGAAGTTTGAGTTTGGACCAGAAACTTCATGTTAACTAAAATTTTGTCAAAACTGATAATGTTTCTGAAAAAGCTTTGCTTTTAAGAAATTGGCATTTTCCAATAAAACACAGCTGTCCCTGATCAGCTCGTACTGTACGTTGTAAGCCAGAGGTTTTATGGCCAAGATCTATGGATTACTGCATTATTCACAAGTGGTAAAGCCATGCATAAATTAGGCCTCTAATTCCAATTAAGTGCTAATTCTGTGTATCCTATGAGTTATGTCCTGGCCCATAATACATCCTAACACAGTATGCCAATAATGCAAAGAGGAATGAAGGTAACTTAAGATGTATTATCTTAACATCTGTTTTAGTAAATAGTACATGTATAACTAGTCAGATTCTATCTTCTTAGATTTAATACTAATGATTAAAAACTGGGTAGAAATGACTAGAATTAGGTTTGTGTGTGGTACATCGTGTGGTATCAATAGTGACAGGGTTTTACCTTAAAGGCTCTTACTTTACCAACTTCTTGTTGGTAAAATTCCTTCTCTTTTTAACCTAAAACCTAAAGACCACCTTCCATCCAAGCCAGCTTAAATCCAGCTGCAGTGCAGTAGGACCCATATCCCCCTTTTTCAGGGGATCGGGGCTGAGGAAGCAGAGCTGTGTTCACCAGCTGTAATGCTGGGAGTCAACCAGAGGCCAACTGCATGTCAACACGGTGCAGTTTTCAGCTGTACTTCTCACTTTTTGAGGCAACTAATTATTCACCTTGCCGACTGATATCCTCAAAGTCTTGACCACATGTCTTTTGTCTTGACTGAAATTTTTTACTACAACATGCCACTTCAAGAAAAGGTTAAATGAAAGCTGCTCAAGCTATTTGACGGCTGATATTATACTTGATTAATGGAGTTAGAAACAGAGAAAAGTGTATCACAGCCTCAACTCTGAACTTTCTTTCTTAATTTTTTAATGAGTGAATTGTAGTGACATTTTGAATTAATCGGTGTTTTTATTTAAGGACACTGAAAATAAGGTTTAACACAAATACAGATGATTAAACTATAAAAGGAAATACTTGGTTTGTATTTATCAGAGCAAGCCTTTTTTGTAGATAGCACTTTGTTTAAAATGGTTTCTTTTTGCGCTCAATGTATAATCTATTTAAAGATTAGTTTGACGGCATAGAACTGCAGACATGACAACATGCTAAATATTTGTATGCTCTTTTGCATTTTTAAGGTTTTCTACAAACTACAGCTGATGAGTTTTGCTTTTACCATGCAAGGAAAGATGGTGGCGTCTGCTTTCCAGATTTTCCAAGAAAACAAGTGCGAGGGCCAGCGTCTAACTCCCTGGACCACATGGAAGAGTACGACAAAGAGGAAGAGATCAGCAGGTTCATAAAGATAAATGCTGTTTAATCTGAAAAAAAAACCTGAGCAAAGCCTGTGGTTTTCACAGTGAAACAGCTCAGTGTGTGCTTATGTTCAGCAGCTGTGTTTTCCAGATGTTACTTTCTTTTGCTGCTGCTGGTGTACGTCAAAAGAGAAAGTTCCATCAGCTTCGATATTTCAGTGCCATTCAATATTTGCACTGCCGAAAAGGTGTCAGAATCCAGGTTTGATCCACCCTGTGGATCTTGGTTATGGTCCACCCTGTGAATCATACATAGTTCTAGGAAGTCATTTCTACCTGAATTTCTACCTGAATATTGCTAAAGAACTACAATAAGTTTATTAGTAAAGTATTTACTTCGTGATTTTCAATTTATTATTTCTTTCATGTATTTTCTGTTGTGAAAATAACTAACTTAGATTGTCCCATCATAAGTCGTTATTTTTAAATAGGGTTTAAAAGGCAGGTTTTGTCGAATTGCTGGAATTTACTGTGTTTTACAGTAAATTTACAGATTATTTATTTATGGAATTATATTTATAAATTGGGTTTTTTATACCATTTTTTCCTCTCCTATTTCTCTATGTTTCAGATCTAAGACTAATTTTCTCTTTCTTGTATACCTACTAAATTTTGCTCAAGTTACATGCATATTCATTTCAATATTTGCTTGCATACATTCATGGAAACAATTTATGTTGGACTGTATAATGGTGTTTTTAATATCACTTTAGAAAAATCATTTTATCTTTTATGGACTTTGTTGTGTCATGGTTATAAGAAAAAAGAAATTTCTCACGATTCTTTAAAAATTTTTTTAGAAAACACAAGCACAACTGCTTCTGTATTCAGGAGGTTGTAAGTGGACTAAGGCAGCCTGTTGGAGCAGTACATTGTGGGGACGGATCCCATCGCCTCTTTATTCTTGAGAAAGAAGGATATGTGAAGATTTTCACTCCTGAAGGAGACATACTCAAGGAACCTTTTTTGGATATACACAAGCTTGTTCAAAGTGGAATAAAGGTTGGATTTTTTTTACTTATCTCTATCTGTTTATATTTTAGCCTGTATATGGGGGAAAAAGGGGAAGAAGCTTTTTTCAGGAATTATTGTAATTTAAATAATGAAAAAGAAGAGTAATGAGCACAGACACTACAGTTCTCACTGGCAAAAAAGTAAAATCTTCCTTGATTCAGGAAGGTAAAATGTAGCATATCTTATAACCGTCATCACATTTTTTCTCTTTTCTCATTGTTTCCTCACTTTAAATTCAGAAGAAACCCTCCAACACCAGCATCCCGCAGCATTATCTTTGTATTTTCATCCTTTGGGCTCATTTCCATCCCACTGAATTCAGCTGGGTTTTGCTGTGATTCCAGTGAGAACAAGGCTGGCTTGGGGACCTGTGGGTGCCCAGTGATGTCCCAGGAGCTGGATACAGGAGTGGTGTCCGGGGGACAAGAGTGCTTGGGGACCCCCGGGAGGGGGACAGTGGTGCTCACTCCCTCTTGGCTCAACATCAATGCATGTAAAAAGGGACCGACCCTCTAAATTCAGGCGAGCGGGTGGGTTGGTGCAACAGCTTCCGTGGAGTTTAACAGGAAAAGTTTCATGGTCAGGGGAGGGAATGGTGAAGGGGTCATGATGGGAATATATTGCAGGGTGGATGTAAACAAATTACATCTCAGTATGGGGTAAGTACTACTGGAAAACTCGTAAGTCTGTTGGGGGATATCTTACTTTGGAAATGTCATACGTGTAATTCCATGTCAATTTCTTGTTGCCCGTAGAGTGGTCATGCAAGTAAAATCCAGATATGTAAAGCAAATTTAAATAATCATATTTTGCCTGGAACAGTCAGAACTGCGTATCATAAAGCCTTCATGGATTAAAGATATTTTGACAGAATAATCTTAAATAATAATTCTGACAAACTATACTGATTTAAAATGCGTAGCACACGCTAACTAATAATTTTGTGTTTCAGCTATAAGGGAGATAAGCCAATTTCAGATAGTGTTTTCTGAGAGGATGTCTCAGAGATTTTTGGGAAAGAGAGAGAGAAATGAAGTATATGACACCTTTTACAGGAAAAGAACCAATTTACATGATTCTGTGAATTCCTGAGCACTTCCCTTTCTGCCTCTGTAGGTAACCGTTATGTTCAAGGTACCAAAACAGAAGAGCCTTATCAGGGGTATTTTTGAACATCAATATAAGGCTGTTTCCTATTTCTTAACTGAAGATTCTGATCGTTTGTACTTGTGAAAAACTGACCCTGAAACTTTCCACAGAACTGCTATCAGTCCCAAACAAACTTTTACAGCTGGAATTTAGAGGCAAGGCTGAATGGAAAACTGATTTTCCATGCTTCTGAATGGGCAATAGCTTGGTTGGTAAGACTCTCAACAGCTGCCCTCAGACTCAGATTCAACTGTTACTTCTGTTTTAAACCCATGACCTGATCTTTTTAGTCTTCACTACCCTAACCATCATATAGTACTCTAAATACTGTTTCAACTATAACATTTTCTGTAAATTCTCCAAGCTAGAAAGTCTAATTCAATTCCCTGAGATAACAGTTCAGTGGCTGAGGATAACTGTATTGCAGTGTTGTTTAATACGGGCTGGCAAGAAGGGGAGCTTTATGTACTCCACAGGTAAGGAGAACGTGAATTTGCCTAGAAGCAACGCTCCAACTCTTACACAGAAAGGGGAAAGTACAAGAATTTGATGAATGAGTATATTATTTAAAATAATAAATAAATAGAATAAAACAAAACCCACATAATCCAAGAGGTTATTTTAAAACAAAGGTTCTTAAACATTTTTATGTTTATCCCCCACAGTTTGATTCTTGTAATCATTGACTGTGGTCTTTTACCCTCAAGACTGCAAGGTAACTGTGACAATGGTGGCAATTATTCCATCAAACTTCTACTTGAAGGGTATTTGGTTTTACTCCACCTATTACACACTTTAAAACTAGAAATCAGTAACAGAGAATACTGTGTGGACAGACAATTTTCAGCCGGTAGTGCACATAGTGTACAGCCAGCAAGTAAAAAAACCACATCTAAAACACACCAAAAAAGTGTGAGAATCACTGAATGTGTCCTCAGTGCCTGCTCAAGAAATGCTTGTAGTGTAAGACAGATGAATTTGCTTGACTATGCCTGATTCTTCTCATATAGTGGTGTAAGCAAAAAAAGGAAAATGAAATCAATGAATTTTCAGTTGTCCCTTACCAAACTTAGGCCCATATATTCCAGTGAAGTGTTTTGCCATGGTAACATGTTGCCTTTTTTGAGTTCCCTGTTCATTTACGCTGATTCATAGATGTTAACCCAAATACCTAGTCAACTCCTGTATAGCATCATCCATATAATGTTATATAGAGACTCTTGATTGAAGTAAACAAAAGCTGTTCAACTAACTCTTTTCCAACCTTGAAGCAATGGTAGCAAGAAAAGGCAAATGATTCTTTTTCCCTAAAAAAAAGTGTGAAAATTTTCTCCTTTATATCCAAGTGTCTGAAAATATTTTTCTTAATTTTTTGTCTGTATCTGAAATATAAACAAATACTTAACTCTAGTGACAATAGTAAAAATATTTTTTCAAACTTTTATAGATAAAAGTTGTGTCTGGTAAATAACAATAATAATGATTATGCAGCTGTGATTGAATGAAAGGTAATTTAAATTGATGCCTCTGAAAAGAATTTTGGACATCTATCCCAGTAAGATTTTTTAATGGTGATAGATGGGGTAAAACAGTGGTGGTTGATCTTCTCTTCTTTTTCTGATGTAAACAGGAATTTTAGGAGTGATAAAATCATTATATTGTCACAAAGCAGCAAATCTATTGCATGATGATTTTCCAAAGAATGTACTTGAGTCTGATATAATGAAGAAACAGAAGTGACGTACTTCCTTCATAAAAATAGTCCTAGACTTTAGTTCTGATCTCACTAATACCATTTTGCTCATCACAGCACTGGCAGTCAGATAAGCAGGAAAACAATGTACAAAAAACAGAGGAAGAGAGGTGACTGCACTGTATATCAATCAGCTGAAATGATGCTGGTTTGTTCCTCTGAACTAATGGTGCCTGTATTGATGAAATTCAGCCCCTAACATTTTTGTGAATGAGCCTGTAGGGCTTCTTCACTGGTCCTGCTAACTTAAGGATATAAATAGCATTATCTGGAGTTGCTTCTTGTGAGTCACCCCATTGAGGGTCTGTGGATATAAATGGAAACTGAGTAAGAAGAGCAGTACAACCTGGTGCATGTGTTTTATTGGCCCATTGGGCTTTTAGAGTTCATTGAAGTTGTTGAGGTCTCTGCTTGAATATTGTTCCTGCAGTAAAATCTGCTGACATTTATTTGATTTAATTTTAAGAAGTTCAAATGAAAGAGAAGATGTGATAATTTTATTTGCTGCCAGTATCTCAGAAGGAATTAGAACAAGCATGTAGAAGTATTTCATAACAGAAAGAGATGCTCTGAATGGGTGATGGTAGCTTGTGCTTCCTAGAGGCCCTACTCAAGAGAAAATTAGCTTCAGGAATCCTGAAGGTTTAAAAAAAGATCAAAAAAAAAGCTCTGAAAAGCTTAAGAAACATTTTTTTCTCTGCACATCTTCCAGTTTCTAATCCTCTTTGACAGCACAGTTAGCAGGAATGCTTTTTTGATCTTCTATTTTTCAAATGAGTTGTTGGAAGCCATGAATGCATCTTAATGCAGAAGTTGCTAATTCAACATCTGTGTCCCTCTCCGATGTATTTTTTATCAGGCTGGCTGCATAAGTATTGAAGTATGTGTGGATGGATTGGGCACTCGGCCAAGTCCTTCCCGGCACCCTTAGCCTTTTCTTTCCTATCTCAAGAATGTGGTGAAAAGAAGGAAGCTGTGCACCTCAGTCTTGTCCCAAAGTTGAGTAAGGACACGAGTGAGATACGCACCTGTAACTCGAATCTAGGATGTGCATCTGGGCTCAACTATTTAAGAATATATAGCCCCATGTAGTGGAGAAAATACTGGTTCCATCACCTGTGCCCATTAATACTACAAAGTACACTGAGTATGTGGCATGTACGGAGAAGAAAAGAATAAGTATTTACCAGAAAAAAAACCCCTGAAAATCTGCTTCCCTGTTCTGGTGATTTACTGCTCCATTATGTTGTGGTGAAGAGAGTTGTTAGCTACAGAGCAACATTTTACAGTTTTTCCTTCAAAGTTATATGTAGCAAAATGTTTAAATGTAAACATTAGTACCCGTTTTTTCTTTCAGACTGATTTTCACTACTCTTATTTTCTTTTCATTTTAAACTGTTGCCAAATAGAAGAGAGGCAGAAAGTTTGAATGAGAAGCGATTCAATTAATAATGGTAACACTTTGATTGCAGCGGCGTTTAAGGAGACCTTAGTCAATTATCAAGAAAAAATGGTGATGATGTATCTGTATCCAAAGTCAAAAAGTTAGGCAAAATAATTAAATGCTTTAAAAGTATCAGGCAAATATGATTTTATCCCATAATGCACTCAGCAGGAAAAAAAAGGATCAAAACATGATATATACTTACATTTAATGATTTCTTGAGCTGTAGCAGTGCTGAGTATGTTATTATTACAAGATCAGTCCCCTTGCACTCAAGACTGTCTAACTTACAGAAAAATGCTGAATGCTCTAGCAGTTCTCCAAATTCCTTACTCCTGTGGCTGTATTTTATCTTATTAACTGAATTATTTCCTAAGATCTGGAAATCTTTGGATTAGTAGCAGACACCATAAAATGTAACACAACCTATTACATCAATTCTCACTCACTCTCTTGCCTCCTGAGTCCAATAATATGTATCAGTCTAAAATCTATTGGTCTAAATGTATTGTTCAGAAGGGAAGGAATCAAGGTATGATTTGGCAACAGCAAAAAAGGAAGAGCCTACCACTTATCTTGGGAGTTAAATGCTATTTAATGTTCCAAAATACTTTCTGAAAAGTTAAATAGCTCTAGGGCTGTAATTGTTAGTCCTTAAATCATTTTTGTGGTCCTTCCCTACAATCATTCAAATTTCCCAATGTCCTTTTAAAATGAAGGACCTCAGGACTGTACAAAGTAGCCAAGTTTACATTTTACTACTGCCAATGGTAAAATCATGTCCCTGTAGCTACATGGTAGTTTTCCACTTATAAATCTGCCGACTGAATTAGCTCTTTAGGTACGGCATCGCAGTTGGGCTTCACATTCAGTTGTTTGTCACCTCTGATCCTGGAGTTATTTTCAGTTTATTGCTACTTCTTTGATTTTGAGCAAGCTCTGGTGTAGCTCTGCTGTATCTGCTGACTACAGGGTCATAAATTGCAGTGTCAGCATATTCAACAGCATTCTGTTGCACTTTGTCTCACAGTGCCTTGAATAGAAATCCCTATAAAATGCGCATCCATAAAACTGCTGTTATGGAATTACCACTTGTACTTGTGTGGAGATCTTTTTCTTTGTTATTTTGTCTTTTGTTTGGTGGTGTTTTTTTTGAGCTATCGATAAAATATTCATAGTACATCTCATGGGAATACTGTGATAAAGGGCAAAGCCTCTGAGGAAGGGAAGGGCAGGGCAGGGGAGGGAATGGAAGGGAAAAGGGATGGAAAATCTCAATGAAATGATATTGGAGATCACCGTTAAGAATATATGAGTTAGACTCCTTGACCTCCTTCTCCTTCTTCTGTACCTTGTGAGATACAAATTTTAACAAAAACTTCCCTTAAATCCTAAACCATAATCACCTTTTTACCATCTTACTTTCAAATTAATCACTAAGACTAATTTTATATGTTTTTTTTAATTACCAATGGTTTTTAAGTGTTATATTCCCATATAATCCCTTCTAAATATTTTAACAGTTGATTTTCTTTGCCATCTTGCTCTTGTATTTCTAACTAATGAAATGGTAAGGCCATTTAAGATAAGTGCCCAGGCCCAGACAGAATGGCAAGGGAAATAAAATGATTGGTATATAACAGTGATGTATTTTGGGGTATTCTTTGGTTTCCTGGAGCTCCTCTTTCAGAGTATGAAAGGAGAGAGTCTAGGGTGTCTTCGGTGAGAAGCTGAAATGCTATGCTGTCTGTGTGGTTGCAAAAACGACAAGGCAGCCAACATACACCTCAGCTTTCCACTGGAGACTGCAGAGAGGGAAGTGAAGAAGAAGGTCCTTCAGCAGAGGACCTGCATGTGAAGTCATGTGGGGTCAAAGGACATGGAGGTTTCTCACTCATTGAAGAGATCAGAAGAGCCACAGTCAGGCTTGTAGCACAATGGTCGTCATTTCTGAGGCCACATCTCACCTGTGACGTGCCCACTAGGAGTCAATTAATTGGTTTTAAATGTTTTGACACAATTAGGGCAGAAAATTAGGAAAGAAATAATGTTTAAGGTGTGCAAAAGGCCAAATGTGAAAGCATAGAACATTTTAAAGTTAAACCAAGTAGAATGCCCTGGCTTATAATGACCTTCAACATTATTCAAGTAGACACAATTCACACAGCACAACAGCCTGCCTGAGAATGCAGCCTTCTTCTTGAAAAGGAAGGTATTTTTTCTATATTAGTTTATGATTTTTGAGAGGGTGTTAATATTTTTTGTGAGGACTTAATACACTTCAACTGTATTCAGAAATAGTAAAATACAACCAGTGTTATAACCGAGGACTATATAATGACAGTGAAATGTGCCTGGATTTCCCATTAACAGCTTTTGGTTTTAATCCTAAAAGGGGCACAACAGTCCTTTGAAAGAGACTCTATCTTACCACCCTATAGCTCTGTTGTTTGCACAGAAAAGATTCTTACCATGCTGAAAAGCACGTGCCAAAAGCTTGAGAGATCTCTATTTTTGCAGGAGAGGCTGCAGTAGATAACCATACCCAAGCCTGCAATTGTGGAACAGCGCAGTGACTTTCAGGTTGTAAGCTGACCAGATGAAGAATTGCCAGTTTATTCTAAGGAAATTTGAATCAACAAAACATAATGGTTTCTGTTGATTTTGGGTAGCCTGCCTTAGATTTGAGGAGCTGAGACGGGAAAGAAGATAATACTTTATCATTTTACATGCACATGTGTAGATTTTAATGTTCTGTGTTTCCTTGAGAGGAATCCCATGGTGCCAATTAACCTCACTTATTCCAAAACAATTCTCTGTTTGGAAAGAATAATTTTCATTGTGGGTGTTCCATGAAATTGTATGCCTCTTACCCTGTTATTACTGAGATGTGTGCAGTGCAATTGAGAACGCCAGTTTCTTTTCCATGCGCTGTATAGATTATAGCTGTATCCCACACACAGTGCAGATAATCCCTGCTTTAATTTTGTTATGTGTACAAATCCTTTTTGAGCATTTAGCTGTTTTAAAAATGTAAAAATCCATCATCTTCTGAAACTGCATTTGTTAAAACCAAAAGCTGAATTTAGAAGTGATCAAGGCCAATGAATAACGTGGTAATTATCTAATTAAAAGGAAATTATTGCGTTTGCTGAAATATAACAGGCAGATCATGATATCCAACAGAAAATGGCAAAGAAGGAATAAAGTTACGCAGAAAATTCCATGGTTTTTAGCCAACACAGTTTTAACCACATGTTTTTCTTTAATGGGAGGAGGTTTAACAGTCCACTAAGGCTCCAAGATTCATCATCCCTTCAAGCTCTTGGACACCCCAAAATCTGTAATGAGATCCTAGAATACTTCAGGGAACCTGTGAAGTACTGGAGCTCTCAGAAGCAGTACCGTGTTCTTGAGACTTCTGTGTACTTTCCAATGTGATTGCCTTTGGTGTTATATCCCTTGTACTACGCCTTACAGAAAATGGGTCATATCTTTGTCTTGAAAGAGGTTAAAAATTGAATAACATATATACTTTCACGGTTAATACAGCCCAACTGCTATTCCTATATATACTTCCCCCCAGATGCCACAGAACAATTTTCCTCTATATCCTCTTACACACATTTTCTCACAAGCTCTTAAGTCCTATTCCTTAGGCAGGATCAGCAAGTTGGATTGTGGGAGGAACACTTCCTCCAGCGGAGCACTGCTATATTATCATGTTTTCCACCCATTTTATCCCCTTTGCAGTTAAAATTGGACAAATGATCTGTCCCTAATTTAATGTTTTATATATAATTTTAGTTTTAAAAGCCAGTCGGAATTAATTTTTCCAATTACTGAAAATAAAAAAAAACAACTCCAAAAGATGAAACCACTTATGAGCTGACACATTTTTATTCGCTGTCGGTGTCTGCCTGCATTCTCATATTGCTGGAATTTTAAAAGAAATTATTCCATAAATCTCAATAAAGTAATATTCTCTCTTAGATTTAATTTGGAAAATGGAATATACAATCTGTGGGACAGAGGTCTGCAAAATTCTTTCAACCATTTGTTTTTAATTTACAGCAGATACTTTTTAAAACCTTGATCTATCTTCACTGGCATTGAATCGCAATCCCTACAGCTGAATTGCAACAGCTTTAATTTATGTAATAATCATCATTTTGATGCTAACTGAATGCCCTGAAAAGAAATAAAAGAGGGAGTAAATCACCAAAAACTTTTCTATTTTTGACATTCCTAAAAGTTCTGTGAATCTGTATCAGCTAGATGCTCAATCACTCTAACAGCCCAGAGACAACATATCAGAAGTGCTAGATGAATGGATCTGAGTCACACTGGAGTGTGAAGAAGAAGAGAATTTTTTACTATATTTATATTAAACTACTACTATAAGAAAAGTACTTAAACTTGAAGTACCTGCATCGTTTTTTGGAAGTGTGATCAGTTTTCATGAGGAATCACATTAGAAGGAAGTTAGCTCCTCTCTGGACGTTATTTCAAGCTCTTCCTTAAAGAAAAGACATACATTTCCATTACAATTTGAATGCTTTTGAATGTAAAATAATATTGTACACTTCCTAGGAGACGAGTTGAAGATGTGACTAAGCACTATTGACTCTTATCAAGTATCAGACAATGTTTACATTAAGGTATGTTAATGCACGCACTAAGCCTTGGAACACTTTACAGATCTAGTCAAATAAATAGAATTTCAGATGAGAAGAAAGGCTATGCAAAATGTCAGCAGCTTCCATTACTGCTATTTTCCTCCTCCATAATTGCCTTGCAGGATATCACAGGACAGTATTAACAGGACACTATGGTTACAGTGACTTTTTGAGGGAAAGAGCAAGTCAGTGGTCTCATCTAACAAGCATGTGTCTGCAGGTGTAAACAAGATGGCAAGATCAAATAAAACTTAACAAGCCACCTATAAGGTTACTCACATTTGCCCCTACAGTTTTTTACAGATCACAGCCCTGCCAAATACACTGAAATTCCAAATGTCACGTCAAATGTTCAAAGCAACAGGCAAATCCAAAAGTAGAGAATATCAGGGAACTGCCTAATAGAAAGTAGCCTCTGTTGGGTTTTGCCCCCTCTGCCAGTTTGCCCCTCACTGGGACAAATCAAAACTGTTTCACAGCCAGTATCCAAGTTTCTCCAAAGTCTGCAGGGCTGAGGAGGTCACAGATAAAATGGGATCAAACCCTTTCTTGACAAATGCTTGGTAAAAAAAATGTGTAATCAATTACTTAATTTAAAAGTAATTTCAGTTCTTGAAGCAGAAGCATTCAAAACTGCTTTTGCTTTAGTGTAATGAGTCAGTATTTTGCAACTTGAAACATTTTGCCCTTTTTGTAGAGATCCATTCTCCTTAAAAATTAGATGGACCTTTTAATAAATCTGGTTTTGAAACAGTATGTTAAATATGTATGTGGCACAAATAAAAGAATAAAAGGAACATAGTTAAATACAATTCATACAATCCTCAATTTTTTAATAAAATTTATATACATTTTATTTCAACTTCAAAGAGTAAGTATTCTAAGGGAAAAACATGGCAACGACTAAGGGAAAATAATGTAATTAGCTGCTTACCAACAGTAACTTCTGAATGGTCAAAAAAAGCCCCAAACAAAATGCATGTGAAAGAAACTACTACTCTAATCTCAATCTCAGCACTGCTAAAATTATCTTGAAGTAAAGCCTGAGAATTCCTACCTTTCTTCAATAAAAGAAAAATATACCTTCAACAACCATTGAACAATTTAGAAGGTGAAATGAAACACAATGAGCTAGAATCCTTAGTACTGAGTTGGATTTCTTTGTTTTTCTTAAGTGTTGTAATTCATCAAAATACCAATTACAGATGGAAAATGATGAGAATATCTTATTCATATATTTGAGGTACTAGAGACGCAGTGAAGGAGAGGTTTTTGAAAAAAACACCTTCAAAAATGAAGCATCGGATTTCAAAACAGACTGTGCAATGTGCCAGTTTGGTTAGCAAATGTACATCATCATTTGGCAGTTACCAGCAATAAAACAGAAAGTGCAAAGGGTATTGCTTGTATTATAATATCACTCTGTCTGGAGTATTAAGAGAAGCTCCCGGGGCTTGACTGCATAAAACTTACACTTCTTCCATTATATTCCCTTTTCCATGTTAATTGTTCTGCCCATTTGCAAAAAGGTAGAATAGTGTTTTTTTAATACTTTCCTCGACTACACAATTCTTCATTTGATCAGAAACTAGTGGAATTAGGATTTGTGTTTCACTGATTAAAGGTCTGAGGCCATGATACTCTGTGTTTCAGTTCTAGCTGGTTGAAACTTTATCGTCTTAATTTTGAAACTGAACATACACTGTGTTGTTCTAATTGCACTGGCTTTTTGAAAAGAACTTTGTACTGGATTCAGCCAAGTTAAAGGGTTTCCAAGATCATGGTCTTGGCTCAGGATAAATGGAGCCAATGAGCTAAACAAATTCCTGCTTTCTTGGTTTCTTATAGTACAAGAAAAATGGAAAGGGCAGAATACTTTTACTGCTTTGTACAAGTGAAACAATCCTGGAAGCTGCAAAAAATATAAGTTAACTGTGTTTATGTCAGCAAGACACACTATTTCAGAAATTATTTTTAGCCGTCTTTTGAAACGTGAACCACAAATTATAACGTTAACGAAGCAAACATTTCTCACGTGGCAAATGCAAGAAAAAGTTAGATTTGAGAATAATCGCTTTGAGATTTAAAATAATAAAGAAATTTAGTCTCATACAGATAAATATTAGTGTTCTTCTAACATGTACTCGTAATAGTTGTCCTCCACTGTGCTGAGCGAAGAAACACATGTCTATATTTGTTTCAGCTTCTGTTACTGAGAATGCTTTTCTAATGAGCTACATTTTAAAAGTGGGATTGAAATAAATGAGTAACGGAAAAAAAAAAGAAAAGGGACTTCTAATCAGGAAAACAGTGTACATTCTTTCAAAGTCATGTTTATAAGTTCAGAGAAGCAGTGGATCTAGTTCAAAGACAAAGCATATTTCAATCTGCTTTTCAAAACTATCCTATAGTTCATTTCTAAAGTTTGTTTTCAGCTGAATCTTAGCCTAACAACTGATTACTTGAGATACACTGCTGTACATCATAATGTGCTTTCACTTGTACGGTGTCACAATTTCTATTTACTACAGGTCACAAAGTCATTAATTTACCGTTTGGGTTTCAGGTGTGGGGGTTTTTTTTAATAATGTAAGGAACCAACAGCTGTTTCAGTGGGCTTAGGCTCTCAAACCATGGGAGCAGCAGTAATTTGCATTTGCTGATTTTAAATAACCTTAGGATATTTAGCCTGCAAGAATTCATGCTGCATAAAAATGAATTTCAGCACACACAGGGTTAGATGTGCAACTGACCTCCAAAACCATACAGCTTGATTCATGCACAGAGAAGGAATATTTGAATTTAGAAAACTCCATGTGGTTTCACTGACAATTAAGCCCTTTAGACTTTAGACACTCATAAAAGTGCATTGAATAAACAAGTATTTCCTGGTGACTTTTTCATGTACATCACAGGCACCTATTTTTAAGCCCTGTCAGTGTACTGCTGGAATAGTGAGTACTCACCAAAGACAATCATTTGTTACAAGAATTCTGGAATATTGAAAGGGCAAATCTAGTCTTGATGCAGGTATGGAGTGAAATATATGAGTTGATTCAGGAAGTTAATGTGGTTGAGCCACTAAATAAAAAGTGACCATAATATAATTAAGTTCAACATCCTCCCATGGGATCATACCATGAGGTAATAATATTACAGTACTTTTCAAAAAAGGAAGATTTTTATATTGAGGAAGTTAGAAATAGCCTGAAGGGGAAAGTTAGGAAATTAAAATCTGTACAAGCAGCACGGAGGTTCTTTAAAAGTACCTTATTAGATTCAGAGAAAATATGTATATACTGTAACAATTAGGAATCAAGAAGGTGAGAAATATAGCAAGGTAAAAGGGAATGTTCAGGCCCCCCAAAATAATAAAATGGAAATCCAACTTGAGTGACACTAATAGAGCAGAATATAAATTCAGAACACCAGAGTAAGGGTTATATCCTGCCATTGTTTCACTGGCAAACTAAGTAGGAGTTTCCCATAAACATTTATGGAAGAACAACATTCTGAGGTTTGAGAGGAAATTTAAAGAACAAATAGGGAAAAATACAGAGACGTTGTTAATACATTGTGATGAAAGAACTTTGTCAAGCTAGGTGATGGTCTTTGGCAGAGGCTGGTTACCTAGACCAATCAAGTAGAAAAGTAAAAGATACAGCTTGATTTCTTTGCTTAAGAGAGACCAGGAAAAGACACACCCTGTGGTTGGTGTTTAACGTTTTCCACTTTTCCACCTTTAGGATGAGTAAAAAAAAGGGGGAGAATAGAAATAACGGAAAGCATCAGAATAATTGCCCTAAAATTAAATGCTCTAAAGTGAAAATTTGAGTAGTTAAGATAATGAAGTTTTACTATTTATTTTTATAAAATTTAAGTCAAAGAATTTGTAAGTTATTGAAAAATAGTTACACTTCTAGAAGCTTTTATACAGTGTCTCTGAAGAAAGTAGTGTGAGAGATTGCTAGTCATAAAATCATTAAAAACCCCTGTTTTGGTTCAGACTGCACTCAGGGAAGAACTGCTTTATACTGGTGCCTCTGGACATACCTCCAGTGCTAAATTAGGAGGTGGGCAAACAAATAGAAGAAATAAATAACCAGTATCTTGAAAATAATTTTAAAATGTGTAATCTAGTATTGCCTCTAGAACACCAGCTGTTGTTTTGAAGAATTCATGATAACTAAGGAGTGGAATTTGCTGGAGATAGAAGATTGGAGTTAGACTTACTACGGTGGTAGTAAGTCTAGAGAAGTTTTCTAAATTTAGGTAATGGAATGGCACACTAAATTCACTATAACATACCTCAGGAAGAATCTTTAGATACACAAACAGCTCTCCCTTTATTCTATTTTGTCCTGAAAAATATTTCAGAAGCATCAGTGAGAACTTTGGGCAGCTATCCCCAACTATAAAAAGCAAGTATTATGCTAAAGGTATCTAAAAGATAAGCAGGTACCTAAAAGAGGGTTTGAAGTATTCTGGTGAACAAACACTGTCACCCAGCAGCATCCTCAGGAGTTCAGCACGACACAATTAGAATAAATAACATTGAAAAGGATATTTGTTTGGTAGCATCTAAAAGTATATTTAATTTGGAAAAAGATCTAGCAGAAGTAGGTGAAGTAATAACTTTCAGAGAAAGCAATACTGCCTTTTCATTCCCTTTTTTCTTTGATGAAACAGTTTAACAAATTGAATTGTCACACATAAAAGGAATGATACTTGAGCAACATAAGCATTTGTCTGTTACACGCCACTGCTTTGGTAGTTATGATTCAACACCAATTAATGAAGGACTCACCAGTAGCTTTCCTACTACTATAATTTATTATCCATTTGTTTACAAAAATTACAGCAGCCATGTAGCTTTCCTGGTAGGGAATTGGGTCATATGCCAATAAAACTGGGGGCAGGTAGGTCCTAGCTCTGCTGATGCTGTGGTCTATACAACTGCCACCTTTAATCTTTGCTTCACATTCCTTGCCCAGAAATATCCTAGGGTTAATTTAGTTTCTTTCTTTTCTGGGTGGAGCAGAACCAAGATATCTCAAAATCAGCTTTTATGTGAAACTCGGAGTATGCTGCAAAACGAGGTGACTTGGGAGCTCATTTATGTTATCAGACTCACATGTAAAGTCTGCTGTTTATTAGAGCAAGATGAAATAATAAGCATTTCCAAGGCTATCAACATTGACTAAGGGTTGTCAAGCTATACTTCCAGGGACAGTTATAAAATTGTAAAATATTGGACACAATATACAATAAGAGAGAAGAAATTCAGAGAAGCAATTCCAAAGGCACATATAAAGTCAATGATGCTTGCTCATAAAGGGACCTGCTGTGCTCCTGTGTGTAATTAACTATTGTTTGTCAAAAGAGATTCATTGCTCTATACAGACGATCAGGGAAGTTATTCAGGATGTGCAAGTTACAGATCGTAGTCCCTGCCATGAATCAAGTGCAGAATTCCTCTTCCGATTTTAAGGAAACTGGTGTTTGGAAACCTTCTCAGGTCAAGACTAGAAATTCTAGTAAAAACAGAAAAAGAAAATGAGAGAAAGTCTGTAACAACATAGCTTGATAAATTAGACCTTTACATGGGATGTGTGAACTGAGTTTTTCACTGATCAGGATTTTCCAGTAACTGCCACAGAAATGTTTGCCAAAAATCTTAGATTAGCATTAAAGATGTACTTCTGTGTATTCCTTGCTACACTTAACTGCTGCACGAGCTCCCAAAGCCTTCTCTTCTCCAGGCTCGAATTCATTCCTTCTTACCATGGCTATCCAGCCAGAAGTACTTCTTCCCCAGATCAATGAAGATCAAATTTTCTCATTAAAACCTTAATGTAGAGTTAGCCTCCCCCAAGATATCTTTCTTATCCTTCTGTCCCTCTTCCCACCATAAAACCCATCCAGTTGCTTTAACCACTGTAAGGTACAGAGCTTCCTATCAGGCTGGCTTCTCTCCCTCTCTTAAGAATTTTTCAAATTTCTCAAAAAACAATATTCTAATTAGATTTGCAAGTGTATAGACACACACAACACTTCAGGAGTAACAGACACACTGCCACACGGTTGACTTAATGCCTGTGAACTGTTCACATGCATAGAAGAGTGTGAAAGAAGCCTCACCACTCACAACGTTTCCACTGAAAAGCATCTTTTAAGGGGTTGATTTTCAGAACTCTTAATCACTGCTGTAACCAGATACTTAGACTTGAATATTTATTATATACATAAGGCATTAAATACTTATCATGATTTATAGCTTGGGTTAGGATGTTATTTTTAAATAAGCCATATAAACTACCTTCAATCCTGTAGACAGGATCCTGCCTCATTCAGACACTCATGAGGCAGACTCCAAAATCATGAAATTGACCGAAAAGCCATGTGCTTAAAAAATCCATTTGGAAACAGGGGGAGTGGAAATTCACTGCCTCCTTACTTTTTAGCTTGATTTGTGTTCTCAAACTTCTTCCTGCAATCATGAACTCTAAAGGTTTCAAATTAAGAAGCTGAACACCTACTCCAGCATTTTATTCTACTCATTTCAGTTTTCAGTACACCTCTGATACTTTGCAAGGCTCGTAATATCATCACAAGCTTTGCCTACACTACATAATCGGATTTATACACACTATAAGTATGTCTATTTTCAGTCTACGTAGCTGAAAATTCCACAGCGTAATGAAAAGCTAGTTGTAATTAACAGGAGACTGGATTGCTGAGGTTCTGTGGCATGCCTTCAAATGGTTGAGTCCACATTCCTTCCATACTGTCAGCTCTGACGAAGTTCCTAAGTCCTTCATCCAGTGAGAGTGTGGGAAAAGCCTCTATGAACACAGAGTAGGGGAACCTGCTGGTTTTCTGGAGAATATATGTTTTGTTTTAATCTTCATATGAGAAAAAGCAATTTTCGTATTACCCTTATTACATTTCATGTGTCCCTGGGAGATTTTCCTCTATCAGTTCCAAGAACAATGGCAAGGAAACATTTATAAGTTTATGAATTTGTAGAGGAAGTGAATTTATCCCTTTTAAAATATGTTTAGGCAGTTATATTTCTATTCTTCAAATATAACAAATTGTGTATGCCTGCTACTTTTTTCAGTAGTTATTGTTGGGTTTTTTCCCAGGGGAAGATGGTTTCATAGTTCAGTGAGGCTCTGCTAATTACTACATACCTTATATTTCTAAAGAAGAAGTTATGTTTATGTTAGTTATTTTTCTTTCAGTACTTAGGTATAGATTATAATTGGGTGAATTCCTTATTCCTCTTTTTGTGAGGGAGTGTAATATAAAATTTTGACATTTTTATCAAGGAATGAATCAGTGTATCACAACATTCTGACAACACTAGTCATTTTTTCTACTTTGAATTTGAACAACTGTCACATTTAGCTATGGCCATTCAAATGCAGAAGTCACCACGTATAAATAGTCACCATTTAAAACAGATGCCCAAGTCTTCCAACAACAACTGAAAAAATCAGGCATAAGAAGTAATATTTACTTAAATTTCAAGTTTATATTAAGTAATGCAAAGCATTACCTGAAAAAGTTATCACAGATTTTAGGATTAAACTGGTCCAAATAATCTGTGTGCTGCATATCTTTGAAAGATGACGAGGAATGAGAGATATAAATCCAGGTGATAATTTCATTTAAAAAGAACTCGGTACATATTTGTCTTGAGCTAAAGTATGTTAAGGAAAAAGATGCTGATGAGCTAGTCATGCCGTGGGGAGGAACAGCCCAGATGGTTTGGGGAAGGCAATGGGGATCATGTCTCACCACCATTTCTCCTGCTCCTTTGCTCCTTTCTGGGAGTGGAGAGATGGCTCGGACATCTGGGAAGGGACACGGTGGGCAAGAGACAGAAAAAGCAAGTAAGTGTGTCCCACAACTGGAACAAGACTTGTTTCATGTGGAGCACAACTTTCGCGTCTCCGACATACTATTAGAACGTGCTATTGCAAAGAATTGTGATGGTATGGCGGTACTGACATACCTCCTGTCACTAATACAGAGCAATCATGAAGTGAAATTACCTTGTAAAAAGTTGTAGGAAACTTCAGAAGGAAAAGTAAAAGGAAGACAAAAGGCAGGGGCTGGCCATTCTATATACATAAATTATCACCTAACAGTATTCTAATTAATGTCAATATAAGACTAAGATTTTAAAATGTGAGTTAGTGCTTGTGGTCAGCCTGAGACTAATTTTGAGGAAATACTGAACACTCTTTCTGTGATTCCTGTGCACTGTTTAGCTGTTTTAAGTTAAACTTTAAAAACAAAGAATCAGCTTTAGAAATGTCCTTTAACGCTTAACATCTCAAAGCAAAAGCAATAAAAAATGAGTTTGTGGCTATTCTGAAACATCTTTTAAAGTTTGAGTGATTCTAAGAAGCGTTTGCAGGTCAAATTATGATAAATGTGCATGAATCACATGGAAGGGAATCTTTCCTGAGTAAAACAATGATGATGCTTCTTTCTTTCTTTTTTTTTTTAAAGCATCACTGAAAACCTCGGTTCCCTTTTTCATGTGAGTGCTCACACTGAGGACAGAAATGTAGTTCTTGCAGATGATCACACTTTTTACTAATTGCTGTTGCTGTACTCCTATCAGTCCTGGCCTGTTTGGGGTTTTTGTTTTATTTTGTTTCAAACAGGTTACAAAGATGGCGTACCTTCAGAGAGATTTTCTTAATGGAATCCATTTCACCCAGAAGGTGTTCTCCCTAACAAATGGGAAACATCACTAAACTTAACCCAAAGTCTGAGCAATGGAAAGCTACATAGATGATGTCAGACATTACAAATATTATTTGTACTCGCTAGTTTACTTCAAGGGAAATTATGAGAATGACATCATAATGATGACTGACTAATTTTTATTAGTGTTTTCTCTCTGAAACTCTAGACTTAACAGTTCTAAAGAAAAACAGCTCTTAAAGTGCCGAACCTGTTATTCTTTTATAACACTTTGAGATTTTCTTATTTGTAAAGGATACTTCTATTTAAAAAAAAAAAAAAACATAGACATTATCAGTTCTTATTCTAGTCATTTGACATGTCAAATATTTTTTGCCCAAAAGAAAAAAAATTATTATTTAATGCTCATAAAAGATAGGAAATGATCACATCTTCTTTTAAATTAATTGCTGCTTGGGTTGGCCTATGAACCTATAAACTCTGCTGGAACAGTTGTAGCCAAATTTCTTTACAACAGTTTCTTACTATGGAAATGAATTATGCTGATGAAGGGGTGATGACCAGCTTAGGAACAGCAATATGTTTCTTCAGTCAGCAAAGGCAAATGACAGGGTGCCACAACTTTAGAAACATCCAGAACCTGCAGAACCAGCACCAGAACCTGCTGTAAAACACCTCTGTTTTACAGCAAAAAACCCCATAGTGATCCACAGCTGCACAAGGACTTTTTGCAGAAGTCTATTGGCTAATTTTGCTTAGGGCCTCTTACCGAGAAGAAACAATTTTCAAGGCCAGACAAAGGGCACACCTACAGGAATACTGAGAGTCATCAAGGGATTAGATAAGACAATTCAAGTAAGTAGAGGCTCCGTAATTAAAACCTGGTGGGCGGCACAGCAACCCAAAGGCTGTCTCTTGTGGAGAATTCCCCTCCCTATTTTTAAGGAACTTCTGAACACTTCTGACCCAACAGCATTCTTAGGTTCTTTACTGAGGACGAGATCAGGCCACAATACCAGGTGGAGACAAATCTCCACAACCATATTAGTATCTTTCTCCAAATGCAATTGTCCCATTTGGCAATGTGTTTAGAGTGGACCTCAAAGACAATGGAATGATTGAAGTGTTTACGGTTGAGTATGTTCATAGGTGTTTCTTGTACTAGGACTTTTGTTTATCTGTGAAGACTTGTTTTCATGAGAAACAAATATTTATGGTGTCAGAGTGCTTACATTAAGCACTTAAATACTGTGCCCTAACAGAGCCTTTATATTCATGAATTATTTTAATATGCAACATTCAGGGATTAATTTAGCATCAATAATCACTGCCAGACCTAAGCGTATACAGCTCTGACTCCTGGCATAAAATGATGCATTTGTGGTCTGAACTCCCACATAAATATACATAAGTATATGGGTTAAGTGTGCAAGGGCAAGGTTGAAAATGTGACTCCTATGGCTGAGTTCAAACCATATAAACAAGCAAATAACTAAGGGGTGGTACCTTCATATAACACTACAAGTTTTTACTTCCAGAGAATCCAGCAACATCCTGGGTAAATTATATGTATTTGAGTTCAAAGATATTCCGAAACAAGAATTCTAGGTAGTATCAATGGCATCATTTATCTCAACGCTGAAAGAATGCTAATTCTGAGACTGATTTGCAGAGTTCTGAAGAGAGTTACACCACCCTTGTAACGGGCCTACGCGACAAAGAATGCTCCCCTATCAGCCCCATTTGCAAATGACTTTTAAGATAAAAATGAACAAATGATCTGTAATAGATGATAAACAGCTAATCATTACATCACACATACCACATCAATTAATACAGATACCTTTATGAAAACTCTTTTATAGATAACATATTGGAGCATTCTATTTTATCAACGATTCAAAAGGATTAGACTTTAATTTGTTATTTTAGTATACTATACCTTTAAATTGTTGACATATAAGTTGTATAAATAGAAACACCATAAATCTCTTAAAAAATGTACCATAAATTTTTTATGTATGACCTTTAAGTAACAGCAGTCTGTTGCATAACTCTGCGGGGGAAGTCACATGGTGGAAACCTCATATTTCCTTAAATTTATGGTTGTTTCTTGGTGGTCTAAAAGACTTTTTTTTTTTTTTTTTAAGTTCCCTTTCAAAGTTGTAATCTTAGTAAATTGTTTAATGTTTGGTCTAATGCAGGTCAGTGTAAGTTCTTATTTAGATTTATAATAGGAAATATATAACGTCAGATACCAATGAAGCCTGGCTAATAAAGTCAAGGATACCAGTGTTATGTTTCATTATAATGATGTGAAGATAATGCCTTTAGCTGCATAACCACCACATTAGCTACAGACCGTAAAAAAATCTTTATGAACTCTCAGGGTCAGATTCATTAAGAGAAAAGGCTCCATTTTTTCCAGTAATTTTTTTCCCCTCAATCGGCAACATTTTTAAACATTGATAAATTCCCCCGTCATCATTGTATCAGATCTCATTCACGGACACGAGAAGTTGTGTAAACTCTGAAGTGGAGAGAATCAGCTGCCTCATGCTACGCTGGTTTGCACTATCACTGGAGTTTGGGTACATGTCTAAATACTTGCTGAATTAGGGTCCTATGAAACAAAATTTTATATTAATGTAATTTTATCATTGCCATTACTTTAAGGAAATTTTACTCTTTCCTAGTCCAAAGGAGTTTGGTTTATACTCCAAACAGTGTTATCAGCATTAATAGAAAAGTTCTGCTCCAAGTTAAAACGTGCAGGTGAATACAAGTTGCGTGAACAAGAAGAAATTATTAGTGGTTTTCCACCTCCACCAAAATGCTCAGGATCCAAAACAGGAATTTACAACACTTGGCAGAATAAAAATTAAACCCCACTCAGAAATGTCAATATTTAAAATACGTAGTACAACCATAATTTAATGAGATCTTTAAAAAACATGTGCACATACATGAAAAGCACATTTTTAAAAACCCTTTTTCCCCAACATTGGAATTGAATGTTGTATAACATGCATAACAACATTAACTTATGCTGTACTATAAAATACATTCTTTTAGGTAATTCAGACACCATTTTTTTAAGCCTTAAGATATGCAAATCAAGCATGTGTGCACTGTTTATATCCACCCAAGTTCTGCTTTTGGGACTACGAAAAAGAATTATATTTGTGGAGAATTTAAATTACAGGGACAAGGAAATCTGTGTTCACCTAAATGTTGGATGCATGCGTATGTTTATAAGTGTACGTAGCAAGTATATGCGTAACACATAAGCATAAACAGCTTGGAAAATTCAAGCCTTGTACAGTCATAAATTCTCACCTGAAAGGCAGATGTGCACGTTCCAAAGTAGATGCAAATGAAAGCAATGCTTTGTGCGCAGTCTAGCAAGCGATGAACTAATATAACACAATTCTATAATGAAGCTGAAGGAGGTACTAATAGCTCATTTTCAAATGGATTTACCATCGAGTCATATATTCATAGTCTATTAGATAGCCAGCACAGAATTCGACACTGATGATCTGCTCAAACCTGCAGTTGCAATGGACTCTGTAAAGGGCTGCTGTTCATACCTCTAGCCCACCTGCTTCTTCAGATAGCCCCTGTCAACCTGAATGTACTCCATCCATCAAAGGTATGCAATGGTGTGCCATAAGTCTATTAATCCCATTTGATTCAATGGACTTTGATCATCCTGTCCAAAGATCTCAGGTGCTATGCATGTTCAATGCGTTCTAAAAAAGAATGGAAAATAAAAGAATCAAAATGGCCACTTAAATTTTCCATCTCTTTTTTTTTTTTTTTGCATTGTGCATTCTGGAAAAGCACTAAAACAATTAATACATGTTAAATAAACGTCTCCAGCAGTGTTTAGCAGTGATAAGAATAATCCTGTTCAGGTATGTCAAAAATCTGCTGAAAAACAAATGAAGACCAAGATACAATAGCATATAGTTTACTGTCATCGTATCAGCATTGCTCAGCTAAGGAACAGGTAATTTGTATAATGAGTGTCTTTGAACCTGGAAGAGGGTTAATCCAGGATCTTGACGGACATGAAAGACTAGCATACCTTTTATCTTCCCAATAATTTTCTTTTAAAAGAGCATTTAGAGCCTGAACTCAGAGAAAGGACGACAGTACTAAAGGCTAGTCTGGAGAAGAAGTCAAATGTGCACCAAAAAGAGAGCCTGGAACTTTTTCCTGTCCATGCAAGGCATTCATTAGCCTCACAAATAACAGAAAAATCAGCACTGCCGGGGCTTTCACAAGTAGATGAGGGTGTCAAGGGAGAGGCAAAAATCCATCCCGCAGGCAGCGAGTCTCAGGAACCTCAGAATGCTGGCAATGGCTTCGTTAGAAACCAGAGAGCCTTCCTATGCCAAGAACAGACACTAAAATCTCAGACAGTTAATGCAAGAACGGGATAGAGAGGAGTGAGAATATTCTGAGATTTTGAAAACATACTCTTACCAAGTGTGGACTGAAAGGTTCTCAGGAAGGGCCAAATGAAATATTCCATTTCAGTGTTGACATTCTTTTAACTAAAACTAATTTCTAAACTGAAAACAACTCACTAAAATAACCCAAATTCCCAATTTTACAAATATTAGAACTGGATGTTTCAGCCATTTCGAAACTATGTTACTTTTTTCCCCCAAAATACAACATGTGCCACAAGCAAACCTCTCTTTCTATCAAGGAGCACGGTGGCTTAGACAAATCAGCATTTTCAAATACTGTCTTTATACAGAAAGATCCTGGCCATTTATCCTGAAGGCATTTTTCATAGTAATTTACTGGTTGTCTTAGGACAAATGAATTCTGAAGTTTTCAGTCTGCATCAGCTATTGACGCACACAAACATATTCCTCTAATTATTCCATATGCATGCAATGCCTCACCCTATTTCATTTTTATAACTGTGCATGTTTAACGCATTCCTTCTTTGCAATGTCCAAAACTATCTTTGCATTCTCAACAAGAAACATATTTCTCATTCACACATCTTGGGCCAAACCCAGATGGTATTAGTTTCCTACAAGGGTATTTCCTGTATGTCTGAATTGTCAACACGGCTGTGGATTGCCATCATTCTCCTCTTATATACAGATTCTAGTCATGAAGAGCAAACCGTATATCCTCCACCACCCTGGTTTTTCCACTTGGCACATTTCATAAAAATATTCATGCCTCTCTTCAAATTATTACTATTTTTTTCACGATTTTAGTTGAGAGGTAAAGATGAGATCAAACACAGAAACGCCTGATTCTTTTAGCTACTTTTGTTGTTTTTGCAAAATGTCTGTGGAAAAATCTGGATTTCGCTGCATTTATTTATTCCTTGTTTTCAGGTAGCTGGCAAATTATATATAATTTTTAAGACTTACTGAAAGAATTTGAATTGCTTAATTACTCGAGTTGGTATTTGAAATCCAAGCTGTTATTTAACGGCAGCAGTGCAGATAAGTTGCCCACCAGCCTTTCTGCCCTTCCCGAGGCACCGGGAGCCTGAAGGCGTTGGCAAAGCACCAGTGAGAAAAACGCTTGGGCGGTATCAGAGAATTCAAACACTTTTTTCTTCCCAGCTCCCATTCACTGCTTTTTTCATCAGTGTGAGGGTGCTGGTGCTTAAATATATTTCTGACCCAGCTATAAAACATGACGCTCATGCACAGTTTTTATGGAAAAAAAATGGAATTGTAATATTTTCTGTTTTCTCTAGCTGCCTTTGTATCACGACTCCAACGGTTTGATTTGGGATAACAAACACACTTCCAATGCTCATGCTCACATGTGGGAGCTTAAAACTCAGTAGCAGACACTGAACCTCTAAGTTGATGTTCTGTTTGCATTTGTGCCATTGAGACAAGACTGGTTACTGTTTGGAACTGAATGGACAAAGAACATAGGTATAAACAATTTTAATATTGGAGTAAATAGACATAACATAGTCATCTAGCCTTCATCTAGTAGATCTGTTGTATGTCTACTGGTAGAATGTTGAAGAATACTTACAGAGCTTCTAAGAATACAAATTCTGGTTTTGCCTATTATGTTTAGCATAATCATCTACTGAGAAAACCAGTGACATATGCAACCAGCATTTGCTTTGAAGATATGACACATCATTATCAAAACTATGCTGAATGCTGATGCTAAATATAGGCTGAAATATGCCTCTCCGTGTGCCCAAATTTAAGAGTCCGAAAGTTCTTTGGATGTTAGGGAACAGAATAGCATTTGCTTTATCTGTAGAATTTGCACACACATACTTTGGCAACCGAAAAATGATGATGTGTTCCCATCTTTCGGTGCCTGCAGGCAAACCTCCCGCTCCACAGGGAGGCTCTGCCTTCAAGAGAGAATCCCCAACAAGAGGATCGGGGAGCATAAGCATCAATTACACTTAACCCACATATGCTTCTAGCCTCTGTCCTGTGTTTTTTATGTCACCTGAACTGCTGTTCTTCAATTGTCTCCTAAAAAAACCCACTCAGATAATACAATTTTCCAGTTTCTTAAGAAGAAAAGGCGATCTGAAATATCTTGTGGCAAACTCTTTACAACCTTTGCTAAGTACCTTCAGAGCCTTGATGACTGAAGGTAGAGATCCGCTAAAGAAATAACCTGCAGCGAAGAAGGTACCTTTATATTTTACAGTGAAGATTAGTATCATTTTGATAAGCCACTGAACTCACTCTTAAAACAGTGACAGAGGTGGGCTCACAAGGCCCACAGTTTAATATAGGTTATGTTGCAAATATGAATAATTACCACAGTAATGCTTGCTGTGGACTGAACTAAGTGTCTCTAGTCCTTTAGTACCCTCTGGCAAAAGGTATCTTTAAGGTGTGCTTTTTTTGGCCTTTTTTTAGTTGGGTTTTTGTTGTGGTTTTTTTTTTTTTTTAAGATGCAGACTGTTGGCAACTTACTTTTAGCACTTGCTGAGCAAGTTTTGCTATCTATTAGCATAAAGACATGGGGACCAATCTGAGTGGAAATCTGTAGGATTTTTTCCTTCAAGTTGGATCTGGTTTGCTGCTCTCTCCCCCATGCCTCACAATATTTAAAGACATAGGTCATGAGAATGTAACATTCCCCTTGCAACCAGAAAAAGCAAGTATCTGCTTTAATAGGCACCAGTTCATGACTGAGAGCCAAAGGAGAAAGGCAGAATTATGGATAAGACAGAGTAATGTCATCAGGGCATCTTTCCATTTGCATCTCTCTTTTTTGAAACTAGTTATTTTTTAATGCCTACAATTAGACAGATCAACATTTCTGGTTTTAATTTAATGCAGAGGGCATGATAATTACTGTTATTCTGTTCTGAATTATATCCCTAAATTTCCATATAAAGTGGTCACGGTAAAACAGCATGAATTTGTTTTCAATTATCGGAGTATAGAATTTGTTGTAGGTTGGTTCATTTTACATAAGCACTGTCAAATTTGCTGTGTGTCACCATACATCCTCTTTTTTTTTTTCCCTCTTTCAGAAGAAAAAAGTCAGTCTTACAGCTCATTTTAAAATGCTGTAGACTTTTTTGTGGACATTTATGAAAAGTCTTAATTTAACAGCCCAGGGAGATCTTTGCACCATAGTAAGGTTTTTATTTTTCTGTAGCATATTTTTAGCTTTCTCAATGACTAAAGCAGCAGTGATTGGCTGAACTGTCCTGCCATATAAAAGCAACTTATATAATAAATTCTAATCCTTAAACTCTTTTCACGAGTCCCTGACGTTAGATCTGTATTTTAACGAAAAATGTAAATTTTATGAAAAATGCTACTGAAAAATAAAGATGAGTTTTATATACATAGTCAAGGTATAAGAAAACCAGAGTAGGTGTCTGAGAGGACCACGGTTGAATTAAAGCATCGATAGAACGCTAAATCCCTAATGAGTTATCATAATGTCAGGTAATACAATCATCGCGTCACGAATTTATGAATGTTAATGTAATGTAGTGTGTTCTCTTTGGGGTGTCATCTGAGCCAATGTTATTGGGCTGCCTCCTGAAAGAGAGCTGTAAAATTTGCCTTTATCACAGAAGTGGCATGGAAAGGTGGGGAAAGCTTAAAAGCAACAGAAAGAAGGAGAAAAAACACAAAGGTCATTGAGTCTATTCTCCTTATTAATGAAAGGTTTCCATGGTCAGTAAATTTCTTTGCACTTACTGCATTCTCATTCACTTGAAGGAAGCTTTCTCGCTTTACTAGAAGGCTAATTCTACCACACAATAGGCCTCAAACCAATGCAGCTGAAAAGCTGTCAGGAGAAGACAGTCCATAGTGGAAGAATGCTGAAAAGGAAAAGTATAGGATATGCCAAATAAATAAATAAATACCAGAAAGTGGAGGCGTGCCAGGGAAATAAGAAGGAGCATGCTTATTTTTTACCTTCCCTTAGTGGCCTCCGCTGGTCTCTCCACTCACTGAATTGCTTGTGGAATGTAAAGCTTCCTTGAAAATAAATCCAGCTGGGGACAGAGGTGGAATCACCACCTGTGTTCCCAGAGGATGAATGCTGCTTAGAGCTCAAGAGGCCTCTGTGGTGCAGGAAAGTGTGTAATTCACACCTCCTTGAGCCAGCTTTACTGAATGCAATAATCATCTGGTCTTTATTTGAATCTCCCTCTTCCGGGACTGATTTCCACTGTCTTCTGTTATTCCAATTCTCCTAAAGTAGTGCAGTACATAAAGTTTCTCAGTCCAGATGCAGACCTCACATGGGCTCATGGCCACCTCCTTGCAAGCACACTCTCAGTCGTATGTCACTCTGCCCAGAACCTCTCAATTATTGGCTGACTCTTGGCAGTCTCAAAGCTTTTAGCTGCTTCTAACCAATAATTGGGAGAGTTGTCAAAGCAGGATTCATGTCTTACTAGAAGAGTGTGAAGGAGGCAAGCTGTGGGTTTGTGTTGGGTTGGTATCTGCATTTATAAGTTTCATATACTTTCTTTAGGAGGATGGGAAGAAAGAATTGTATTATCAGGGGAAGAGGATTGTCATTTGGATTAAACTAAAGACTTGCCCAGCAGAACAGCAAAATCTGAAGTTGAGGAATTAAAAAATAATAAATACAGAGGACTAGGACTAGAAGTGAAAGGTCCTGCATTTAGTGACTGGTATCTTCAAAAGACTATAAAGGTAAGGAAAAGAAAAAATTATAGAGGTCATGTCAAAATTTTGTCTTTGCAACTGAAGTAAGAAGAAAAAAAGAATTGGGTTTTAAGTTCCAGTGCTCTCTTTAGATCTCAAACCTTTTTCATTTATTTCTGCTCAAGTTATGACCACTCCAGAGTTCTTTTGCTGGAAAATTATGCTGCATAATAAATGCATATGTGTATAGAACGTATGTGTATAGGTACTCTGACTCTACCCCAAGTGCAGAGAAGTCCCATTCAAAATCCATACTGGTCCTGTGAATCACCTTCTTACTATCTCACTGACTTTTTGACCCACTGGGCACTAAAGGAGCAGGACATCATGACTTTATTGTGAGTTCAGTTGTTGTCCTGTAAAAAAATGAGCATTTAAATTTTACTGCAAACATCAGAGCAGACAACTTTGTGATGGGTATACTTTGGCCACCAGTGTTTTTCAGCCAAATCCCGGCCTGGACATAATTGAACCAAAACCACCTCTAACTTCCATAGGATTTGTGCTTAAATCCCAAGTAAGATGTAGCCCTCTAAGAATTTTTCCTGTACAAATTTAATTGTAAAGCATTTCTGTACGTAACAGTATTTTTAAGCGAAGTATTAAGATAGGGTGTTTGTTAAAATCAGTGAAAAATATTGAAAATCTTTTTAAAAAATCCTTAGATAACTGCAAAGCCCTTTATAAATGAGAAAAAAAAATAATGAAGCTTTGCAGCAGAACAGCAAAAAGGAAATACTTTGGAGATAGGGTCCAGTATGCCTACTACACTGAACCATGACATCAGTGTAATTATTTTTCCCTAAGGTAAATGTCTTATGTTACAAATTCTTCCCTTGCCAGGGCCCCCAGGCCCCACAGATGTTCAGATAGCAAAGCACTTGAGTTCTCAACACCCAAGAGGTCTATAGGAGCTCTATGCCTATCCCATACCTACAGCCCCAATCAATTTCTGGTTTTCTTGTTCAGTATTTGTTGTCCCCTTTCACCTGTCAGAGGCTCTTCCCCCTTGTGTTTCTCAAAATTGTCAATGAGGCTTTGAAAGGCAAGGTGTGCCCTTGCAGCAGACCTTTTGCTGGTTTCTACTTCTGCTGTAGTCGAGTTTCTCTCCTGTGCTGGGGCCAGATTTCCAAAACATGTCGATTAAGCAAACACTTCCTGCTGAGAAAAATACCTGACATTGATCTGCAGCCCTATAGTAAGATCCGGTAAAGGAAGGTTCAAATAAGCAGAGATTCTTTTGGGATCTCCTAATTAGAAATCCCTTTCTGAAGAGTTCATATGGCACTATCTGATAAGAAATTCTAGATGTTTTGTGACCCCTTCCCCCATGTTTTTAACAAGTAAAACTCCTTAAGATCAAACACATGGTAATGCATATTAGTTATGGTATTTATTACATAGGAAATAAACTAAATTAAGAGTGATCATACTACCTCAACATGTTACCCAGCATTTGCTCTATAATAATAAATGAAAACAAATGATACAAAGACACTGCATTAGAGTTAATAATGTAAGTCACAAATGACCATTGAATATACCTATTTTAAGCCCAGCTGCTTTTAAAAAAGGTTGCTACTCATTTCCAATATGAGAGTGGGATTGTCCAGATGAAAAAGCTTAAGTATAAATACCACCATTTTATATGAGTAAGTGAATTGTGAAATCAGTTTTAAAGAAAAACTCAGAATCTGCTACCTATATTGTTTACTATTAAACCACAGAGAGTAATGGAAATAAATGGTCGTGTCTGGTTTTGCTTACAAATATTAATTACTACTAAGATTACATAATTATGGGTCATGCTTACAGTATGACTTATTTAAAATGAAATAGTTAACAACATTAGTTAAGGTATTCCCATGTACTTCTCTATATTTACTATAGGAAATAATACACATATATTGACTAAATGAAATGGCAGCATGTCTTAAAAATAACTGCAGCAGCATATGCTTCTATATTATAGAAAAAGTGTAATACCTTAATAATATAATGAAACTTTTGCATTTAATGTCAGAGATATACCAAAGGACATTTGGAAATACATAGATTGAAAGCAGAGCCCAATTCTAAGAAGTGCTTATGTGACAATAACTCCTTTTGGTGTTAGTCAAACTACAAAGTGGATCATGTTGTGCAGTTGTTTCAGATTTTTGCAAGTGTAAATATATTACAACAGAAACTACAATGCAAAAAGAAATATTGAAAATATACTTCAGTTGAGAGCACTTTCTGGTATAATATACTTTTAGAACTGACATAATGTATGTAGCCAACCGTTTGAAAATGGAAAGTAAAGAAACACTTTAATGCATACGATTAATCTTTACTTGGCTTTGTACTAACTTAATATATTCTGATTAAATTATTTTCATGCTTGTTGTCCTCAAGTAGACAAAACCGTTTTTAAAGGAATCTTTTTTTCATGGAACTCCTTAGCTGGAGCCTATTACCTGGCCCAAGGAAAATGAGGAAAAATTGAACCAAGTGTAGTATTAGTGCAACACATGCAATTACTCGGGGTAGAAGATGGGAGCGTTCAAGCTAAAAAGCTGCACAGGCAGACATTGGAAGCCTGAGCTTCCAGGTTTAGTTACAACAGACATTTCACATTGGCCCCTGTCCACAGTATGTTTAGGTAATTAACACTCATTTCAGCCAACCATCATTCTTTGTCTTCAACAGATATCCCAAAGGAATACAAAGATTTGTCTCATTCTTCTCACCCTTCCTTATGCAACTGACAAATGTTAATGGTTATTCCATCAAATTGCGTAGTGCAGAATGTCATACAAGCCACTTTGTCATCTACAGTTTGTTGGTGCTGGTTAGGGGAAACTCAAAAAGGATGTCAAGAAGTTAATAAGCTGCCAGATATATAGCCAGAAAGATATAGCTACTTGACACACAGTATCTACAAGACAAGACTATATGAAGCCTGGGTTGCAGGTTCCATGTTAGACCTCACAAGTCCATTGATAAAAAATAAAAATGAGGATTATTCCACAGGGAAAATTTGAAATTTGGAACATAATTATTCAGTTTGACAGTACTAAAATAACTGCTTGTAAGGGATTTTGCTGGATATCTCTCCATTTACCCCACAACATAAAAGAGATAACACAACCAAAAAGTAAATACTTTCTGGCACCACAGAGATTGTTTCAAAAGCTATGGAAGTTGTGGCAGTGGTTTAATTGGAAACCACAGGTTTGCCAGTTAGTGATAAAGCTAAAAATACATATGAACGATTGTTTTGCAAAACCAGAAAAAGTAAGTATGGAAAAACTCAGTTGGATTTCTACTTCACGACAAGCCAACTAATGGCTTGATGCTGCTCCAATGTCAGTATCTTAGAGGGATATTTCCAAAGTTTTTATTAAATGCAAAAGTAATAAACTTTTTTGAACAAAGTACGGCTGGCTCTCTTTGAAAACCAGAAAGCCATGTAACTTTTCAGGATGTAATAGATGAATCCTACAAACAAAGTAAGTAATATATTGCAGTCTAATAGAATCACACAAGATAGCAATTAGTAGAAACACTGGCCTGATCCTATGAATACAATTTGCCAGACTTATTACTTTGCAGACCCTGTGTTTCATTCATTTGTCAAATTCTTACTTCGTGTGTACTTCCTTAAAAGCTCTTAATTTAATTTTCACCTGTTTACGCTTTCAACGACTTCACTTTCACACTAAGGCTGCTCCCATGACATCAAGTGCTAAATAAAATCTTCAGCTTAGTAACAAAAAAAAAATATCTTTTCTTACTAATACTTTCAATAACTCACCTTGAATGGCAGGCCTGGTGTGATTCATTGACATTCCTGGGCCCTTAAATGAGTTGAACTCATCTCTCAGGAGAAGACATAGGACTGTCTTTGTCTGGGCATAACAGACAGAATCATTCATCAGGAATCTTTGAAATATGCCTTACTGTTCCCAAAGCAACTGATTTTCCTCCCTTCGCTTCAGACTTTTATCAGAACAACTTGGTCAAAACTCCTAGGAACTCATACAATAATATCTACAATCAGTTCAGACTCAGCTGCAGAATTATTTTTGGCTTGTAAAGAAGAAGGAGTGAGATTACCAGTCCCTTCATCCGTGATGACTGCAACTGATTTGGCAGCTCGAACTAGACTTTCCAAACTAACCTCTCTGATAAACCCCTGAAACTAAATTTTTCTAGCAAACAGACTAGCAAACTTTGGCTGCCTCTAGATTAGCAGGATCCAGATTCTATTGTGCTTATCACTTCGTATGGAAATCTCTTGACCTATTTACATCTCCAGTTCTGACTCAGGTTTCTCTTTGGTGGTTGTGATTAAAAAGGAAGTATGGCAATCATGTTGAATTAAAATAAATTAAAGCTGTGCACTTTCCCAATTAGGCCTTTTGTGGGACGTCTTTCAACAGGAAGACAGGCCCATCCATCACTCTGAATTGCAAATACACTTTAAAAGCTTATAATTTAAAATTTCATAATTAGTTATCATGGGTGTGGTTAGAGTTGCAAAACGTCCCCTTATGGGTGCAGAGATGGAGCACTTGAATCCACAGCAGTCACTTAGTTTTGAAAGGCTGGCAAACCCTGAGTTAAACTCTAAAACAACTATCAGCTTGTGAATAATCATATATATAAATTGAATTTGAATTGTTCATTATGTACTCTGATTATTTCTATGCCTCAGCTTCTCTCCTTTGTATTACCTCAAGAGCAACAAATGAAATCTATGGTTTACTCTTCATTTATACAAATACAATTTTAGGCATAGTAATATTATATATGTTTTTAGAAGCCAAAGAGAAAATTGCTTTCTATTTAGGTCCACAGGGTATTTGCATTGTCACAGTACATTACGTGGATTTGATGCTTAACATATAACTGTACTAATCTTTGTGGCAAACATAGTAACAAAAGAAAGTTGTTCAGAGATTTTTCTATTTTTATTTTAAAAAATAACAAAACCCTTTCCATTGAAGGACCACATGTAAAACTATGGTTTCTCTGCACACAGGCCAAGGCTGCTTATTACCTACAGTATACTAGCTATGATGAACAGACCACCATAGTTGTGACAACTGATGTTGCTGCCTCCAGGGTAAAACAAAGGTTTACATATTACACAAGCAATTTAACTGTTTTCTAAACATATTGCCAAGACAGTGGGAGTTGGCAGCCAGCACTGTGTTTTAGGTTTTGGATACTTGGATTAGAAGTGACTGCTGATTATAGACCTTTTTATTTGTCTTCTACGAATTACAAGCAACCTAGTAACCCAGCAAAGAATCCTTCACAGCACTTAAACTTGTCTTCATGGCTTCCCGAAGATTACATACACAAATCACTCCACAAAAGTGGCGTAAGAGACTTGTGCATAGATAACTACATAAGACAATTGTCTTGTTCTAACTCTTAAAGAGTTCCCCAAAGTGAAATGTTTTATAATCCTTTTTGTGCAGTAGTAAGGAAAGAAATAAAAGAGTTTGGGCAAAGATTATCCACAAGAAAGAAACTTTTTTTTTTGGGGGGTTCCAGCTGAAACACAATAAAGAACATAATTAACTTCACAATTCTTTGTGTTTTTCATTTGACTGCAGGGAGGAGATGAAAGAGGACTGTTAAGCCTTGCATTCCATCCCAATTACAAGAAAAATGGAAAGCTGTATGTGTCTTATACCACCAACCAGGAACGGTGGGCTATTGGACCTCATGACCACATCCTTAGGGTTGTAGAATACACAGTATCCAGGTATCAGTGGAAGTCTAAAATTCACAAATTCTGTATTTCTCAGCAATCTTTTCATTTTAATATTTCCCATTTCTAAAATGAATGGGATTTACAATGTGTATACTTGGGCACTTGGAGAAAAAATAGTGCTGATTTTATTTCAAACAGTAGTTCTGGAACACCAGTAAGTACACTGGTTTATTCTTTTTAAGACTTTTTTTTATTTATTCTGTCACTTTTTAATTATAGTTGTTTCCTACTTATTTTGCATAGGCAGCAAGATATTTTTGTGAATGCTGGAAAATTGAAATTTCTCAGAAATAATTGTTTGACCTTTTTCCACCTAGTTACAACATCCACGTCTTAAAGTAAAATTTCTATGACTCAATTTTATTTCTAGAAGAAAGAGCAATGATAACGAACTGTGAAAACTGTGTTCATATCTTTACATTGCAGGAAAAATCCACACCAAGTTGATATGAGAACAGCAAGAGTATTTTTAGAAGTAGCAGAACTACACCGAAAACACCTAGGAGGACAGCTTCTGTTTGGCCCAGATGGTTTCCTGTACATTTTTCTTGGAGATGGCATGATCACTCTAGATGACATGGAGGAGATGGATGGTTTAAGGTACAAAAACTACCAATGGATAGACTTCTATTATTGTCTTCTGGTATTTGAGGTCAGAATCAAAAGTGACCAGCAGTTGTCAGGACAAATCTTACTCCCCCTTCCTTTACTACCTATTTCCCCTAGTTTCAGTGCTGGAGTTTAGCAAACTGATGATTTTCAGAACAATCTTACTGCTTAAATATATCCTCTTGTAATTGTGTGCTATCAAACCATTTAAATATTGGAGCCCTCACCAGTAGAAGCAATTCTATTTAAGCACAGGTTAGACTTCTTTGTTCAAACTATTCCACGAAGGCGGCAAATTATTGAGTAAACATCCTAAAAAAGTGTATACACAGACCAGAGTCCATAACACCACTGTATCACTTAAGAAAATGCCTAGAGAACATATGACGCAATCCGCCTTTGGTTCTACCTGTACGATTTTCTCAACTTGCCTTTTCCCTCTGTTTCATTATGCTCATTAGAGTTGCAACATTTACCCTAATTTAGAGAAAGTGTGGTACTGAGCTTCTACAGACCTAAAAGGAGTTTCTCTGTTTGAAGGCAACTCTGACTCAGCAGAGCTGCAGGTGCTCCTGCCTTTTGCAGTGAGGATATATGTGAAACGCAGACCAGAGAGCAATTCTAATACTTGGTTTTAAATTAACAAACAAAAAGGGGAGACTGAAACAGATTCATAATGAAGAAAGACAGGAAGAAATCAATTTAAAATACCACATCTATTCATGCTTGTAAAAAGAGTTTTGATGTTCTTCTTCTACATTCTTGTCCTTCTCCCTTCCTCCATCACAATCTTGAATGTAAGGCAAAACATTTTACTAATACCAACATCTCCATTCAACCAATACAATTACTTTCTTTTCTTTTTCTGTTTTTAATTAATGTATAACTAATCTTTGTGTTGTACTGTGACTACATACCATTGAATTTAAGAGCAGTATTCAAAGTGTTAGCAAAAAGCACTATGTAACTACATGGTGATTATATCCATAGTTACCCTAGAGGAGGTACAGTATGAAGAGTTAACAGCCTTATATTTGAAGCCATAAAACACTGATGATTTATGGAAAGTTGCTCTTATTTTCATGTTGCTTCCCAACAGCATTGTCAGAGGTGTTCTAGTGTGCAGATAATGCATAATGGCCAAACTGAATCTCTGACAGGTTCTGCTACTATTTTTTGACTTGCACGTACCATAAAACCTATCTAGATGTGATTATTCAGTGATTTCTTCTGCTGGTTCACTGCAGTATTATACAGATGTAATCTACCAGTAAAATACTTTAAAAAACCAATTATGTTATCTTCCAACTTTCTCAGTGATTTTACAGGTTCTGTATTGCGCCTCGATGTAAATACTGACCTGTGCAACGTCCCTTACTCCATACCACGGAGCAACCCACATTTTAATAGCACAAACCAACCTCCTGAGATTTTTGCACATGGACTGCACAATCCAGGCCGGTAAGTAAGTTACAGTTAAACTTAATTAGTCTGGAGCAGATATTGTTATCAACTGGAAATGTTCTATACAGTGGGATAATAAAATTTTAGTAATAAAGGCACCAGTGAACTTTTTAAAACTTCCACTCTTCCACCTGCACAAATGTGTCCCAGTCAGAAACTTCCCCAGCAAAGGGTAAGGAGAAGAGAATTCACAACTATTGCAAGTCAAGACTGAAATGACAGAAAATAAGTACAGGACTTTTGGTTTTAAGGAATAATAAAATTATTACCATTATGAAAGAAAAGAACGTAAAGCAGAGAGTGGGTAAAATGCAGCTGAGATGGGAATCTGAGAAAGTAGATCAGTAGAATCTTGACTGAGAAAAAAAAAGGCACATGGAAAACAAATGAGAACATCTGGTGATATCTAAACAATAACAACGAGGAGAACAATGCTTTAACTAAACAAAACATAATTCAGCAAATTAGGTGGGTGGTAGTACTGAAGTAACATTTAAAGTCATGGTTTGAAAAAACTCAGAAAGTCAAGTTGTTCAGATAAGGAGTTGATTTTTTTGATTTTTTAACAGGCCAAATTACTACACCATGTAAGTTAACTCACTTAGTTAAAGCACTATTCATTTCAGGTGCTATTGAGCACAGTACATTTTATCACTAGGAGAAAATAGTTTTACTTCACATTACATAAAAACTGGTGCAGGGATGGGAAAGGTATATTATCTTTTATATAGAAATCTGACACACTTCTCAGATGTTTTGGCTCAGTATGAAATGGGTCCCTCAAATGAGTAGGCACCACAAAGAAACTATAATCCTGCAAAATATGGTGCTTCATACTATTGATATAGAATTATTCATTATGAGCTCAGCTATCTCACAGATTTTCTTATCTTTTTTGTTTTACCAGGTGTGCTGTGGACCGCCACCCAACAAATGTAAACATCAATTTAACTATACTTTGCTCAGATTCCAATGGAAAGAACAGATCTTCAGCAAGAATCTTACAAATAATAAAGGGTAAAGACTATGGTAAGTTCCAGCGAGGGTAAAGGTATACTGGGAACAGTCGGGGTTTATGTCCATGGAATAATAACTAGAAAGCAGAACAAAATAGATAAGGGACTGACTGTATACGCACGATAGGTAACTTACTGCATAGATAGGATAGGTAACCTACAAAAGACAGAACTCATTAAAAGTATGGTACAAGCAGATCAAAGATACAAGACAAAACAAAACTTAAATGACTCAACTTTGTTATGTTGGTGTAGAATATTGTGTAAATAAGATTTAAGAAATACTCCAGTTGCTAGTCTCTCAAAGATCTCACTGTTGCTGCACATGATGGCTCATAAGGAAAAGATTTTGGAATATCAGGAAGTGATGAAAATGTATTCTTAGTCATTCACAAATAACCTTTTAAGATACAGAATGGAAACCTCATGTAATGTGCCTCCTATAATGGAAAAAGTGAGGAAAAATGGAAAATAGACAAGTACAGACCACAACCAAACAGGGAGATGACTGAGCTCGGTTTAAATTTTACTGAAAATTAAAAACGTAGAACAATGTACTATGCTACTACTTCATAATAAACAACTATCTTTTGCAAAAAAGATAAACATACTCAATTAGGGACTTAAAATTTTGAAGTGTTTCATGTGCTCTCTGCATCAGTATGATTGTCAATTGTCAATCACAATTTTAGTTTAATGTTTAACTCACCAAGATCTCTTCCTAGTTCAGGCAAGCTGGGTGACAGTTACTCTCAGCTATCATTTGCCTTGGTTGACCATTTAACAGCTTCTAAATTTATGGTAGTAAAAGGAGATAAAGACCAAATCTTGTGCAAAGACATCAAAAAATGGTCTGTCTCCTGGAACGTGGTGTTTTCTGATTTTATTCACAGCCCTACTTCTCCAACCTGTACTTTACTTAAAAGCAAAGCAGCTGTGCTGGCTA
The DNA here is from genome assembly GCA_004320125.1 of Scolopax mira. Taxonomy (NCBI): domain Eukaryota; kingdom Metazoa; phylum Chordata; class Aves; order Charadriiformes; family Scolopacidae; genus Scolopax; species Scolopax mira. The sequence continues at coordinate 310,223 of BJBW01002128.1, read as the reverse complement.
GTACAACAGTGTAATGCAATTGTTCTACTTTAGTTATTGCATGTATTCTCTGTGTTCATTTTATAAAAGCCAAACCAAAGAATAATATTTGGTAAACCACTGCTCCAATGGAATTTTGACTGCATCTCTATTGCAGAGTAAACTAGGCAATATTGTGTCTATCCAGAACATCTTGCAAATATTAATACTAGGCTATGGGTCAATTGCTTCAATAAAAGGAGCTCATCGTCCTTTTCTCCCACATAAATTTTCAGCTCTTACTCTTGCAGGATAATCTGGGAAATTCATTTATCAGAGATGTGCAGGTAGCCCTCTGACTTAAAAAAAAAGCTTCCAATGAAAAAAAGGGTATATTGACAGTACCTTTAATTTAAAATTATGCAGTTAGCATGTCAAGTTGAGCCTATTTTTATACTAAGCAGTATTTGATTGCATAAATAGGAATGTGTACACTGAAAATTCCTTGAAGACATTATTTGATATGACTGAATTCTGCAGTTTTGTAAAAAAGAAAAAAATAATTGTAGGAACTGAAACTACAACAGCAGCATAAAATAAATTGCCACAAGAATCTATGGCCAGCAATACTAGGGTTTCATGGGACGTAACACATATACAATGTTTAAAACTCTAGTTTTGAAAGAGTTTCTCAAACTATTGAAAAGCTTTGAAATCAAGTTCTGTTGAAAATCACTGGAATTTCTGCTCTTAGATATTAGAAGGACTTTACAGTAAAGGGGGTTTCATTGTATTCCTGAAGTTCAGGATGGCCATTCTGCAGACTGTGTTGACACATAAAAGTTAATAGCAGTAATCACATCAACCTCAATGAAAATCCAACATAATCCTTATAGAGTTTTATTCTTCCAGCCTGTGGACACGGAAGAAAGCAATTATAGCCTCTCCTATCTAAATCCCTAACCGATTGTTTCACAAACAGCTTTTGTTGTAATTTTTTTATTTTTTGATGTTTCATTTCCGGCAACACATCTTGAATTTTGCAGAACGTTTAAATGGAGTTAACCTCTTTTCTTGAAGTAATAACATTTTCATAAATGTGAATCAAAATATGAAGCTGCATATGATCTAATGCTATGGTAGTTCCTTTTTAGAAAGTGAGCCCTCACTTTTAGAATTCAAACCATTCAGCAGTGGATCCTTGGTTGGTGGATTTGTCTATCGAGGCTGCCAGTCTGAAAGACTCTATGGAAGTTATGTGTTTGGAGACCGCAATGGGTAGGTTTCTTATAGCTCACTCTTGAACAAAAATGCATATAAGGTATATTTAGTCATTGAGCTTGCTGTATAAAGGAACACCAACAGTCTCCTATAGCGTGTCGCTTTGCCAATTTAGAGGTGTGACAATGCAGATTAAATTCTAGATTTGGAAATAAAATAGCACAGCATTCTAAGGAATGGCAACGTGTAACGTATCTGATCCCTGGAATAAAGTACAGACAGAGATACATCACGGCACTCTTAAGATTTTAATTCTACAAACACTTGCATGCATCATTTACTTTATAATGGGAATAAATGTTAATCATGGAACTGTTCCCCAAACAGGTCTAACGGTACAGTTTTTACAACTTTTGGGGTTTTATGGAAACATCACTGATGGAGCAAAATGATTTTTTTTAATAAATGAATGGGTATAGTTTTCCTGTGACAAATAGCTCAGTATTCACAAATGGCTATATAGTATAGCTTGAACCCAATTTTGCAATGTTTGAATGACAGGAAGGGAAATGCTGTTCTTTTTAAGCATCTGAAAAATAACAGGCAGGAAATCTTAAGATGATGAACTGCACAGAGATATCTATGGAGCTACTTGCAGCAAGTGTTTACTTATTTATCTGGACAGTGAAAACTCTCTATTCAAAATGTAATATAACAATTTGCTTTATGTGTTTTTGGATATAGAAATTTTTTAACACTGCAACAGAGTCCTGCAACCAAACAGTGGCAAGAGAAACCCCTCTGTCTTGGCAACACTGGTTCATGTAGAGGTTTCTTTTCAGGCCCTGTCTTGGGATTTGGTGAAGACGAATTAGGTAAATAGAAAAAAAATTATGTTATTAAATCATAAGCCTTATCGGTAATGTCTGCTGAACTATTCAAAATTATAGTAAACGTTTAAAAAGAAGAAATCTAAAAACTGTCTTTCTCTCAGCTCACCTTATGGTCTTGTAAGAACCGAGAAGAGAATGGGTTGATGGAAGGGCAAAGGTCCTTAGGTCTCTTGCGTTCTGTGATCTGTGTCACTCACTGTGACACGTTGTGTCATGTACTTGCTTTTATCCCCAACATTAGAGACCTAACAGAAAAAGATACTGCATGAGCAGACCAATACCCCTCTTCTCCCTCCCCAATCTTATTGGTTTTAACCAATTCCATAGAGTATGAAACAAAAACCATTCATGATAAAGTTTCGTTCACATTTTAGCATCAATATGGGGAAAGTGCTTATTTAAATTTTCAAATAGCAATGATTCTGTTAGATATCTCAGTGATGAGTGTTTCTTCTGAAGCTTTGTTAACCTCATCCTGCAAATACAGCTAGATCACAAAAGTCACATTTTTGACATCTTAGAAAAGGAAAACTAATTTATTGCACTGGTTTCTTCAACAGGTGAGATTTACATACTATCAAGCAGTAAAAGTATGACACAGCCTCACAGCGGAAAACTCTACAAGATCATTGACCCAAAAAGGTGAGCATCACATTTCTCACTAAGATCAGTCTTCTCTTCAACGGGTTAAAAAACGAAAGATAAATGTAGTTCTTTCCAGGTAGCAGAATTATGCAATGCTGACATTCAATATGAATGGAAATTCTCAATGCAGAGGTCTTCTTAAAAGCAAATGTACATCAGCAGCAAGCAGAATAGATTCACTGAAAGTAACCACTGTCTCATAGAAAACGAATGTCAGAACAGCAGAGGTGTAACCAACACTGACTTCTGGAAATCTTTACTCTTCAACATTATGCTAAGTGCTGCCCGCTTTCCCACCCAGATTCACATTTTTGAATGTTTCCATAGAAGTGTAGACATATTTAATGTTGAACCAAATGGACCAGTACAGGTAAAAGATGCTCCTGGTTGTTCTGAAGCCGAATGATGTGTAGGTACCACAAAGGTTATGCAGCATCAAGGGAAGGCAGATGCTGGAATTCTCCCCAGTGTTACTGCTTCCTTACCTGCTCCTGCGCTGGGGCAGTGCACAATGGGAGCTGGCTCAAAAGGTCAGTACAGGCTGACGACACCTACTCTGTGCATAAAAAGCTACTATAGAAGATAATGTGACAGTACTAGTCAGTGGACAAGCCACCCTGGGTCAGTTCCAGTCTCACTTCCTCAACCACAGGCTGGTTCCAAGGGACACATTCAGTCCCTCCCACACATCTCTTCTGTTGTACAGGACATATTACAAACACAGAACAATAGAGAGGACTGAATCCTCAGTGAGTGAGTGTCACTGTTTACTAGATCTCAACATCCTTCCATCCCCCTGCATTTGCCTGTCTCTCCCAGGGGAGGTTTGGAGCACCGAGAAAGGAAACCTTCTGTCCTTGGACTGTGTGCCAAACATACACTGAATTCTTTCACAGTCCTTAAAGCACTGTTTCCAAAATGATCCCAAATCCCAAATGATTTATGAGACGCAGCATTAATGTGATTGGTTTAATTATTTAGACTAATTTACGAATTGTAAAATGAGGATAAATAAAAATTATCAAACCCAGAGTTTCTTGAGATGTGATCACTTTCAGTTCTTTGCAGAGCATCTAGAGCTATGAAAATATTAGGGAATCTGGAAGGACTGCAAAAAGCAAGTCCTCAACATGACCCAGTGGCCCCAGCAACAGTAAGAGAAGATGACTAGCAGGTACTCACTTCAACTGGAGAAATAGCATTTTCTTCATGTCGGATATTGCTGCTTTATCAGACCAGGTCTGTGGCATGTAAAGGTACCACATCCACCCTGCAAAAGCACCAGCAATTAACACAAAATGAAAATGCTAACAGAAATTAAGTTTGTCATAGTAATTACTTTGACCCCATCATACACTGCAAGAGCAACTGCCTGTTTATTCAGAATCAACTTCAGCATGTTTCCCCATTGGCATCATATACAGTCAGGCTTACACTTTTGGTTTTGCTGTCGGCTATTTAAGAGAGGAATTTATTTTCTTGTCAGAATTTAAATTCTAAAAATTATTATTAGGAGAACAAGACAACAAGTTAATTAAATAATAAATTCATTAAATTGGATGCACACGGTACTGTTAAGTTACAGTAGAGTTTCGGTGTTTTATAATTCTACTATCCCGAACCTATAGCAAATAATTTGGAAGCAGATGTGACTGCAGGTTAGTGCAGTCTGTCAGTCAAGGTTATTATGTATGTTTTATTTATGCTTTCTGGTATTAAAAACATTTTTTTTAGAACAAAACTTGCCATTCTTACTGGGATTGTTTAGTCTGTTGGTGTATGGTTTTAAGTGAATTTTACACCCTAAATCCACTATTAGTATCTAATTACATGGGGCTGCCTTGTTTGACCTCGGCTTTTTGTTCTTGTTGCCTCTTCCAGTAGGGTGGTCTTCAGCTGACATACCTGAAAGGCCAGACCTCCCATTGCTGCGCTCACGGTTGGCTGTTTTCAAGTATGGAAAAGGGTCAAGACTGCGTTTGGTTACTGGTGAAAGTAACCAGAAAACTATAAAATACTTTTGTAAATTGGCATGCAGTTGAAATTAAACAGACTGTGGCAAAGGGATATAGTTTTTTGGTAATGCTTTCTAGAAACATGGGATAATTTTCATTCAGGCAAAGTTTTGAGTTTTGTTGTTTTTTAGTCTAACACCATTGCAGGCTTTTAAGTTAAAAATAATGAGTTACTTCCACAAAGGAGCGTTGCAGCTCTTGTTACCAGTTCATACTAATTTCACATTACACATGTAAACAATTTTAAAATTACATGGGGTTGGCAAACTTTCACGCAAAGCTTTATTAACAAAATATTAATTGTTATTCACATGCCAAATTTTTCTGCATACTAATATTTTGTTGCTCTTTTTAATGTCTCCCCCTTGGTACATGCCATAGAAATACATCAGTTACAGGTGTAAACCCTAGCACAATAAGTTTTCTAGAACACAAAATAAAGATGCTACAGGTTGGCTATGATCATCAGATATAAATAAAGTCATCCAAGTATTGATTTGTCACATCTTAGAAATTAATTACTTATTAACAAAACCCTGTGAGAGGTGGCCTCTGGCAAACTAATCAATTTTCAGAGAGCCTTCCAATCATGGGGCAATGTAAAAGAACAAAATTATCATTCCTTGTGGTAACCCCTTGCTGGAAATAAATAACTTCATGCAAAAATCAGTCTTCCTCTGCTAGTGGTCACTTGTAAACTCCTGCAAGCTTACAAAATTATTCTTTTATTCTAAATAATAGATGTTAAATTAAGATGGCAGGATTTTAGTTCTTTTGATCTTTGTAGGAAACTACTGCATAATCAAAGTGCTCTCAAACATAATCATTACCCTGATTTCCTTGTCTCAAATGTAGCTTAAGAAAGAAACCTTCTACTTGGCTATTGCTAGCAGTAGAAGAAAATTCAAAAGAAGTGGGCGGGTTAAAACATTAGAAGCTCAGAGGATCAGGGTAATCCAGAGAACCCTTTGTATTAGTCCTCAGTACTCAGCAATGGGAAAGTCCTATCCTAAAACAATCTTTTACGTGCAATAAAACTAAGGTGTTAAACTGAGGTGATATATGATGAATTGATAAATATGATCAACACAGAAGTTTTGAATTCCTCCATCATCCAGGCAGTTTGAAATACAGAACTCAAGGTACCACAGGCAACTTTTGTTCGGTTCCTCCAAATACTCCTTGTCAATAACTAAATAGTGCCCCATTAAAGCACAGAATAAAAAAATCCTTCTCTTTGTAACAAGGTTGGTATAAAGATCCATTAGTACTTGGGAGCTCTTAGACAATGAAGTGATAAATGAGAAATGGAAAACTTATAAATGAATGTAAATCCCAAGTGTGTGAGGTGCTGCAAAATACACGTATCTGCCTTTTACCAAAATCAAGTAGAGTGGAGGGTATAGGTAAGAGCATGATTAGCTTTGAGATTGGAGGGGATGTGGGAAACCCTAAAAATTACAAACACTATCTAGCACTAGGTATATTAGTTAAACTAGCAGACAAAATAAGAATTTCTTAAGTTAAAGCTGTGTCTCTGAGAAAGATATCCAAGATATAATATAAAAAAATATATAATCCAAAAAATGTGATCACAAGTAAACTACTTTCCAGGGTTAGGAACTAATGAGAGTATAGGGAGAAAGATTTAACATACTTCTCAAATAAAAGATTAGCCAGTTGTCCTGAAGACTAGTGCAAATACTAGCATTTCATAAATTGTCTTTGTGACCAAAAAAAAAAACATTTTCTTTTTTCAATGTTTCTACTTTCTATTTTTTCAGTCTTGCTTTCTGTTCCTACAAATACATACTAATATCAACCACAAAAACATTGATATGTATATGGGAAAAATAACTAGATAAGCAGTGATATAGAAAATGTACTGATATAGAAAATGTATAGGTTCAAATACTCTGGTTAGTCAATAACAGAGAAAATATAAGACAAATCCATTAGAAAGGAAAAAGTAATCATTTTCAAGCATGATGAGAGAAGAAAATCAGCTGTGGACAGTATTAAAAATGCATATTTAAGTAAGAAAGATCTGTTGATAAGTTCGTATCAGCTGTAATTTAAACATTATTACCAGCTGCTCTTTGAAAACCATAGATGGGGGCAGACCAAGAAGTAAGAAAATAAATGTTGGAAGGTGGCAGAACAGCCATAACAGGGCTTTGTAAGTTTTCTTTTAGAATATTTTGATTGTGGCCATTTTTATTTCTAAGTAAAATATAGATAAAATGAGATTCAAGGAGAGTACTCAAACTGATGGACAACACCAAAGATTTCCATTTAAAAGATAAGACTAAACCCAGAAAAGTTTACAGGGTAGTCATGCAGTGCTGTCTCCCCTATGAAGTTTTAAGCATTTGCCACTGTGGATGCCATGATTCCAAAGGGGATGAATAATTCTTTTGCCCTGGATGGCTCACTGGAGCCAGCAGGTGATTTTTACAGAAGAGGGCAGAGCTCGCACACGTAAGAAGACTTCCTCTTCCTCTCCTTTTAACACCTTATAGATCTGGATTTCAATATGTTTCATATCAACAGCCAGAATAGCTGCTTTCCGGTGGATTGAAACTTGAACTTGATTCAAACCATCTCACTCCTCTTTCGTGCCCCTCCAGGGTATGCAATTCCGCTTATCATCCTTTCCATCATCACCTTCTGGGATTTCCACTATCGGAGAGTATTTCCAAACACTGATTTCAAACACTAAGGGACAATATCTAGGTCATACCTCATCTTGACTTTTGTTCGGGCTCTTTATAAAAACATCAGTGATTTTATTTTTAATGTGAGTGCTTGATGGGATGATAGAACAGCATTTATGAATGTGTAGTGCTCTTGAAGACTTTAATTCCTATGCAAATAGAAACTCGGAAACATACAGTATTAGACTAATCTGCATCAAGATACTCAGTTCTGATATAGAACAGGCTATAGATATACTCTGAAGCTACTACTGGAAACTCTGTGTAGAAAGTGCCAGTTTTGGTGGTGAATGCTCCCACCAACCCAGGTGGGCCATATGATTTCTTTCTGTTCAGAAAGTTACTATCCCTTAAGTCATTTGAGGGAATGGAAAGCCAGAATTAATGTCTAATTATGTTTAGTTTAGCCGGAGCATGCAAAATTCTTATCTCATTTACCAACCCACATGCAGTTACTATTCCCATAAGAGACACTAAAGAGAAATTAGAGCTTTTTGCGAATACCAGTCTAGAGAGTTTCACTTTACAGAAGTACTTCACAAAAACTCCTTTGTAACCACGATGGAAAAACTTAAGGATTTTTTTCAATCACATCACAGCTCACTGACTGTAAAAGTTTTTGGTTTGGCTTGGGATTTTTTCCCCTTTTTTTAGTCTTTCTAACGTTGGCTATTAAGGACTTCGCACTTTTTATCGCTTTATAAGGAAAAAACAGCTCAGTTTATCTTTTGCTTATTTTCTGGAGCCTGCAGGAAGCCTCTGCCATCCTAAAGAAAGTCATACATAATAGAGCAGCTTTAGCCCAGTAAGCCAGTCTTTCCCAATTCATCAGTCAAAGTGTTATGCAAGTGGCCCCCTAAATTGATAAATTCCCACAGTGCCTGTTGACCCAGCTGCCAAGTGCTCATGCAGCAGGTGTTGTTTTCATGACCACCCTGACAGTAATACAAACTGTTTAGCAGTTGCATTGACCTCTTAGCTATTAACATCGATACAGGCTTCACTAGGGACTAGTTTTCAAACATGACAGAATTTCTTAAGACTAGAGGTCATGAACAAGTATACCATATAAGAATAAATTTGATATGCTGCTGAGTTTAAATCTTAAAAGCAAGCCGTGAGTTTTTTCCACATTATTCCCATGCAGTAAATCTGGAGACAACTAACGAGCTTTTGGCATCTCTCCCAGGACTAAAGGTATACTTTTTAATTTTAGAAGCTGTACCTGAAGAGATGTTATATTTATTCTATGACAACTAGTAAATTTACTCTATGACAAGTATGAAATAAAATTATATTTTCTTGACATTTTCCCTTATAAAGGAAAAAAAGCCAAACAACTACTGCACAACTTTTGGTGATATACTTTGTTGTCACTTTAATACCTCATATCTTGTGTGCAGTAAATTGAAGCATAACATTCTTTCGGTGTATTTTGTACCACAATCAGGATTTCTACGGCCACGTCTCTTGTTTGAATTTGAACATCCAGGAATTTTGTCTGGGTTTTTTTCTCACTCTAGTGGGAAAATAGAGATTTTTGATATTGTGTCAAAGGCAGGAGGGAGGAATTGTTTTCAGTTCAGTACTATTGTGTTACTGCTGAATTTGACCTTCCATTTGCATTGATCTGTGTTATGTCCGAGTTACAGGCCAGTGCTTATAGCAACTAAATCACTCTGTGCGTTTAGTGGAACAGTGAGGAGATGCACTAGAGAAAGCATGAAATCCTAAGCAATTCCAGGATGAGTTTTAACCTATTAAAGCCTGTTAGACTGTTACACGCCTCTAAATTAACAGCAGAGGCTGCTTTCTTGTACTAGCTACAGCAGTGCAGCAAAAATGATGTTACACATTGCACAGTCAAGAATTCCCAGCTCAGTGCACACGTCAGCGACGGGACCCAGCGAGGGCCCCAGCCCCCAGTACAATTTTCCCTCCATGTTCCATACATTTAGAGCTGTTACACGGTTTCATGAAAGCATGTTTTAACAAGCAAGATATACTGTACTGTACTGTATATATGAACGGCTCTTTAAGATAACTAGAATTGTACAGTCCATATAAATAGTCATTATCAGCTACATTTTTGGCTGACTTTCTGCGGACCAAGTAGTGCTTACTGTAAGAGTAAGCAAGCTGTACCCTTTAGAGTTTTATAGATTGAGGGAGACAAAGAAAAAAAATTCTCTCTAGCCCGCAGTGGGGCTCCATCTATTCCCCTCCATTTTCCACGTCAAGAGACACAGCGAAGCACTAGTTATATAAACCAAATCAGAGCCTTGTCTAAGTGCTGGAAAGATCAAGTCCCAACAGTCAGCTTCAAGACTTATGTTATCTTTGTGAGATTCTGTTCAACTTATGCTGAGCCTGAAAATTTCCACCCTTTTAAAGCCTTAAGGACGCATTGTGTGAGTGTTGTGGGGCAGAGACTTTCCCTTGATAGGTGTTGGCCCCGTAACGGCAGTCAAACCCTGAGAGAGAAGCGTGGCTTTTCCCGTGGTACGACTCGGGAAAACCAGTAATTCTTCTCACACACCAGAAGGATTCTGCTGCAGCTGCATTTGTATTCCTCTTCTCCTAAGGCACTCTGCCAGCCAGAATTTTTTCCATCTTTGTTTCTACTCCACCCCACCATTAATAAATGCTATCCGAGGCTGATGAGTGCAAGTTATTGATTGATGGTAGAATAAAAGGCAAGGTTATATTCACAAGTACCAAGAGCGCTAGAAAACTTTAAATCATAAAGTAACCAGCCATGCTTTGCTGGATACTAAAAAGTATGATTTCTGCCTCCCTAATTAAATGCAAATAAAAAAAAATATATACTCCAGGACTATCACAGATAAATAATTTATGTCTATTAATAAAATAAACCATTATCTTCACAAATAAAATACCTCTGTGGCTTATGAGGTCATTCTTTGCTAAACGTATGCCACTGCAGCTCTTTTCCCAGAGATGCTCCAGAAGCCTGAGGTTATGCTTCCTGCTAAACCGAGAACTCTACTTATGTTTGAGCAAGAAAAAGAGAAGACTCCCACTTAAAGTAACTTGAAAGAAATGGGCTTTAACAAATGAAGAAAGAATGCTGTCTCCTATGGAGCTGGCTATAGAGAAATCAACTCAAATTTAGATATTTATATTTTTCCTAGAGGTAGTAATTAGAACACAGACCTTTTTACTTTAAATCTAAACAAGTCTCCGCTGAAAATCATATAATTTGGTAGAACTGTTTCCAAACCAGCAATGCCTTTTAATCTTGCATATAATTTTTACATGTAGGAACTTTCTTAACCAGATCATATGTAATGTACTCAATACCGCAGAACTGTAATTCCTTACAGGTCAAAAAAATAATGCATTATATTTAAAAGACAGCTGTGGAAATACATAAACACAAAACCTGAAAGGTTTCCAATATGCTGCACAAAAGGTGTCAAAACATGTTTCAAAACCCTTAAATAATGCAGGACCTTAAGTCTGATTCTCAGAAGAGCTTGGGAAACCAGAACTTGGTGCTACACTAGAGATGCGTCTACAACATTCTTTCTGTCCTTAACATCTTTGGGGAACCATTCTTCTGTACGGATGTTTAAATAATCCTGGTAGCAATTAAGACTGAGCAGAGAAAGTGCTACAGTGAAACAAACCAGTGAGCCTGTACTCAATTCCTCTGTTTCAAAAAAAAAAGCAAGAAAAGCCTGTAATGTACCATTAACAAGCTGCATGCCAAAGTGTGGGGGGTGGGAGGGAAACGTAAGACTAGTCAGCTAGTGAGGGACTTCTGTGACATTAGGTGAGTGCTTATTTTTCTTAAAAATTATTTTTACCCTATCTAATATTACTTTGAATAGCTCCATTGTGCATAGAAATATCTTTTTAAAATCCTACTAGAACATGGGCTTCATTGATATCTTAGCAGACATGAGTTCAGCTGGTTAATTTGATCTTCTTTACCTAATTTTTTCCCTCCATATTTCTTCTGATGTTGAAATGGGAGACAAATAAGAATGCTCGATTTTGCTCCTTTTTTTTTCTGCCACTGCTTTCTGCACCTCCATCATACTCCTTCTTTCTCAGACTCCAAAGACCAGGCTTTTCTTCATAGAGGAGTATCAATCTAGGATTTTAATGTTTGACAGGGCAATCACTGCACAAGTTATTATTCCAGCTATTTGCATATTATTGGGGTTTTAATACTATGTTCACTATTGTATAGTGAACAAAGTTATTTTCTATTCTAGTCTTGTCTAGTCTAGTCTATTCCATCTCACACGATTTTGTTTTGGTTTGTTTGGATTGTAGCTGGACACTTAGCCAAGGTTTCCACAAAACTATTAGAATCTTTGTCCTGCAAATTTCAAGCTTAGGAACACATGGCAGTAGTTCAAATTATTTCCTTGAGAATGAATAATGTTGTATTTGCCACTAATTAACTTAATTTGCCATTACGCTCCCATTCAGTGACTTGTTTAGATCTCCTGGAAAATCCTGACATTCTTTTCTCAACTTATTCTTGTGCAATCAAACCCACAGCACAAACAAGACATGGTACCTGTAGTGGGAACCTGTAGCTTGTAATGATCCTGTCAGTCTTTAGCTGCTGAACTCAGACAGCAAATAAAGTAAGTGGTCAGCATGAGGACATACCGCTAAATATAAAAATAACAACCAATGGATATCTGAAAAAGTGTTGGAAGTCATAGCAACAGTTAGGGCATGATTAAGTGAAAAGCTTAAGTAAAACACCTAAGTGTTTTACATATTTAATGCTACAGAAGGAACACTAGAGTTCCTTATTTGTCAAGGAAGATAATATTATGCTTTTGTAAATTAAAAAGGCTACTGGACATGCAAAATATTTTGTAGAGACTGACAGAAAAAAATATATCACATAAGACTTGAAACCAAGAAGCCCAATAAAAAAGTAGTATCAGAACTATTTTATGTCAGCTGAACTAGAATTTCCTTCATGCATACATTTCACAGAATCAAGCACAGAATGCCCAGGGTGGAAGCGGCCTCTGGAGGTCACCTGGTCCAAACCTTCTGCTCAAGCAAGGCCCCCTACAGCCAGTTGCCCAGGACCATGTCCAGACAGCTTCTGAATGTCTCTAAGGATGGAGACTTTACAACCTCTCTGGGCAACTTGAGCTAGTGCTCAGTCACCCTCATAGTGAAAAACACTTTCTTGATGTTCCAAAGCTTAAATAAGCACCCAGAATGCATAATCCAAATATGATTTCACAAAAATATGGAAACAAAAAATCTGTAATGTCAAATTCAATTTGTAGACAGAGGTAATACTTCCACAAAATTATTATGCAAGTCATAATTTCTTTCTGTACAGAATTTCATTCTGTATTCTGTATAATGCGTGACATAAAACTTGCTGTTCAGATTACTCTTCCCAGCATGCAACTGGAAATATAAATCATCTAGGAAAACAAAAAGACACCATTGGATTCTGGACTGAATTATATGCCTATTTGTGCTCTCTGAAGATAAACCACCCAATCATTAGAATTTAGCATGTGTAATATATCTAGAGATACATGCTACCTGTGATAAGCTCTTCAGCAAGCTGGTTTTCACTGAATTTTCACTGAATTTCACTGAATTTTTAGAGTTGGAAGGGACCGTAGAGTTTTGCCAGGCTCAAGCTTCAAGAATTCTCAAGGACTATTATTTAATCTCATAGAAGATCTCTGAATGCAGTTATATAAAAGAATAGCAAATCACACTGTATTTTTCTGTACTGTAACAAATTATCTCTATGTCTATTGGTGTTTTTAGGAAAAAAGCAATCCTTTCAGAACACATGTTTCTACCACTGATGATACCAAAAAAGAGAATCAGGTCTTTACTAAAAAAACAAGGGTTTTCTCCTTGACCCCAACTTTTGACTGTCTGCTTGGTTTGTGTATTTTTATTCAGGCCTTTAGTCCCTGAAGAATGCAAAAGAACAGCCCAGTCTGCACAGATACTGACATCCGAATGCTCAAGGCACTGTCGGAATGGGCACTGCACTCCCACAGGAAAATGCTGCTGTAATCAAGGCTGGGAAGGAGAGTTCTGCAGAACTGGTTTGTATATAGATTCATAGCAACTATGTGTATATAGATTCATAGCAACAATAGTGAAAAAAGCAGTGACATGCTGTAATTTGCTTTTAATTATTTCCTAAGAGAAAATTTCCATATATGTCATTGACTATCACTTCTAAGGCAACATTAAAAAAATATTGATTTCTTAATTTGTAGGAGAACAATAAGTGTTTAGATAAGTGCAACAGTTAAAATATGTAACATAAACCATTACAGAATGCAATTAGTAGCATAAATATGACAGACAACAGTATTCTGGTTTGGTTTTTTTCCCCCACCAAGATGGTATAATGAAAGGAAACACAATCAATACATGTTCCATCTTTGGACATTCAGTTTCCACCTGCAGTGGAAAGTGCATCGTCAGTGTCAAATAGAAGTACCTTGTCAGGAAAGATCATAAATCAGACCAGCAGGTCATTATTGCAGATTTTGCACTTCACTAATTTAATGCAAATACTTGAGGTTTGGTACATGCTTAGTTTTGATCCTATAAAATAAAATGGCTCTAGTTTGTTAAAGAGAATTCTATTTACAACTTCTCACAAAGCAGCTAATAATCAGAATGTTATTGTAATCCATTATTAATTCGCACTGCTTTTATTAAGTCCTATCTTGTTGCCGTAGCATCTCTTTTAAAAATCACTTGAAAAAGTGACTGTGCTCTAACTAGATGTTGGGCATGCCACCGAAGGGGTGAGACGAATGAACCCCAGCTGTGGTTATGCCTGAGCTGGGCAACTTTGGCTTATGCAGATCTTCAGAGCAAGCTTGGGTACCAGGAGGTGCTATTTGAGCATCAGCAGAGTCTTCTGACTGAGTCTATCTGCTCAGCGAGTTTGACCAGATGGCTATACAAAGAGATAAGGTTAACATAATGGCAGTAGAACTCAAAAGAGGAAAAGAGTCACAGAGTAAGAGAAAGCAAGTCTCACACAATGGACCAGGGGGAATTCAGGTTGGAAGGGCACTCAGGAGGACCTTGCTGAAGCAGGGTCCACCTATTAGGTCCTGATAGTCTGGAGTGTAAATTTCAGGGAGTTCCAGCTTTTTAGTGATGAACAGGAGTGACTTCGTTTCAAATGAAATTAAATAAATCACTAATATATATCACTTGCAACATTCATGAGCTGTCCATCATACAGCCATCAACAAAAGCAAGCTGGAGAAATGGATGAGGTAATCTTGCCAAATAAACTCCAATTGTCAGTTGAGAATTCCTACATTCAGAGAATGAGGCCCATTCCACAGCCCTTGTCCAAGTGGAACTTAAAGTAAAAAACATCTCCAGTTTGGGTCTTGAATAATCTGTTTTGTTTAAAAAATGATAGATAATTTGGTAGATGCAATGTACAAAAAAGCTACAGGAAGTATGTTGACTGAGGATCTTTTTTCCCTGTACCCCGCTCAGCACTTAGCAGAGATGTTTTATGTTGGACATCAAGCTATGATTACAATTTAATTAAGAAAAATTGCCTTACAAGGCATCAGTTTCCTCCTAGGGTAATTATGAAACTCATGAATAAAATGAAGAAACCTGGTTTTATATAATGAATTATAAATCTCTCTAAATCAGTATTACAGGTTTACTGCAATAGATAACATTAAATGGCAAAATGTCTGCAAAAAGAAAGATACATTTAATTTATCACAGTGCTGTGACTCTACCCAGCAGAAAATAATTCCACAGCTAAAATTATCAATTGTTAGCTTTGCTAACACTAGCTACAATTTATAGTTGAAAAACCTAAGCAGGCGGATTAACCTAGAACTTTTTAGGTAAATTGTCAGGCATCTGCTAAAGAGAGAGGGAAAACTTGACCAACTTCAGGGCTCTGTTGGGTTGCCAGGAAGAGAAATGGGATGAGGCAGGCCACCACTGTTTGAAGATCTAGATGTATGTCTAGTTTTCAAGTGGTAAGTCATTTGGAGCCTGAAAGTCTTTTGATATGGGTCTTCTATGCACTCCAAAATCAAGCATGAGTATGGGAATTGGATATTTTAAAAAATCTGCTTTTTGAGTTTCAGTCTGTCCTGGGTGATGTCCTCCCAGATATACAAAATTATTTCCTCCCCCTAATATCCTAAAATTTTTAAAAATATGGTTTCAAAATGTCTAATATTTCATCCTTTCTATTTTGTTTTTAATTTATGTGCTTTATCTTTGTAAGTTTAGAAAAGCTCTTAATGAATGTGTACTGTATCTTTTTGGTTTGTGATGTTCTAAACAAATTATAAAACTGCTGGTTTTTTTTTACCCACAGCAAAATGTGACCCAGCCTGTCGACATGGAGGTGTCTGTGTAAGGCCTAATAAATGCTTATGTAAAAAAGGCTATCTCGGCCTCCAGTGCGAACAAGTGGATAGAAACATCCGAAGAGTGACAAGGGCAGGTATTCTTGATCAGATCTTAGACATGACATCCTATTTGCTGGATCTAACCAGCTATATCGTATAGTTTCTGGGACTGTTTGGAAACTACACTTTCAACGGGCATTTGTTTTGAATCCTGTCATTTTTAAAAGACTGATATCCTGCAACAAATACCGGTGATTGATTTACTTTATTAATTTAAATATAATATCCACAAATGTGCAAATAATTTCTTTGTATGTGTGTAAATATTTCTGTACGTCCCCACAGACGTACCGATACCCAATACGTGCACACATACACACGCACACACTATCGCAAACACAGTTTTACAGCTAGTGGAATTTTTTTTTAGTATTTATTTCTTCATGAGAAATAGTTTACAAAGCAATTCCACTGTAAACCACACTTTGGTCAAAGGACTATCGTGATGTCTTAATGGATTTTTTGACATCCCAGAAATTTCGTGTCTGTACCTATCTGATTATAGCAATAAGAGCGCAGCTTTCAAACGTGGCTGTACAAACTGCTGGAGTTAATAAAATCCAGTTGTAACAGTTTCTAAGGTGATCTGAACTGAACTACATCATCAGACAATATTTCAGAACTCCTTCATGCATTCCTATCTAGGCAATTCATTGTAAGACTGTAACCTTCACCTTCATCAATGTAACTCTATTACAGAATGTTACGCATTTCTTTATCTAGCATAGATGCAAAAATCTGGTTATCGCAGCTTAATACCAAGATTGTTTCAAGTGTTTAATAATTAAATTATATTCGCATATTTCAAAACCAGTCATCCTAGAAGGTCTGCTTTTTATCATATATTTTATTTAACGATGGGCACTGGGTTCATGTTACATATTTATATTATTTTATTTTATTTTTATAATATAGACATCACCTAGATGAGACAGCTTTACCATGTCCTGTAAAATACTAAAGTTACATTTTTCACCAACTTAATTGGAAAGACGGGGAAAGAGAGAGCAAACACACTCTTTAATGTGTTGTGGATCTAATCTAGAAATGTATCCTTGTGTCAACTTGTATTCATTTACGCCGGATGAAAAAAAAAAAAAAACCAAACACCAACCAATCATAATAAAATTCCAGCATATGTTAAAAGTGTTCATAAAGTGATTTTCACTGTAACAGGATGGGCCAGATTATACACGAGTAGACTGCTGCTGATTTCCCACTGAACAGAACATCCCTGGATGAGAGCTCACAGGAGCACGTGTAAGATGTCACTTGTACAAAACATATAACCATTCTCACCAAATGCGGTTCTAAATGTAAAAATGTTCCTCGAAGAGCTAACAGAAAACTGAGTCTTTGTAAATGTATTAATAAATATGGTGTACGTGCTATAGTCAGGTTTTCTAAAGTATTAATAGTCTAATTAAATGTATCTTTAGAACTGGTGCCCTCTTATCTCCAGCTCTAGGGCGCTATTGGCGGTTTCGTTGCTCCTACTTACCCACTATCAGATTGCCTTTGCGCTACCTGGCTTTTATGAAATCTTGCCTACAAAAAGAAAGCCAAGCAGCCCCAGTGTATGCACATCCTCTGGTTCTTAGAAGCAGCTCCTCACGCATCAATGATTTACAACACTTTAGGCAGTAAGATCTAAAAGACTTCAGCCATATTACTCTCCAATTATCAGTTATTAACAAAATTACCTCTCCAGGGAAGTGACATCCAACAAATTTTCCTTTCTATAAAGTTGTCGGTCCTCATTTAGAAAGTATTAAATCTGAAAATACAGCATGACCGATAACTTGCATTTCTCTGTCTTACGCATTCCAGCTCAGAGGAAGAGAAAATTACATTTGCCTTCCATATATGTTCACTTGGGTTTCGAGTGACCTCATGCCAAATGGAAACTGGTTGAGAAACCTTGGTTAAGTGCTCAGCGAACAATGGTCTGCATTAAAAAGTGCATGCATAATTTTGCACAATGTAGATTCAACTGACAGTCCATTGAAAGACGTCTCGGGATTAAATGAGCATGAAGACCAAATTGCCCTCTCACCCCAGAAAAGGGTGGTCCCTTATAGTCACACGAACACTTCATTGGCTAAGCAGTGTGACCAATCTTAAAATGAACCCTGCGGTAGCATCTGTAGGTTAATAGCAGCTCTTTGTCTCCGCTGCTTTCTGCCTTTAGTCTTTTCCCTGAATTCCATCACAAAAAGTTTTACAATTAAAAAATGTCCTGACAACCATTTTTGTAAATTGACCTTAGCATCTAATCTTTCCTTATTCAACGTGGGTGACAAAAATGTGAACTTCTCATGAATGAGCCAGCTGTCTAAACCTGTCAAATAGCGCAGCTTTATTACACTCTTCATAATCGGCAAAACAAGAAAGTCACTGAAGTATTTCAGCAACATTAAAATATCTGACAGAGATAACAACTTTAACACTTTCTTTAAGGAAATATATTTAAAAATAAACCCAACTTTTAACTCCACTGTGACACATTATTTTCAACAACCAGATGGGGGTTGTGATAGTTCTTTTCTCACAGCTTAGTTCTGGAGACTCAAAAAATACCATGGATGGTAATTAAATTGAAGATCCCCAGTAATATATATGTCAGGATCATATACAGAAGGGGTAAGAATGATCTTAGAGTTTTGGTCTTAATAATAAAGTCGATTTAGTTTACTAGTGAAATCAGAAAATAAAACTTCAGTAAAAGATAAGAATTAGATCCAGTCCTCATTCAAATGAATGGCAAAAAACTCACATTGGCTGTGCTGCACCCAGAAAATCGCTTTCAAAATTTAAGCAAAATACTTAAGTTTATGTTATTTTACTTTAGAAAAATACTAATTCCACCAAAACTTCAAAATGAAGAAGTAATCTAAGTGAACATTAGAGGCAGAGGGAAGACAGTTGACAGTTTGTGGAAAGTGTTTTGCTTAATTTTTAAATCATCTTTTATATTATATAAAAGCAAGCATCTGCATTAAGCCCGCACTGGTACATAGGAAGTCCCAGTGGAAAAGAAGCATTCTCAAAAAAAAAAAAACCCAACAAAAAGACACACAAAATCCTAGCTGCTTATTTATCAAAAGAAATTATACTATTAAAAAGAGTGAGTAAACCCCAGGCCTAGCCACCCAAGATGCTAATATAAAAAGGGCAACTGCAGTAATTGCCCTGAGAATTGGCATACAAAAAAAAAAAAAAAAAGAAGGTCTGTAGAAAGCCCGTTGCCAGTTAGGTCATTCTGCAGCCATTCTCACACAACCTCCGAGAGAGCCCCAGAATAAAACTGAGCTTATAAATGAAACTAGATAAATGAGGCAATTAGATAAGGGCCTCCAGAAGGGATTTTATGTATGTGTTCAAGTTGTCTCTGTCCCTCTCTCTCCTAATCTTTTATTCCATTCATTTCTTCCTTTATTTGGAGATACTGCCTCTCTGTTCCCAACACATTGTACATTTCAAGCATTCTTTGAGGCTTTCTACTGTTAAAGGAGAACATACCTGTTGCAAGAAGTCTAACTCCATTCCTGAATGTCTGCTATTTTTCAACCCTCATTTTATTATTTTTGGACAGAAAACCTTAATCTTTCTCTTTTTAAACGCCACTGATCAGAAAGAAGGCATATTGCTGGAATATAAGGAGAAACTTTTTCACTCCTTAGATAAGTAGGGATACAAAAAGATGTTATGTAAAATCAGCTCCAAATTGTTTCACTCTATTTCAGGAAAACAGTAAATTCATTTTTCTAGTTCATCCAGTAAGAAATATTAACTCAAACTCTCCCCATTAAGGAAATAAATTTCTTCCATTAACAGTCAGGGACACAGATGCAAACCCTTTGTACCTTTAAATCCACACAGGTAATTCTATTTCATGCAACTAAAGCATAAATGAGGTATACATAAGAGTAGAAATTCTGTATTGCCAACATGACACCTCTGTTTATCTCCTCCTTTCATTCACTTCTTCACATTTGGGATTTGCAGCTCTTTCCTTTCTAGAACCAGAGCAAAGGTCAGTAACTCCTGGTTGCTGCAGGTGATGCTTATTATTTTTGAAACTGATTAATATAGGCTTTCCAGCAGGCTGAGGTTTTAATCTTTCTTTCATTCATTCCACATAACTTTCTTATTTTATAGTGACTTCTAATACTGTATCTTAGCTGGGCGTTTACAGCTCAGGAGTACCAGCCCCAAGCAGCTCAGGCTGCGAAGCTCAGCCCCAGGCAGAGTGAAGCTGGAGGAAGGGAGAAAGCAGTGGGGCATTCTACAGTCACTGTGGTTATCAGAAAAGTTACTCATTTCAATCCAATAATCAGGTGCCTCAAGTGAAAAAACAGAGTGATCTTCCTGAGATGGTGAAAGGTTTTGCTTTTCTCTAATTTGGGGTTATAAATGAGGACCTTTTCATGTACAAATATGCAAAATGAAGATTCTGAAAAGACTAACAAATATTTTTTCACAGGTGTAAAGTCCCACTAGGGTGAAAATAAATATTCATATATGTAATTCTACTTGCATCCATGAAATAGGGATTTTTAAGATTAGGTATCCATGGAAAAAACAACTCCAAGGACATTCTGCTCTGCTTATTTTTCCTTAATTATGTAAATCCTTTAAAAGACAGTAACGCATTTTAGTTTACAATGCTTTAGTTTAACTGTGAATCAGTTTAATGAGAAATTACACCATTTTGATCTTCTGTCCAACTTAAAAGGTGAGATATCTTCGACTCAGAAAAAAAACCAGAAGGGAGTAATGAAATAAGTAAAAACTAATTTTTACCATTTTGCAATATTTAAAATTGAACAATATTTTATTTTTATCATTTTTAAAAAATTAACTAAGACTCTCACCGAAAAAGGCAACCAATCCTTTATATTTATTCGAATCCAAATTTGCAGAAAAAGTGTCCCAAATTGACTGGGTTCTGGCTACAAAAAAAAACCTGATAAACATTTCCATAAGTAATTTCAGGGCAAAACACTGTAAACCATCTTGCTAAAACGTTGATGCATTACAGCAGAGTAATTCAGTGAAATAAGACACGTGTACTTTTTAGGATATAGGTGTGAAACAGCAGAAAGCACCTGAAAGCTTAGCACAGGATTAATTTAATCTTTGAGGGTCTGACTCGAAGTCCATTGATGTCAACCAAAAATCTCCTATTGACTTCATTAGTTATAGGATTAAGTCCTTAAAAGATATCCACTTAGCTGGCAGAAGATCTTAACTTCAGACATCAGTGCACACATGACCTCTCTGTGTCTGCATCTGTGGTCGTTAGGCACACAGAGGTTTTCTGGAATAACACTGCAGAGTCAGCCCTGCATGAAGCCGTACGGAGCACATCCTGCTTAAAAGATGTACGGAGCACATCCAGTCCTCCTGGGTTTCCTTACAGGGGTTGCCAACAGTTACACAAGGGGGCTATTAAATCTGCCAGACTTGTTGGTACTTTGTTTAAACTGTTGATCAACATTTGTTGATCAAATTGATCAATGTTGATCAATGCTCTCATTTTTTCTCTATCACATACATGTATGCTTATTTCAAATATGTAAGCATATGCCTAGAAGCAGGAAAGTAATTCAAATATCAAGTCAGTGGCCCCATTTTATGAAATAGCCATAGTAAGACAGGACCCAAAGTTGCATCTAGAGATGCTCATAAAGATCCATAGGAGAGTTCCCTCAATTATTTTGAGTCCATATTGTGAAGGCTGCATTGAGTGGCATTAGGCACATTTTCAAACTTAACTTTTTGTATTTAATAGGGACAGTGTAATATTTCAATTAAGACCCTTTGCCTTTCTACTCATTGATTTCAATTTCCACTCAGCACACAGAATTTATCGTGCTATAAAATGCACAACTTCAAAATAGATTTACACTGGGCAGACTGACTAATCAGATAGTACTAATGCCATATCTGGGAAAAGAGAAACATTACTATTTTATAGCACTGTACAAGTGGTTCAACTGACACATCAACCTTTGTCCTTCAGTTCATTTATGAGTTAATAATAATTACTGGTTTGATCTATATATTAGCAAAGGATTATCCTGTTGTCCCATAACCCAAAGAAAACTCCCAGAGGCTGCCATAGGAAATTTTTCTTCACATTACACCGGACGTTTTTCTTTCAAAGCCAAGCGACACACCTGCTTACCAGAGCTCTCAGTACTAAAAATATATCATTCTAGTTATCATTTCATGCTATAGGAATTCTCAAAAAAATAATATTCTATGTTATGTACATTTAAGGTATGTCTTTACCTGTTGTCTAGTGTACACGCACTGGTTCAAAAAAGCCAGAACTTATTGCTAAGAAAGTGCACAAACAGCAAGCCGCATTATTGGAGAAAAGTTCTAGTTCTACTGATAAAAACCAACTTTCCATCTGTTACAAGTGATCAATAGGGTCCACATATATCATATAGTTAAGCTCCTTTTACAGTCTATGAGATTATCCTGTTTATTTTCATTTTGCAATAAAAACCAAAGTTAAAAACAATATTTAAG
The DNA here is from genome assembly GCA_004320125.1 of Scolopax mira. Lineage (NCBI taxonomy): Eukaryota > Metazoa > Chordata > Aves > Charadriiformes > Scolopacidae > Scolopax > Scolopax mira. The sequence goes on along the minus strand of BJBW01002128.1, from coordinate 287,760 downwards.
TGAAAAATTGCTTAAATTCCCAGGAAACTTCAGAAAGAAGGTGCCAGCTAAAGTATGTCAAAATACACAGTGGCTGAATATCACATTATTCATCTTGGGTGGAAAGAAGGTAGAGAGAGGTGGCTGTTTTGGAGGGCTTTTTGAAAGTAGGATGGATTTTGCTGTAGAACAAAAACGTGGTTTACATCACAAGGCACTTACAAACCAATCCCATTTTCTGAATATTCCTAGGAGGAGCCACTGAAAGGAAAACGTTAATAGGCAGAGTCAAAACTTAGCATGCAGAATGAACTTAATTCATATCAAGATATGCTGAGACCAGAAACCATCTGGTATTAAGTCCCCAGATGTATCTTGTAGTGATCTCCATTAATACCACAAGCAGTAACCCTACCCTGTGAATTACTGAGAAATACTATTAGCTGTCTCCCACAAAATATACCGTGGAATTAAAACTTCAATTCCCTTTTGAGAGCAATTAGATTGTAAGGAGAGACAAGCAGAAAAGGAAATAACAAAATTCTGCCACTTGAGAACATTACTGTTGTGATATTCCTCTGTTCAATTAGTTTTATTTTATAGTAGCTGTCAGGTACTGTATGTACATTTGAAATGTGGAAAATTAGCTTAGAAAATATCATTCAAACTATGTTTAAGTATCTCCTATAAACTGTATTATACTCCTAAGCATATACAAACACCCATCTAGCGGAGCACTGGAGCACACAAGTAATTTTAAGCATATGAACCTCACTGAACTCATGTGCTTAACATTATTAATATAATTAAGTGCTTTCTTGGTTTGAGACTTTACAAGTCTTTGCAAGTCTACCTACATAGACTATGTATGCTGTATGAATATTTCTCTTTAGGGAGACAGCATGGATGAAGTTCAGAACAAGAGAATCAATTCCGTTACTGTCTGTCACAAACTCTATATAACCTGAATTATTTCCATCTTTGTGCCTCCACTTTCCATCTGAAAATTAGTGAAATCAATCCTTGTAAAGCGCTTTGAGCTCTTTAAATGAAAAATGCTATAAAAAGTACAAATTATTATTATATTATTGAACACCATGTATGTATACACACTATTATGTAATATATAATATATGTATAATGCATATAAATTCTAACAAATGTATTTGTGTAATATCTGAGAAATGGAACAGTTGTATCTGGAAGTGATAAATGCATAGAGTTGGATTTATTGTTAATCTGTGGATTTAATGATTTTTTTTAGACAAAAGGATGTTTAAGTGTATAATTGCTTTTCTTAATTTAATATATTTATGTAAATGCATGCCTGAAGTTCTGGATAGATAGTTATTCTGTGTCCCTTAAGCTAATAAAATATATTAAACTTTATCTTACTATATAAGGTACACCTGCTGCTTTAAATCTTTTTTTAAAAAATATTTTTGTTATGACCAAATGCATCATTTAAAATTCATGACATTTTAATTTTAATCGGCTCTTTGATCTTTGCAGTAAAAGCAAAATGCCAGCATTTTATATATTCTTTGAAATGTACACTAGGTTTTTTTATATAAATTCTAAGATGCTTTCATAAAATGTGACTGAACACTGCTATTATTTTTGGAATGGGAAGTTTGGAATGGGGTTTCCTGTTTGCTTCTGGATAAATGAGAGTGAAAATTAAGACCTCCCTACTGAAAAGATACCTGTTTCATTGCAAGCAATACGTTAAAGCACACATAGCCTGAACAAGGTGTCATGTACATTTTCAAATATAGATTCCTTGGAGAATTAGTTCAGTAATGGTGGGAGAAACATTGGGGGTCACTTCTTTGTTTTGTTTATTTAATATTTTCAGAGAAGCATGTCATCATATCAACATATGTTAAAATCAGACGTACCACTAATTTCCAGAGTTTTAAATAAGGGCTATAAAAAAAGATGGATGCAGTGTGGAATTCTTTCCACTTCTCCCCACCTTAAGTCAGGTTCTGTTCCATTGAAATCAACACCTAAGCATATATGTGGGAGTAGGGCCAACTCAATATATCCAACTCACTATATTTTTTTGATACAAAGAACATTTAGTCATTACCCTTAAATGTGAAGTACACTTGCAGCTTGCATCTGTGAGAGTAAAAAACAGTTTGGACAGGGAGCACTAAAGAGTCAAGGGCTTCTTCACACGCAAAGTTTACCTTCGTGGTTTTGAAATGCCGTTGAATTACTCTTAAACATTTAACTAACCTAAACTATTGAGTCCATCCTGCTTTTGTTTTTTTTGACTAAAGAATGAAGCATTACTGACACGACGGTATCGATGCTATCTCTACATTTCAGATCTAAGCCAAAATAATCTTGAAATTTTCATGGAATTGTTTTTCCATTTTTCAGCTAGTTATACCATTAGCGATATGGGCTTGTGGCCAGCCAGAGAACTAGGATCCAAGGAAAATTTGAGCTTCACCCAAATTTGAGGGTATTTGAAAACCGTATTTTACTTCAGCTTTTCAATGAATAAATATAGTAGTTGTAGCAATGTTCTTTTAAATACATTCTTTTAAAATATTTTCTTCATTTGAAGAAGGGCTCAGAACAAGAAAACAGCTGAAAAATGGCAAATAGAAAAGAATGAAGAAATCAATGAGGATTGTTTTAAATTTCAGTGGGACACATATTTTCATGTAGAACATAAAAGAATTCTGTGAGGTACAGTTCATAATTACAATAAATACAGTGCAGCATGTAGTTCTGGTGACATCATGAGTTATTGAGTTTGTTCTTGTAATTTATTAAGACATTATGAAAACCCACTGACATATTTATAAGCCTTGAAATTAACAGTTACCTTTCATTTCTTTTACAAGATATAAGACATGAATTTTACTTAAAGAATTAAATACTCTCAGCTGTGTACAGCAAGACTGTAATTCTATCTAGAGTTTCTGATGGCATCCTGATCCTGAGGGGCCAAATTCTGCTCTGCCTTTAGATGAATCATAGAAGGTAACCTTGGCCTCTTGGAAGAGGTTTGTGTGGTTTGTCAGTCATCAGAACTTTCAAAAGGAATTCAAAGCCTAAATGCACAATTCTGGAGCATTTCATTTTAGTAATATAGTTACTAATAGTATCTTTACTTCAGTATTTAGTCACTATTCCCAAAATATAGACTTCAAATAAGCTTCTGTCCTTTTATTGCCTTCTCTTTACTTACACATTTATCTCCCTTCTTTAAGTCTTTTATTGTGTTTTTTTTCTTATAGAGATGCTGCCTCTCCATTCTATTGCACTACATTTACGATATATTTACAAGTTTTTCACTAGACTGATTACAGCACAAGTGCTTTTTTTTTCTAGTTTATTTTAATAAAAACATTAAGTAACAGATCACTCCCTGGTTTAACTCTAAATTAAAAATGCACCACAAGTAAGTAGGGCAGAATCTTTAAAATGCCAAAGAATCATTTAGGTCAATGTGGTTGCATTTATTTATTTTGGGGGAAGGGTTGGTTTGAGTCATATTTGATGACATGTCTACGGATGACATACATCTCTGGCACAACTGGACAAAGTGGGACATAGCTTTGGTTTTGAAAAACCTCACTGAACAGTGGCTTTCTTGTTTGCTTGGTTTGGGGTGGTTTCTGGATTTTTTTAAAGGTGGTTTTTTTTTTTTTAGTTTTTTTTGTCTTTCAAAGGTAGGACTACTCCTGGATTTTGTCTGCTTTCCAAAATTTTGGTCTGAAACAGTTCAATGAATGGCTCTTATCCTGGTTCAACATTCAGTATTTAAAATGTATCATTTATTACTTAGGCTATTGCCAATATCACAGCCTTCTTCAACTGTTGCTTACCTTACATTAGTACTAATTCACTGATACCAGTGTTGTCAGGAGGCCAATCAGGTTATGTTAAGTAGTTGGTTTTCCTTCTCACTCAGTTTATATCACTTTAAATACATTACACTCAGAAGTGCTTGTCATATCATTCCACAATGAAGCCAGTGTCATCATGCTAGCAGAGTTTGCTCCGGTTACACGCACAGTTCCACATGTTTCATCTTTCACTATGTAGGGTTGCTTACTCAGAGGCGGGTGGACCGAGGGAGGGAATGCAGGAGGTGCATTGCTGGTCCTCCATTAGATCACAGAGTATGTTCTCCCTTCGATATTAGAAAATTGAAATTCAGCTATATATACGCAAGCTATTTCCACTTTGGGGAAGGGGAACATACATGTGAATCAAAGGGATCCATTTGGTTCAGGAGATTTATAAAGAAGAGATCCAAACTCTACAAACTGTCACGCAGTGGAATTAGTGCTTTCCTGGTCAGATGAATAGAACAGGTGCAGAAATAGCTTTCAGGTCTTTAAACTACACCAGCCCAAATAAATTACAGCTATGGAGCATGTTTAGCAATTTCAAGCAAAACATTAGAAATGCAATGCCCATGGTGCAGATAAAGTGCTTATGAGAAAGGTGGACACAACATCTGTACTGGCACAGAGCGCCTGTTCTAAAGTAATAGCTGCAAAATGCCTCCTATAAAGCATAAGATTGTTAGTACAGCTGCAGCTTTTAATAGCTATTGAATTTCTTGATCAGGGAGTCAGATCCAGAGCAAGGGAAATGGACAAGTGAAACTATAAACTGCTATTTTACACCTATGAATGTAATATCAAATAAATGTGGTCAAACACACTTTTTTCTTTTTTTTAAGAAATTCATCCCCAGAGAGCCTCATGCTAGATCTTACCTAGCAAGCCATCAGAAGGCACTTATGTCAGCCTAACCCTGAAGTTTTCAAGATGTGTAACTGTACAGTCTACATATACCTGTTGCTTATTATATCCGTAACAGAAACCTGCAGCTTTTACCTCATGCATCATTAGTGCACTTATTCAAAGCTCTTTGGTTCTAGATCAATGCAAACAAGAAATGAAAAGACACACAACAGATTAGATAGTTTTTAAGATGGTTATGCAAGAGAAAAGTTATAGTGAAGTGATTGAGTTGCACAGAGACTTGAATATAGGCGACAGGGTATAACCAGTAAACTCCTTACTATGTTTGTTTATTAAAATTATTCCAAAGAATACATCTGTCTGGTATTTTCTGGGTTTTCTTATTTAAATACCTTAGTAGTGAGATGAATTTGTGTCTAAGAGGCCCCCATTGAAGTACTAGAATCATATTTACTTAGCATTTATAATTACAGCTTTTTGTTTATGGCGGAACTTCTACAGAATGATCAGATTTTAAGTACGCATTTGTCATTTTAATCTTTTCTAAACTTATTCTAGTTTTGGATAATTCTTCACTTTTATTAGTCTGGAAATAAAACATATTGCATAATACTCAGGTAGCAGTGACTGCAGATTGAGCTGGTATGAAATTCACCTGAAATTACCCCAGATAGAACACTAAATATTATTTTTAATGTCTGTCACAGACTGGATTTTCTTTTGGACCGCTTTTTCTTCTAAGAAGACAGCAGGTTTCAAACTACATGTTGTTGATGTCTACCCAAAGCGTGTCCTGGGCATGTAAACCCTTCTGAGATCCAAACAACAGTCCTGTCTACTCTATTTCCAGCACTACTTAAATTTCCTGGCACCTGAACTCACTACGTACCTTTTAATCTGGCTAGAATTTTTTCTGGCTGGCATACGCCCTCAGAACTACCTGAACAATATGGAGATAGATACTTATCTCCTTCTAAAAGCAATCCAGGATAATACATACAACTGCCAAAGCTTGCTTGAGATCTTGCAGAATCCTGAAAAGTTAGTCATAGTCAGCACCTCAATTAACTTCATGGGTGGTGGTGCCAGTTTAATGATAAGAACACTACTACAATTCAGAAAGAGGTGGATCTAACTCTCCTGGTTACTTCCCAAGAAACTGCTTTGACTGCAGTCCTTCTGTTAGAATCCAAGCTATGAATGCTGCCAGAAATGATAAAAATCAGTGGGTCAAAAGAAGAGAGAGAAGAACAGAGTCAGAATTTTCTAGTCTAGAAAGCTTATTTGACAGTGGAAAGGCCCACTGAATTAGTTCTGCTTACAATTTAGTTATAACCACTCCAGGAAGCAGGACCCAGTTCTTCCTCCTTCCAGGTGAGTCCAACGCCCTTTTCTGCCTCTCTGCTCTGCCTTTCTTTCTGGCCTGTTTTCAACAGGCAGCACCGAGAACGCCTCTTCTGATGTACTTCTTCACTTACCCCTCACTGTGGCAGAACATCTCTGAAATCTCCAAGAAGTTTTGTAAAAGAATTTAGGGACAAGGCTCAAAGCGTTTCTTTATAGGAAACAGTCAGGGAATATTTTTTTTATTTACAACTGTTCTACAAATTATAAAAGCCTCAGTTCTTATCAGAAGCATAGATGTACAAGGAAGAAAAGCAGAAAAAGCAAAAAGCCATCACACAAACTGGTAAGAAAACAGCCCTAGCATAAAAATTACCATCTGAGAGCTAGAAGTTATTTCTTCTATTTTTCAAAATCCACCTGCCAAAAAAGATCAGAGTAAACTCAGATCTGTTGATGTCCATAAGAACTCTGCCTGTGATTTCAGTGGTGCCAGCACACCAACCCACAGAGAGATTAAAATCTGAAGAAGTTTAACAGAGTCTTTAGGAAGGCAAGTTGAGGTGGCAATGGGCTTTGGTGGAGTGTGTGGCTATCTATCATTGCAAGTTTCCAGCTTCAGCTCCCTGACAAATGAACACCCCTACAAAAAGCTCAAAATGAAAGATTATCTCAAATTACGGCAATGAGACATTAAAACCCCACAAGATTAAATGAATCCCTTCGCGCGTCTTTTGAACAGGTAACAGAAAATGCTGAGGTGCTTTCTATCTTATAAAAGGAAATTAAAGCAAAGACAAGTCTTTGCTGAAGTTTTTTAGTGACTACAGAGATCTGGGAGAGAGTTTTAAGTCTGGGTATGAGCAGCAGTCTAGCAGTGCTATCAGGAAGCCTAGGGATCATGGAAGCCCATGAAGCTCCACATGACCATTCTTACTATTCCTTAGTATCTTTACTGACTTCAATAAAACTTTCCACAGATCATAAAATGATCACTCAAATCAACAGGGATTAATTAACTATTAATATTAACCCTTTTGTAAAGAGTAAATTCATGCAAATCAGATTCCTTCCTCTGCCTATTATGAAAGCTACCTGCTCAGAAAAAGCTTTCTATGAGTTATCTGTAATGGGATTATTAGAACATTTTCCCCAATAAGTTTGTCCTCAGAAATAGGTAAAGCTGATACACTTTGTGCAACAACTGAGAGACAAAAGATGTTGAACAAATGAACATTCACTGGATTGCAAACATTAACGTAATCGGTGTAGTAATTAGCACTCCTGTAAAATGACATTTCAACATATGATAATGCACAAAGTAAATAAAATGGATTTTGCTTATGTACAATATTTTCACTGATTTTAATGAAAAAAATTTTCTGCCTTAACAATTATATTTTCTACTGTTACAAAACAAGCACTACCACGTATTTCAATGCACAGATAAGTTAGCTATTATTACTTACCTCCTGCTTTTTAACATGGTCATAAAAGCATGAGGTCTGACCTTCTTTCTGTTGATTCATGGTAATCAAATATTTCAAATATTATTTTGGCTACAGCACAGATTTGCATGCACAGCATGTACACTTCTCAGGACAAAAGAGAAAAGGGCCCATTTCCTGCCACTAACAAGTTTAATCCAAAAAAAATCAAATAATTAACTGAACTGTATCAGACGTGCAGACATGTATACAAGGGTTATTAACTCTTAGAATTTTACATCCATAAAAATTGCACTTATTTGTAATCTAGAAAATCCTTCAGCATCAGCTATATAAAACATGCCTCACTTGAATACTGATGGATCAACATGAGCCTAAGAATGTATCTGCAGAAGGTAGTGACCTCTATCAAAAACTCTTCATATCAACAGGGATGGAAACATCTGGGAGGAGCTATCCAAACTGAAAAGTTATACGGTATGTTGTAGAAAATGCTACCTATTATATCCCATTCTTAAAATCGAGTGGCTATTACATCACAGACATGAAATGAAAGGACACATCCTGGGTGGTTTTTGCATCATAAAAAAAATTAAGGATTAAAAATTAATTTTTTCAGTTTGCTTCTATCAAGGAATGACCATAACAATTTCCAAGCAATATGCAGGGGAATATTTTAACAACAGGAATGGAATAAAACTCTGAGAAAAGGAATTAGAACCTGATTTCTAAAATCATTTGCATGGAAAATTGATGTCTGAACAATGTTGAAAGCCTGGCTTTTATTTCCTGATCCTGCAAATTGCTCTACTTGCCAGCTTTAGAAGTATAAGAAGTTGGAATGAACACATAGCGTCTACTTATGGATTTAAAAGTTTCACATATATATCATTTTCAGAATCATATTTTGACAACAAAACCTCCTTTTCACTCATTATATTCCTATAATCTATCCAACAGTCAAAATAAAAGATGTAACTTTAAAAGCCATGCAGCACAAAAGGTGTTTACATTTTTTTAGACATATTGGTCACTAACAGTATTTTTTCTTCCTCTCTTTTGATTAATACGAATCAAAATGCCTCAGCAGCCCAATCATGGATGTGAATAGATAAGCTAAAATCTGAGAATTTCAAGAGTGGTGAAGTGCATGCTTTCACCTCTCCCCCTTTTAAAAGTGTCAAATGCTTCCTGACACGCTTAGGTCTGTGGAAATGGAACATATTTTCTCATTACATTAATTAATGGGTCTGCTTGGGTGGTATAATTCAGTATAAATTTCCTTTAGTATTCTGTCATACCTAAAAAGGATCTTATTTTTGTGATGTCTTGAAATTTTTATGACTTATACTCTGTTTAGTCTGTGTGTAATCCTTCTTTTGAAACCTAATGTCCTAGAAAATCTGCAGGTTTTTCTCAAAACTGGCACGCTCGCTCGTTTATAGTCATTGCTTTTTCTTGCCTTCTTAGAACTCCATGCGAGTCCTTAAGGTGTAGTTCACAGCTCAGGGAATTTATGATTACATCATCAATGTAAACTTAAGCACTGCGATATATTAAAACTGACAAGATGCTGTTCATTAATCTCTGAAATACGGCCAGGTGTGATGTAATGAAGAGAGGCTTCCAACTCAGAGAAGCCGAACACAGCTCCTAGCTCAGCTTGATGGTGGCTTCCTTTACCTCATCTGGGAGAAGGACAGCCTGGGTGGGGACTCTTGCTGGAAGCGTAATGTCAGAAAAATGCGATTTGGGGAAAATGAGACAGGGTAATCCCTTGCTGTGCCAATGTTTCTCAAACAGCTCAGCTTCTGCTTTCCTTTCATTTCCAGGTTAGAACACTAACTTGGTAGTGCTGTAGCGAACCACAACTTCCCAAGGAAATAGCTTGATGGGCTGAAGGTACATTTTTATGTACAAAAAAGAAGGGCATTTAACCTCAAAAGAGGTTGAGACTGGAGTCTCAACCACTGGAGAAAGCAACAATGGGCTCAGAACACAGAATTGCAAGTGCTGCAATTTACATCAGCATTAAAACTTGACCAAAACAAGACTACAATTTGGTTGTGACAATTTTAGTCTGTCTGTTTTTTAATGAGTAGTTCTACTGCTTCAACAGAAACAAGGGCAAAAATCAGAAGAGACCAAATATAAGGAAAAGCTCAATCTTTCCACATCATTAATTCAAATCTCAACATAAACTGATAAACACTATTGTGTAGTTTTACTTCAATAATTGTGTATGTGGAATACTTATTGAATACAAACAAAACTTGGAAACTCATATGTGCCACAGTAACAAAAGAAACTTTGTGAACGAGACTCATATTCCTGAGTTGTAAAAGAAACAGCCATGGAAATTAAATGTGAAAACAAGTTTTTATACAACCCATGATTCATCATTTTGTGTCCAAGCAACACTGAGATCCACATCCTAAAACAATTTACGACCATTAAATAGCCTCGATCTCTGCCAAGCCAGCTACTGCAGCAGCGCAAAACTGATTGATTTTTACAGACTACTTGATTCAATCTATTTTATCCGGATACAAATGATAGCTTTTGAGTATAATAGCTTTTTTCCACCATGTTCCAATCTAGGAACAAAAGACAGCTCTTCTTGGATAAATAGGGTTTGGGTAACCTTTCTGCTACCTTCTGAAATTTCTAGGAAAGGGTGCAGAGCAAGACTAGCCTTTGCATTTTCTTCTGGCCATGGAAAAGTTACAAGGAGAAGGCTTCTCTCTTTTTTATTGTTGTTATATTAAAATCTCCCCTATTTACTCCAGAGAAGAGTACTTCTTGCTCCTCCTGAGCTCCTCATCCATGGAAAAAGTGAGAAAGACAGGACAGGACAGTAAAAAGACTGTGGAACTGGAAGCAGACAGACTGATGGGAAAAGATTAGGGTCCTGAAAAATGACAAAGAAAAGTGAAATAGAATGAAGGATTATAACGAAAAAAGGAGTGGTAGGATGATAATGAGCCCTGAAAAGAACGTCAGAGATATGAACAATAACAGTCTTCTTCATATTTGATTGCTGTGAATTATTTGTGAATATGATAAATGTAAATACTTTTAAATACCTATCTCTACCCAGGCATGTTACAGACTTTTTTTGCTATCACTACTAGACATGTCACATCAGTGACAGAACAGCAGCCAGGGTTGCTGGTAGTGGCAGTTTCCACCTCTATGTCAAACTGTGTACTACTTGAAGCCACTTAGTACACTACTGCTGTGTAGTAGCAGCAATTGTGACGCCCTTATCTAGTTCACAGAGAGCCATCCAGACCCTTAGATAAGCCTATTTATTCCCTCTTATCAGAATCAAAATCTTAGTAAAATATGGCTCTTCTATATCAATTATTAGAACGCATGCCTTCCTCTCTTCCCTGCTCCTATCCTACCATGCACACCCCCAGTCACTGAATACTGCCTTTAAAAGAGAAATTACATAAGTAAATAGATACGAATCCACTGGAATTAGTCTGCAGAATAATATTAAACCTAAAATCTTAAATGTCTAGTGGATTTAATGTACCTAAGCTTGGGGCTTTGAACTATTTTTTTTTGCAAATATTCTGGCATTTTACTTGCAGAAGTGATTTATTAAAAAAATATTAAGCTGATACTGATGAACATTCTCAGAATATGAATCATATATTTAAGAAGAAGCCAGATTCTCAGAATTCTATTCATCCATTAGATTAGAAATTTCTCATATTGGCTATATTAGCTATCAGAACTAAGTTTGAATATGGTACCAAATAAGTACCGCACTGATTTGTTAGTTGATTATCTTTAATTTAACTATATATCACTTATTTAACTATATTAATTGAATTAAGTGTCTGAAAATATAAAATTACTCACTTCGATCACTAAGCTTGAGAACATCTTAAAACTTGAGAATTACTTTGAACTCATTCACAAATAGACAAAAAGGTGATGGATATCAATTAAAATATCCCCTAACAAGAAATCATTCAGCAATGGTCAAAGTACTGTTGCAACTTCCTGAGTTAACATTAAATTCTTGCCCTACGTTAATACTACATCCATCCTGGACCAATTTCCCCCTTGTAAGATAATATGGCACAAGAGTTCTTGCTTTTTCTAGATTGTACCACTCGTGTGCACTTATCCCACAACACACTGTGCAGAGACCTCTCAGCCTTTCACCAGAATGTTTTCTGTTGCAGAAAAGGCATTTGGCAATGACAGAAATATTTCTTCGCTAAATATTTGAGAAAGCTGTAATTGTGTAACAAAAGCACTGCAAAACTGATACAGTATTCACCATATTTTGACACAGTGGTTTTTTTGCAACATTAGTCAGATTATTCATACTTCAAGACCAAGGATGGAATTTAAATTCTCTTGATGCCTAGCCAACAATCTTAATTTCTGTAAAATGACAGCGCAATATATGATAATGCATAGTTCAAACTACTGAACCTTGTGGGGCTTTTGCCTATGCTAATGCTACATTCATTAAAAAACTCATTACACCAAAGCATAACAATAAATACATGGTCAATTATTTCAGGTAAAGGTGGACCCAAAACCATTAGTGAATTATGAATTAATCCCAGGTGCTGTAGAAACTTGGATCAAGCACAAAAATAACTGGTAGAACAAATCTCTAGATTCAAAGATACGTACTCATATTGCCCATCAGTATAGACACTGGCTGTAACCTTAGTCGCAATTATCAAGAACCACTTATTCCATTTCATTAGGTTTTATCTAGACTGTAGAAATTTTTTTAGCTAATATGAGTCTGTTATCCTTCAAATATTAACCTGATTTCCAATAAAATGATAACAGAAGCCTATGAAGTTCATGTAAATTGCATACAAGGTTTTAAAAATTGTTCATAGATGTTCATATCTATTAGAAGGGATTTAGTACAATTTCATTTACTTTAAATCACCATTATCAAATGATACTGCTGGAATTTGAAAGCTTAGATATTACTATTTAAAGTCTTTTTAATATTTTTAAAACATTAAGATTTGTTTATTTGAAAAACTACTTGAATATCAAATTGCACACATACGAACAAGAATGCTTCTGAGCTAAGCTTTACACGTCGAAGGTTACTGATTCATGATGAACGAAATCTACCTCTTGTATTATGTATATATTTCCAGTCTTTATGCCTTCCCTGCAGCAAAATGATGTTCTGATGATTGTGTATTTAACAACAACTATCTAAAAGTAACGCATTAGGCAATAAGTCAGAATACAACAGATTATTGTACCATTGTTGCTAGTAGTCAAGAAAGCGTTTCACTCTTGACAGTCTTGAAGACTGTCAGAAATATCCTTCATCTCTTAAAAATGTGATTGCTGCCCAGATGTCAGACGGAAAAAGACAAAACCCCTATGAATTTCTGGCCTCTTGCAAAAGCAAATGACAGAGATCTGCCCAAGTCTTTTCAAGACTACAGTGTTTTCAGTATCATTGGCCAACAAACCCAAGTCTCAGCCACAGGCAGAATTGAAGATTTATCTAATTACCCCTCAATAGCTACTACAGCTATTGTACAGATGCCTTATTCAGATAAATTAATAGCAAGACAACACTACCACCTGCACATAAAACCTATTGTTAATACCAGAAATAAAAAATATTCCTCAAGACTATGGCCATTAAGACCAGACTGTCTCTCTTCTGTTTCTCCTTTGCATTTGGCTGCCAAAAAAGTTCTAGGCCAATTTTTATGTTCTAAAGTGAAATATTCACACTTATCAATTGTATCTCTGTATTACCTTCCACCCAAAGTTTCAGATAACTTCAAAAGGGCTAATTAATTGTCTAAATATGTAATAAATATGAGTCACATCTTACAGAAAAGGAATCAAAAAGAAGGCTAGCACAACGAATTTGAACCTGATTTTCAATGCTGACTATTCGAACCTCTGAAATCACATCATTTCTGTTATTGGAAGAATATAGATACTGAATAACAACCTCTAGGTTTGAAAAATATACTAACAATATACTTGAAAAATATACTAAAATAGTGTTCAATACATGATTGGCACGATTGGCATTATCCTATAACTTTTTCTTTCTTTGTGTTATCTTAAGTCTATACTCAGTTCTGTATGAGTTTCCATCACTCTTAGATTTTGTGGTACAGATTTCTTTATCTGAAAAAAATCCATTTTCTCTGCAGAAGCCTCTCCACTCTGCTCTGAAGGTTTCCCAGAGCACAGCTGCATGATTTATGAAAAAAGGTTTAAGATATTTATTTATTTGTGCCTGCACTCCTCACTACTCTTCACAATAAGCTTCATATAAAACCCCAGGTGAACCAGAAGGCTTTTCTAAACATGTGGAAGTTTGTCATACCTATGCCCACAAACTATTTGCTTGTTGAAATATCTAAAAGCTGTCATGGAAAAAAAGCTCGCTTCTACAGAAACAGAACGCTTCTCTAAACAGAGTGGGAGGTTAACCAGTTTCATTCTATCTGCTTCTATTCTTTGATTTTATCTTTTAATATTAATATTCTTAAGACCACCCATCAGCTAAGCTGTTTAACAAAAGTTACTCCCCGATTATCTGATCAACAATTGCAGTGAGGTATAACTTCCTAAAAAGATGCATGTATTTAAAGGTAATTATTTAATTACATTCTTACATCATGGATACACTTATATTTAACTTTTTTATATAAATAATCAAAACAATATAGTGGATATAAGTTCATCATAATCAAAACAATGTAGTAGATATAAGTCCATGTTTAAGATGGTGTGACACTTTAGCACCAATTCTTGGTTCAACAGGATACTTAACACCAAGTAGTTCTATTCAGAGTAGTTTGCAAATATTAATCCTCAAATTTCTTACCTTTAGAACTATTTTTTAAAAAAATCATCCTCTCTTAAATTTGAAACTTGATGCAATTAAAAATATAATGTCTATGTAATATAAAAGATCTATGAAATTATCTAAAGGTATAGGAGCGTGAGAGGACTATTTGTGGTGGACTAGGTAGTGTTAGATTAATGGCTAAAATTGATCTTTTCCACTCTAACTGATTCTATGATTCTGCTTTTTTAAATTCTGAGGGGAAAAATAACCAAGAGCAAGTTTATCCTACATTGCGTACGCTATTTGTATCATAAAAATTCCAAGTGAAGGAAAGCTAAAATGAACCATCACTAAAGTTATATTGAGCCTCAGAAGACCGTAAAGAAAAGGCAGTTCAGATTAAAGATCAGATATTAAAATAGATGACATTTCAATTTCGATAGCATACTACAGTATACAGGTGGGTCCTGCACCTAGGGAAGAATAATCCCACACACTGCTTCAAGTTAGGGGCTGACCTGCTGGAAAGTAGCTCTGTAGAGAGAGACCTTGAAGTCCTGGTGGACAACAAGTTGACCATGAGGCAGCAATTTGACCTTGTGGTCACATTGGTCTCCTGGGATGGAGACCAATGGTCACAGCCAATGGTCTCCTGGGATGCATTAAAAAGAGTGTGGCCAGCGGGTCAAAGGAGGTCATCCTCCCCTTCTCTGCCCTGGTGGAATACTGTGTCCAGTTCTGGGGCTCCCAGTTCAAGAAGGACAGGGAACTACTGGAGAGGGTCCAGCAGAGGGCTATAAAGATGATCAAGGGAATGGAGCATCTCTCTTATGAGTAGAGGCTGAGACCTGTGTCTTTTAGCCTGGAGAAGACTGAGAGGGGATCTCATCAGTGCTTATAAATATCGAAAGGGCAGGTGTCAAGACGATGGGGTCAGGTTCTTCTCAGTAGTGGAAGTTGGAATACAGGAAGATCCATCTGAAATTACAGAGAAACTTTACTTTGAGGATGACAGAGCACTGGAACAGGCTGCCAGAGAGGCTCTGGAGTTTCCTTATCTGGAGATATTAAAAACTTGCTGGGATGCATTCCTGAGCATCCTGCTTGAGGTGAAACTGCTTTGGCAGTGGGGTTGGGCAAGATGATCTCCAGAGGTCCCTTCCAACCCCTGCCATTCTGTGATTCTGTAAAACTTACAAACACATTCTGAATGTATTACTGCTCCAAAAATGTAGCCTCCGTTGCACAGAAGGAAATACAGGATTAATGATACTAGCTCCCAGAGAAAAAATTATGACTGGTAAAAGTATACAATGTGTGCTATACATTGATTAAAGAAATTTTTTTCCATACAATTTTATTGATGTATTGACAACACCCCATCACCAAATCTCCTAAAATGTGCCACCTAGTGGAGTATATGAATAAGTTCTACAATATAGAAGCAGCCAGCTCTGTACTGGCACAGGCTCTGTCATCAAGTAGCCTTCTGCTAACTTTCCAGCTCTCATCTGGAAGAACAGTTTTGTATTTACTATTTCTCATACTGCACATCACCCATTCTCCTTAGCCCACCCTGCAAAAAACTTCAAAAATACCTAGTAGTCATTACTAAAAACATGTACCCTAAACCAAGACCAAAATTAGTTGCGAATTTTTGTGATTCTAGTCCAACACATTACTGTTACAATTTTGTCTTTTCAGAAGATGCATAGGTATGTATAAATATAAGTGTGGGATGTGCGTTCTCACACGCATCTACACATTTACGTAAATACAGACATTTGCTTTACCAGCCAGAGATTTGTGGTGGTGTGCAAGTTTTTAACACAGATCCAAGAGAAGCCCCGTCAGTGTTCTGTTAAATTCTTGTTTATGCTTCAAGGAGTAGTTTGTCCAGAGAAACCAGACTAGGTTTGATGATAACACGGAAAAACAGGCATTTGAGAAAATACTTCTGTGTTAGGATCAGGGATGGATATTAAGCATCTGCTGAGGAAAACTAACATAAGTTAGATTTTTATCATCATGACACCTATACTATGGTAGAGCTCAAACAGTCCATTTGATTTGCAGCTGCATCATTCCAAACAGGAAAAAAAAATTTAAAAAAACCCTTGCCATGCAGCCAGAGAATCTAAAAGACTCCGCTGGGTGAAAAGCTGGGGAATCTCTTCACACTCTGAAGTGAAGAGAAAACCTCTGCAAAAGAATATTGGGTTTGTTTGGTGACCTCCTGCACCCACCCCCGATACAGCATGTTCTAGGGAACAAAAATAAGCTATCTTTGTCATTTCTTGCAAAAAATAAATTCAGATGGTGGGTTGGTTTTGGTTTTTTTCCTCCTCTCTTCAAAAACCTGTGCACTTTTGTTGCCACGATCCTCATGTGTAGATTGCAAAGGCAAAATGCTTTCACTTTAGGCAGATGCAAATATGAATTCTATAATATCATTATAGATTGGGGTTGC
Organism: Scolopax mira; assembly: GCA_004320125.1. Lineage (NCBI taxonomy): Eukaryota > Metazoa > Chordata > Aves > Charadriiformes > Scolopacidae > Scolopax > Scolopax mira. The sequence continues at coordinate 270,939 of BJBW01002128.1, read as the reverse complement.
AAACCTCCCCAACTGTCTCATGAAGATTAATTTCCTTTGCTTCTGGGTTGTCAAATGGTGATTCCCTCTTCTTATAAGAATATTGTATAAATAAATTCACACTGTTTTGGAACTTCATAATTCCCAATTTTCTCCCATGAGAAGTGACACATTCCTTAAATTTGGGAGAATTGAAAAAACTCCTAATCTAAAATGAAGAGCCAATTTTAATGAGAAAGAATCACCAAACTAATCACCACGTCTATAAGTTTCCCCATACACACTTGCCCTGCATTGTCCAGTACTGTTACTCCCCACAGTCAGCGTGTGCTTTGAGAGACACATGCCTGTACATCGCAGTAAACATGGACCAGAGCATCCATTAGTAATTAACGAGGGATGAGCAAAGCAACTGGTAACAGTTAAAGCAAGCGTTCACGGACCGCTTTGAATGGGTTGCTCTGCATTCTTTTGCAATGAACAGGGAAAGCTGTGATTGGCTCCATATGACCAGCAAAGGTGATGATAACATGACTTATGAACAACCTGCCAAAAAAAGTATTTATCTAGCAATATATTACGTGTACACAACCAAAGATGCTCCTCTAGAGGCACATCACACGGTAGTTAAACACATAGTTTAGTAAGGTGATTATAAAATCACTTCGATGCTCATGTAAGGAAAGAACTTTTACAGGCATAAGGCAATCGCAGATAGCAGAACTGTGAAGAAAGCAGTGGAGTTTACTCACTTCCCACCTTTGAAAACAAATCTCTATTAATCTCAGACCGTACAACTGGCGCAACATGTCAAACTAATTACACAGGTATCATACTTAAAGAAAGTGACAGAACATTCCAAGTCAAAAGGAACAATCATATTCATGTCCTGCTGTGTGCCACATTACTACAAAGCTCTCTTCTTGGCTACTTCTGATCTTTTCCAATCTATTATAGTCTGGATTCTCTCTTAGTAGTTGCACTTTTGGTTGTTTCCTCTTTCAAGCTAGTTTCCAGATGTTATTGCTTACCCATGTTTTCCCTGCCACACTGCATCCTTGGCCTGAACTTCTACACCATTCCCTTCCCTGTTTCCCCCCACTGTTCAACTTACAATCTAAGTCAAGATTTTTAAACCTGTTGTAAATTACATTAATTGGCAGTTCTTTCCTGCAGCTGTGTGTGTTTCTTAAGACCACATACTTACAGGACTTGGGGGTGCGTCTTTTTTACCGTCTTTGGACAAATTTCATACTGAACCAAATTGCATCTGGTTCCAACACCAGCTGAAGAGTCATGCTGGTACCTTTCAGGGGTCTTAGCAAGGTCAGCTTTATAATTATTTTGAACAGTATTCAAGCAGAAGAGAGATCCGCTAGAAACTTAAAAGGAAAAATGGTTTGTGCATAACATGCTTGAATACTTCATGCTATTATGGGTAGCTCACCAATTTTTTCTTACTTGGTAAATGCAAAAATACATTACTGAATAAAAGAGATTTTAAAAAATTGAATCATGAGGCTTCTGAGAAAAAAGTGAGCCTGCATGAGCATGGGCAAAGGGTTTTATTAGCTCTGCAGGAAAGTTTTCTCTTTTTATTTAGAATCAACTCAACCTACATAGTTTAGAAAATAATTTAGGTTACCTTAAAACTACAGTAATGATTTCCAAAGTCCCCTTTTTAATATAGCCTCATAAATTTAAAAAAAACCAAACTGAAAATATTCAAAGAAAATATGATTAAAACCTAGAAGTTAGACCACAGCATTGTAGCAAGCCTAAAGAAAATACTGAATTTTTCAAATACCTTTGAGTTCTAACAAAATCATTCAAGAAAAGATAGTCTATTTCTTTACATTTACCCTAAAAAATCCGCAAGAAAGTAATTAGGAAAAGAAAATTAGAGGATAACACTTTTGAGCTTAGATATTATAGTGATGTTTTCCATTTAAAACTAGAAAAAAAAAACTGCCCACAGCTTTCTTGGAAAATGATAAAGTGCCATCAAAAGATTTTCATTTATACATAAACTTGAACAACTAAGCTCAAAAACATTGTGGCAGTATGACTGGCAATAATGCTGACTGTAGAGTGCACATTTACTCTGTCCTCTAATTAATTTTCCCTATTTAGCTGAGCAGTCTAAAATCTAGATTGCAAGTCCAAGAGACATCTATAGTCAATGCAGGGAAACTAGAATTGTCTCCACCTGTTCTTTATGCCCTACATCTTTTCCAAGAATGTCTTCTTAGTGCAAAAAATTGCAGGCGTCTCCTGTCCTATATTTTCAAACCTGAAATAGCTGAAGTCAAGGAAGTAGAAGACACTGAGAAGCTAAGGGTCATACAGATAGAAGCAAGGAATAAAACCCAGTGACAGCCAGACCTGAGGTCCCAGTCCCAATACAGCCTACTGTATTCAGTCATCGGTGAATCAAACAAAGCCTTGCTCATTGCAAGATCCATGCCCCCTGTCCCCACTTCCCTTCCCCTCCCCTGGGTCTCTCTTATACCTTTTCTTGTCGTTCATCCATCACTTTCCCTCTTCTGGTCTCTTCCTTGAGCTTCTTATATCCCTAAACATTTTGGAATATTTTTCATAGCCTTTAAAAAATTTTCTCTCCTATCCCTTTCACCCGCATTGCTGGAGATACGGCACATCTCCCAGGGCAACCTCCATTAACAGCTGGTTGAACAGCAGCACAGATGTGCTGCCTGGCCAGTCAGGATATGTTTGCTGACCCATCAACTGCTGCAACAAACACAACAAATGACTGTTGAGCTCAAATAAATGCTCTGCCTTCAATGAGAGCACCTAATGGTGGTCTCCATCCAGTTATCAATTTCCATTGGGAAACTAATTTCCATTGTAGGACCATGCTCTCCTTCAAACCTCTATCCTTCTGCCAAACTGATTTTAAATTAGTGTTTAAAAAAAGTATCATATTTGTAAAACTGTGGAAACTCTAAAAAATGAAGTATGTACAAATGGTTGTCTCTATGCACAGAAGAATACATTTTGTATACGCTCATTTCATATTCTGTTGGTCTTTCCTACGCACTTGAACGTAAACAGGCTGACAAGTAGCTTTCCTTTCCCGTCCAGTAGAAGAATGATGCTGCTCACTCCAATTCTTACAGCTCTTTGAGCTGTGAGACTCTAATGGCAATCTTTGCAAAACTTTCAAATGACAGCCTACTAACCAATTTATAATTGAATACTAAAATGTGTCCAAAATAAAAATAAGTTAATCTCAATTGTTTTCATCTGCTTTAACAACAGATTTTACTACCATTTGTCCCACGAATATATATTATAAAATTAGGCTAACCAATGCACTAACAAAATGAGTAGATATGTAATTGATTTAAATTTTCCTACACACTTTTTCTTTCACTTGCTGTGTTACCAGGTTTCTAGAACAAAGTTCCTGAAAACAAGTTGCTCAGACAGGGGCTTCAGTTTAAATTAACAAATGCTTGAATGCAATGAAGGTTTCACTGGTTTACACCAGCACATCTAAGAGGTGTTGTGCAAAAAACACTGTGCTTTAAAAAGTAATGTTGTTACAATTAAATTAATATGTAATAATACAGAAATTGTATTTTTTAGGACTACATATGAAACCCTGGCAAGTGTAACTTATCTGAGGCTTATCATTGACTCCAACGTGGCTTTACAGTGACTTACCAGCCTGCTAGCAAATCTATAATAAATTAGAGAGCTTCAATTGCATCCAGTGTTCAAAAACACTTGGGTTCAATTATCATAAAATCAACTCATAAAAAAAGTTACATTTATTTTTTAAGAGAACTTACATTATTGATTAGACTGTGTGGTTTAAATCAGCTTTGGATTTGGACAAACAAATAAGAAGCATTTTACATAGCCAGCTGCACATCAAAAGTAATTTTGCAACACAAAAATTTTCTGGCCAGACCTGCCTTTTAGACAGTTATAGATCCCAGTGGAGGCATGGGAAGACCAGAGTTCAAATTCAGTTTACTATGGCAGTTCTCCCAGCTCTGAATCTTAGCCATGTGACTGGCAATGCTTACTGTCACCACAGGGGAGTCTTAAAAGGGAAAAGTGGTAGCTCCGACATTCAAAGAAAAAGCAAACACTACCATACATAACTCACATAAGAGCAGAACGTTCCTCAGTAGAATTTCAAGCTGTTTCTTAGCATTGTGCAGGTATCTCATCATTGCCTGAGAATGATAGCAGACATGGAATAAATATTATTACATGGGAAAGTGCATTTGTCAGCTTTTCCACCTTACTGAGCAAACCCTGACTAAACTAGATAGCCCATGAGGAAAAGGTAAGAGATACTACAACTATGTCTGTAGTAGCAAACAGTGTGGTACAACAGAAGTGGGTCCACTGAAGTAATTAACAACGAAGAACCTATTGAAGTAGCAGTCACTATAGTGACAGCATTGAGGACTGGATACCCCTGCATATATATGTCTTTTGAGGGTTTCTGATTCAGAATTGCTCTAGTTTGGGGTTGTAGATGGAACACTAGTCGAGTTGGGAGTGTATCAGGTGCACTCCTGGAGCACAAGTTTCACTGGAAAGGAATCCAGCTTTTGTACTCTGGGATTTCACTGTGACACACAAACCAAAAATGAAGCAAGTGGAGACCACTGTGAGCTTTGTTTCAAAAGCACATTCATGGTCTGAACTGTAATATACATGTACCAGAGCTTGAAAAGCATTAAAAGGCATTCCAGGGTAAACAAACAAGCAGCTGTTACCATAAGTCTCAAATCCTGGATGTATATCCTCACATGCAATGGGCTGAATACATCTGTACCTATCTTAATGCCAATGCAATATTTGGCATTTGCTTGAATAAGTGGCATTTTAAATACTTTTTTTGTGAATTTTTCAAGTCTTTCTTTCCCAAATTCAACATTATTCGACTTATTCTACCAATTGCTGTTCTCTTTTTTTTTTTTACATTGATTATAATTTAGGAAGACTTCTTTTTCCTGTTAGCTTCTTTCAGCAAATTCTTTGCACTTAGCATCATGAACTTAAACACACAGACTACATGTTTATGTCAAAATAACTTAAATATTGTTAACTGATCTGGAGTCAAATAACAAAAGAGAGCCCTGGCATTGCAACCTACTATTGGCCAGATTTAGGTATATAAGAAATGGATTACGGGCTATGTTCCAATAAGCAACTGTAATACAGAAGTTAGCTATAGAGGATTTTAAGGATTGAGGCAAAGACGTAGCACCCCTCTGTAACTGGGGAGCATCACTGACAATAAATATGGTGAACAATATGTGACAATAAATCTAAATTCAGGATACTGCCACGATACTGCGCTGGCTGTTTCTGAGATCAGCCAGTCTATACTAAATAAAGCAAGAGTGTCTAAATCTGGCCAGTGCACAATAAAAGCCAAGATGACTATAAAAGCTATTGTCATAGAAGTTTGTTGAGAAATCAAAATACAGCATAGTAATGCAAATGGGGCAGTGTGATTTGTTAAGAAAAACTGCACAATTCTCTAGCTGATTTCCATTTAAATTTTTGAGGGAGCTAAGTATACAGCTTTCTGTGCCAAAAACACACCAAATATAAGCAGATTGACAAGATACTTATTTTGCAACAGTTTTTTGGGAGCAGTCACCAGTGCTCACCCAAACAACCTTTATTTAGATTCCTTGGTTTTACTCATTCATACAACTAGAAGTGATGATCTCTTCTCAGCTTTAGCATAATGGTGGTTAAGCACTTAATCCAAACCTCTGGCAAGCTAGTAAGGACAGCTAGTCACAAATTGGAGGAACTGATGTATTCACAGGCTGACCCTGCAATACGAAACATCATAAGCTACCTCTTTCACTTTTGAAACTCTACAAATGCAAAATCATAAATTGTAACAGAAGATTACAGTTAATAAACAAGACTGACGCCTTCCATCCAACACGTTATTGAGATTTTGTACCAGTTCTTTTCTTAGCCAAATTTATCTAGATCCTTTAAAAAACAAATGGAAATAATTTATACAGCTTACAAATAGACTTGGAAAACTCTCCCTGCAATAATCTTCAGCTTTGTAATTTTTTAATAATTCAACATCCTTCTCAACAACAATACAAACGTTATGGACACGCCTCCTTTTAAAAAAAATTGTCCCCAGCTCTGTATTGTAGAGTCAGTGACAGCTATGACAATACCCCTTAGGTATATAAAGGTGTTTTCACGATCATGAGAAAAAAGTGAAGCTGAACAGAATGCTTCCAGACTCTCAGAGAATACAGAAATTTTTCATCTTTAGGTCACTCTTTACACCTCCATCCAGGCCATCGCTGGCTGGTATGACAGTGACTCCCATAGAACAGATTGGTGTTTTAACAGTAACTAGCAGATAATTGACCATATCAATGAAATTATTGCTATAGTTGCCAGCATTTGTGAAAAACACAGCCAAAACTGCAGGGGCACAAAAACCCTCCAGAGACTGTATTTCTTCAAATGACTTTTATATTTTAAATCTACACGGCTGACAGCACTACAGTTTAAGTATAAGAACATTTAAACTTGTTTCAACAAGCTAACTCCAGGACGAGAAACAATTCTGCTGAGGTATCAGTGAGCATGGTATCTGGTTAATTACCCTGCCAAAAAAGCAGAGTGATTAACCTAGGTAAGTGCCAAATATGGGGAACATTGTACAAACACTGCTACATGTATTGAACCTATTCTGTACAATCACCAGATTACAGGGGTGTCAGTCTGCTACGTGCAGAGCCTAAATTCAGACGCAATACGATGGAAAAGCTGGTCTACACAAGGTATGTGCACAGAATAAAATCATGAATTTTGCCAGGACGTAACTGTAAATGCTGAGTCAAAACTGTAGTCCAATTTCTTAAAATATTACCACTCAGATCAAGAAAGTCCACAAATCCTGAAGCTCTGTAAAAATATTAGAAATGCTTCAAATCACATGTTTTTCATCTATATGAAATTTTCAACATCCCTAAATTGTAAGACCTTTGTAGGTTCTTAAACAAGGCTACTTCAAGTGCTTCACAGCTCTAGCTATTTGGGATGCATGCAGTACAAATTTTTGTCTGTGACGAGATTATATTTCAATGATACAGCTTGGCAACTGCACTAGGAAAAGCTATAATGATGAGAAGGTATGTCACAAGATCAGAGTCCTTAGAAAGGATATGGCTATTACTTTATCACAGGTAGTCACCTACCAATCTGATAGCAAAATAAAGCATTTCTATTATTTTTAACAAATAAAAAATGTCCTATTATGTAAAGTGCAACTGATTTTTAATTTTTTTTTCATTTCTTGTTACAGTATTTTCTATAAAGAAAACTTTACTGATTAGAAAAATTAAATTTTTCGTTCAGAAGACATAAAAAGAAGAGTGATTCTATTTTTAAATTCGATTTTCAGTGGGCATAATATAGTTTACCTATAGTGTACTTAATATTCTTTAGATTAGGAAAATCCCTACTTGGAATCAGCTTTTCATAGTGCAATGGCAAGAATCAAACTGAGCCTCCACATGAGCAATCAGGCTCACCAAGGTATTCATAAAGGAAGGGAAGACAAACTTGTTAGAAAGTTAACCTTGTTAAAAGTAGGAGAACGTACTTCTATTCTTTCCCCTGGTTGCATGACAGCCAAAGGGACGGCTGTCCTCATGAGAAGAGTGAAAAGACACCACTTTTATAACAGCCCAGTGGGCTAGAAGTGGATAACAACCAAAAGTAATGGCTTGAAGCCATCAGTACATTTCCTTCATTTACAAAAAGAACTTCAATATGTGCTTGAAATGCTTTGTTTTAATTTGTTAGCTGTTCTGCAAAGATCTCTTGATAATACAGAATGTTTCCACAATAAATGTTGGCCAGAACAAGTTTACTCTAGAGTTTTACTCTATCATTGAGCGTTTACAAAATAAAATAAATTTAAATAAGTAAGGTTGGCCAAATTCAAACCACAAATCAGAAAACCACCAAGTAGGACCATCCTCCCTGCCAAAGCTTAATGTGACCTAATGGGAGAGCTGCAAGAGGTTAGAGTTGGTTTTTATGTAGCTTCATGTAATATTTGGCAAACCAAAGGGGGTGGACCAGGACTCCTGATCCTTAAACAAACATTTGATGTAATTTTTTTTTCACTTTTTCATCATAATAATACTCTGCATTCTGCCCTCCTATGACCTCAGCCCCTTTTCCCCGGGGTGGGTCGGATTTAGAACCTCCTTCTTCACTTACGAGTGCCATTTGAATCAGCCCCTTCCAGATGTGTTTCACCTCCACCCACAACAGGCCCTGCAGGTCCAGCAAAGTGCAGAGAGGGAAAGGACCGCGGGGAGAAGGAGCCGTGCCCTGGCAGCACATCAGTTGGCTTGCAGCTCCTCACTGAGTTTATTATTCATAGCACTGGTGGGAGGGCAGGGGGCAGGGTGACTCACACAACATCTTGTCTAAATTGAAAACCAATACCAATCCACACCCCCGCAACTGAGAAGCTGAGCTGTGGTGGGTCACTGTGGTCAGTTTTGCTTCCAGTGGATGTCTGGGCCCCAGGGACAGCAGCAGCTCCAGGCAAAGCAGGTCACTCGCTATCATTAAAACAAGACGGAACGGCAAGTTTATCTTTTCCCCCAACCCGCTTCAAAGACGTGATCTCCACTGCCTGCTCTGTCTGAAGGAAGCTATAAATAGTGAGTCAATGTGAAGCCCCTCAAATTATCTTCTAATTTGCATGAAACACATAGAAAACATTTTTAATACAGTTCTCCAGCATTCCAATATACTACTACTACTCTAATATGTAAAATTAAATAACTACTTTACCAGCTTTGATCCAACTAGAAAAAGGAATGTTATATAGCCTGAACTACACAATATTTCAAATGCCAGTGCCCAAGAAAATTATGGTCTTGACTAAAGATTGAAAGTGTAATGTAGTGAGGCAGAAATAAAGCAGCACTTCCTTTCAGGTACTGCTGTAGAAGTAACAATAGTTTAACTGCATTGAATTTAAGGGTAAAGCACTTGCCTAACAAAGTATGAGTTAACACGCTGTTCCAGTCATATTTTAAACTACAAACTCCAGTGGTTTTGCCACCATCAGACAACTTTACTACCTCAAGACATATGTGTATCTTCAACATATGACTTCTTTAATTTGTCACTGTCCTGGCTTTCTCTCACTGTATAGCAATTCTGTACAGTCTTGCCTTCAGTTTGCCCCCTAATAAAAATTCTTGATGACCAAATACCTAATCCTGTTGCCAGCACACCCCACCCTGAAGGGGGATAAGGACAAAGTAATGAACTATACAACTCCAGCACCTGGAATAGATGCTCCCAGCTGGATGGGGAACAGGTATGGGGGTCCATCAGTGCTTAGTCCAGGGAACCTGCTGAGTGGTAATTTGCTCCATTTTTGCTAATCACTCAACCTGAGGAGCAATAGGAAGTTCCTGGGACGCTCGACGTTGTTTCTGTCACCTGGTGCGAAGCAAAGGCAACGAGGACAATAGGAAACGGTCCTGCCTATATGCACCTTCTACCTCCCAAGAGTTCCTTCCTGCCTGGAATCCAACAGGGGGGAGATGCTCCACGCTTCCTGCTCAAGAGTGCCACAGTGGCCCCAAGCGGTAAATAAGGAAAACTTCAAGCAGAAACCTGCAAGTCTTCTTGCAGGAGAGCCAAATTCTAAAATTAAAGGAATGTGTGACAAAGCTGCCGAAAGTGTGACACTCAGCAGCTCTCCCAGCTACCTTCTAGTACTTCCCTTCTAGCCCCCAAAGTATCTCGGGTGTGAGTAAGGGGCACCATTAAGTAGCTGCTGGCCCTTTCCCCCTGCAACTGCTTTGAAGAGGACTCTTGGCTTCTTCAGGCATCACTGGGTTAAGGTAGAGAATGTGGCTCCTGGGCCCTCTGCCCAATTCCTATTCACATGGTGGAAACCAGCACAGGAGATGGCTGGCTCTTTCTGAATTGAGGAAAGCTTCTAAGAAAGTTAAGCTCCTTTCTTCACAAAGCTATACAGAAGAAAATAAAGCACCAGCCAAAAATCTCTGCCCTTGCTTTCTCCCAACCCTTATGTCAACTGGAGTTAACTCCCAATGAACTATATACAAGCTAAGAACAGGGCTATCTCACTCCCTTCATATCTGTTTCACAAACCAGCGTCCACCTCGAGGGACTGACTGTGGCTTCACAACCTTCTTTCAGTACCTTTAATCCCAACACCTTACAAGTGAGATATGTAGGCTTTAGCCGTGTTCCCTGTAGATAGAACACTGGCTCTTCACCCAAGCCACAAAAGCCATAATTAGAGAAAAATCTCTCCCACCTCAGCTTTGCTTATAAACTGCTTCCATCTGGCTGAAATTAAGTTAAAATTCTTTCTTCTCAGCTTAGATTGATATTTCTAATATTTCATTTCCAGAGGGGGGAAAAAACAGCAAATTACCAAAGTGCTTCATATTATGTTACACTCTCCATTGAACTGAACATCTCACTGATCCCATTCCATGTAAGGATAATTGTGATTTATCCACTAACATAAAAAAAAGGTAAGTATATGCTATCTTTTACCCCCATAGTAGAGAGCACCACAAATACAAAAACTCAAGCAACACAGCTAGCAAGAAACCAATGGAAAAATGAGTGTTTACAAAAGACACCTCACAGAGGATCAGAATAAAAATGGAAAAATGGAAATATATCATACCTAAGTTATTAAACAGGTAAGTTAATTATTCAAAATATAATTTTAGTTGGCACAGATGCAAAATGTTCAAAGTGTGTGTGCAATGTTTTCATATCTTACTGATACCATGAGGGGCAGAGGCATGAAATTATTGATCCAGGAAAAAAAAAAAAAGCACCACATTATTTCACATCCCATCTTGCTACCCGTCTTACATTACTCTGTTGAATTTGAGATATCTGACATGCAAAATAGCACTCTATAACAAACAGTTGCTCTTAAGTTTGTAATTTTTTTACAGACCAGAAGATACAGCTTGGTCTAGGGATTTATGTTCTTATTCCTACAGAGTCATTGGCTAATTGCGTGAAATCAGCAAAGTCTATTAATCCCTGCAGTAATCCCCATTAGTAAAAAACTACTTTTTGTGAACTCTGAATGAAATGTAAAATATTTTTATTGCTGAGGTAACCCAAGGAATTTACAAATAAGTTTCAAGTTGAACAAGCTATCTTAGGGAAACAACTTTTATGTTTCTAAACAATAGACAGAGAGATATTTAAATAGATTACATATACTGAAACCCAAATCCACTCTTAGACCATTGTTACACAGACCATTCAGAAAGCTGTTGGACAAAGTAAGACCATTTGTTTGACATGATGGATGTCTTTGACAATTGGGCACTTCACAGATATTATTTAAATGTGTTCCAATGTGGAATTTTTAACTGCATATTTTTAATAGAAGTTGTCTTAATAGGGAAATGCACAGAATCTACTTCTGCTGGAAAGTCCATTGAAGAGTCCACCTATGGAAAACCACACTTTCCTCTTCTAGAATTTTAGGTCTCCATTAGGTTTTGAATGCCAGAAACCTGCCTGTCATCCTAAAGAAGTAATCATACAAAATTGTACAGAATTTTTGTATTCCTCAGTTCTCTAAATGCAGTCACTTTTCATCTTAAATTCAGAGAGTTCATGCTGTTTTCTAACAGTTCTATCTCCCACTTAGTGACATGAGTTCCTCAGCATATATTTGCTGAAATACTCAAGTTCTATAGCCTGCTTCTATATCTCAGGAACCATTGCTTTTTGAGAGGGATTTCAAAATGGAAAATTTGCCTTCTCAATCAAGATCTGACCGTTGGCCCTCCATACAGTGTTCAGAACCTAGCAGAAAGCTCCCTTACTAGAACTAAAAATTGGAAACTGGAAATAGGGAATCACTTTCCTTATGCATATATTTCTTCCCTTAGTATTTTTTAAAATACTTGATTTAAAATTATCATCCACTTATAAAGTATTTTTTTTAAGCATAGGGTTGTTTTTGTTGGTGTTGTTTTTTCTTCCTTTTTATAAAAATTTAAGAGTCTGGGGGAATGGGACACTGAGGAGTAATGCTCGGATATAAAGTGAAGACCACACCTGACCTGGTCAGGTCTCTCATGAGTAGGTGTTTAATGTTCAATGGCCTCCAACGTAAACTTACTGTATGGACAAAAAGCAGTAATATCAGCATACAGTACAGATGCTTCCCATGAATTCAGTTTGTTTCAGATCTTTGAAAAATATCACAGCTGGGATTGCTACTACCACGACAAATCTCCTAGGCATGGCAGCCCCAAAAGAGTATGAAAGCACTGGCTATCGTTACACAGCCTGCTATTGTATCAGGGACAGAGAACAGCAATTTTTTAGGAGCATTCAGAACATTCAAATCTGCTTAAACACAGGGATTTTGTAGAACAGGATCAGAGAATTAAAACTGCTGTTCCATGCATCCCAAACAAAAGTAGCTCAGCGACACAGTGGTACCATAATTGCATCAGGGGCCCTGTCAGAAAATTATTGAATAGCTAAAGCATTAGGTATTTTAAAATTTATTATATTTTGTGACCAAACTGGCAACTGCGGAGGGGTTGGGACTATATTACAGCGTAATAAAAACCTCATAAAACATTTAAACAAACTCACACATCTGCAGAGAGATGGGAGGTATTATGTAATGTAAGTCATTGCTAAAGTCACCTCTCACCCTACTAGCTGCTGCAGGAGCAATGCTCAGTATAAAGTGCCTCTGCGGTTTCTCACTCACCCCACTCCCCCACCCCCAGCACACACACACTCTCCCGTGTGGATGTTATTTACAAAAGTGACACCATGACTTTGTGAGCTGTTTGGTGTTTTTTCCACAAAAAAAAAAGTCAAAAAGAAAAAATGAAAAAAACCTGGAATGGTTTTAGTTTCAAACAAGTGTAGAGATGAAGGCGATCCAAATCTCATTTTATATCACTCCCCATAGTAAGGAACTCTTGGATACAGGCCTTTCCTTAAACTTGTATCTAACAACCTCCAGAGGATTTCATTGGATTTAATAAAGAATATTCCGTGGACAAATTCTTGACCTACATCCTAGGCTGGCATCCCTATTGTGTTTGTTCTTAGAAAATTTAACAACAGCTCTACAGCATTCCTTTTGCAGATTGCCAGAGAGCTTATGTCTCAATTATATGCAAATGTAGATGATAATGTGTGAGGTAGGATCCACAATTTCACTCAAGGGACTACCTCAAAACCAGTCCAACAATCAACAATCCTCTGTCCAAACCACAAAAGACAATGAGAGATGACTGCTTGGAATGTTTTAAAAAATTATGGCCACCAAATTGTTTGAAGGCAGTCAGGAATGTATACTGTGGACTCATTAGAGTTCCTCCCTGGCTGCTCTCTTCACTGCAGCATATTCAGATCAGCTCCCAGAAGGCCCTTGATGAAATATTAAGTTACTGAGCTGGAAAAAACAAATATCTTCAAAGTTTCATTTCTTTCATTCTTGATTTCATACTGACCTACTCTGAGACATGACACAACATGGGATATGGAACACTCTGCAATGCAAAACAGCATAACCACCACCTTTCCTGCAATTGAAAAGCCAGTTATTTTTGCCAGCTGGAAGCTGAGCAGAAGCTTTGTGAAACTCTGAACTCCTTTGTAGCCTGGTGGTTTATGTGAACAGATATTATCTTAGAATACTGAAAACTTCCATGCACTTTGTTGCTAATTTACTACTTCTTTTCTCTCCAGTTTTTCTCTTCTAACTTAAAAATTTTCACTCATAAAGGTGCAGACTAACAGCTCCAAGAGTCCAGACCCTGAAAGGAGAAACGCCACTTTAAGTGGCTTTATATGCTTATTCCTCCTCTCCCAGCAACTTCTTGTTAATAAGAGTATCCTAGCACAGGATAAAGAGAAGGGGATGAATGCCTGAAAAATTCTACATGTAATGGTGCTTTCTGCTAACTCGTTCCTGAAGAACAATTCAAACAACAATCTCTTCCCAACTTCGAAAACATTTTTCAGAGCTGCCATAAGGTAAAAAAAACCACGTATCAAAAAAACCTGCTGAAGATACCTAAGCTCAAAATAACTTACCTATGTCTCTCCCAGCTACCAGATTAATTTGAGTAATATATGAATGGGTACAATAAACTCACACGGTACCTCTTTTTTACATATCTAACGTAAAAATCATTTCATGATCAATTGAAGGCGTTCTGAACTTCTAAATGATATTTTGAAAGAGACCTTGAAAGAGAAGTTCCAGTTTTATCAGCTTATGTAATGAAACTAGATTAGCTCTTCTTTGAGACTCTACATCTTAAATCCCCAACAGCTTGTTCTTTCCAAAGCCGTGAGCTCTGTGTTTCAGTTAACAGCTCTCCATTACACTGTATAGTTTAATATTAATCTGACACCTGGGTGCGATAGTGTTTGAGTATGAGGCGCATTCACAACACCTACTTTTGAGTAGGTGATTAAAGATTTTTCAATGCCTGTGATTGGTAAAGCTCAATTTCTCTTCAGTGGTTTTGAAAGATCAATGTACACTTCAAAATTACAGTAGAAGACCCCATGAAATAAGCTCCTGGTCTTACAATCTGGGGAGCTGGCCTAGCTGGACTCCACAGGGAATCTGTTATCTCTGCTTCATCATTTAGGCAGATCATTGCCATTGTGGTTCCCACAAGAATTTAAAATAGTTCTGGGACTAGTCATAATTTCATCAGTTTATAAAGGCATTCAAGGAAACAGTAAGCTGATTTGGGAGTACAAAAGCTTAGCAGTACTGTTGCCATCATGTCTTCTTTCCTAATCACCTCTTGGTATGACTGCTAAAAGAGTGATTTATGTCAATATTGAAGCAAAGTGCAAAACCTATGACTGTTTCTCAGCACACCGGTAATTCTAAACTTTGGACTTCTGTCCAAAATGAAGGCTACATATAGGAAACAATAGTTTTAAGTTACCTTTGCTGACATTAAAAGATTTGAAACACCAGTGATGAATTAGATACTTTCTATATAATTTTTCTGTACTGAGTATTTTGAATACACAATTTTTAGTCTTCTAAAAGAAGAAAACAAGACACATTGAAGTATACACCTGCACATATATATAGCCCAGTACCCTATGGTGAATACTTATGGGGAAAAAAAAAAAAGGAACAGGCAAGCACAAGTAATAATTCTCAGACAAATTCTCCCACATCCAGTCATGTGCGACTTAAAGAGAGTTTCTGAGCTATTCATGTCATCGTCCTTCCCGTTCTAAAAGGCCATTAAAAAACATTTGCAGCTCATATACTACTTACAGTTCTATAGAACTACTTCAAGTGATCTATTTCCCGACTGGAAATTGTAGATTTGCAGTTTGTTATCATGTACATAAAATCAAGGTCAATAGATAATATAATATAAAAATTCCCTCTGAGTTCAATGGAGACCATGATTGTATTGTGGTCTTATAAAGGAGAGAGGTTTGAATTAAATTAATACAAAATAATTATAAGAAGTATAGTTTAAAACTTTTAACTCACAGCAACTTAATTGAAAACCTAATGTCAACTGAGAAGTCTTGTGTAAACTTCAGTGTGAGACAGATCAGGCTCTAGAGACGTGAGCAGCTAACACACAAACTATTACATCTTAATTAATTCTGTAGTAATGTATGTCCAAGTTATCTTAAAGAATTGCTAACATTCCTAAGAGACAACAATAACAGTTTTTTCTTATCTGTGGATAAACTGGTATTTTTTATTTCATTTAAAATGAAGCTAAAGTAACCAGTCATTGCTTTCCACTTTCTGTTGGAAAGGCAACTTTTAAAATCTTTCACTGCAAACTCAGCAAGTTCTTCATATTCCAGGTAAGTAAAACGACATCTTTAGTAAAGCCTCTAATGGAACTGTTTATATATTTTTTCTCATGCAGAAACAAGCTGCTTAGATGGATTTTTCTTTTCATTATTATTTCACATACTTCTTGGCTCAGGTGTGAATCCTCAAGTTTAAAAATAAATAAATAAATAAATAAATTCTTTCCCACAAGTTGCCAGTTAGAGCACACTTCAAAACATTTGCAGATTTTTTTTTACCTGCTGTCGAGTACCACGTATGATGCAAATGCCCTGTCATTAGAGAAATGCATCCAATGTCATCAAAAAGAAACCTTTTTTCAGCTCCAATGTTCCATTTTCTCAAGAATGCAAAAGTACAAATAATTTGATGTTCGAGTATGTTCTAAAACATGATTCACATGTGTTTATCAACAAAAGCATGTGTTTATTTTTCTTAGACAGAATATCAATGAGTCCCATCTTAGAGCAACACATCCTCTGTTTCATAATAGCACAATATACACTCTTACCTTTGTGTATTGAAAAGAGCATATAAGCAGCATTTGTAACATTAAAATTAATCATGAAACACCACCAGAGCTGGCAGAAAAAAATACAACTGCAAAAGTAATGTGACATCAAAGATAAAAATACCCCAAACATAAATATTCGAGAAAAATACATTTTGCCTTTAAGAGTTTTAATGTCTTTTAAGTGAGAGATTTTGCATCCTATTAAGATTGCACAGCTCCTAACTTCAGAGAACAGACTATGTGTAGATTTAAAATAAAGAAATAGACTTAAGTAAATTAATAAGCTACATATAGAAAATTTGTCAGCAATGTTTTTACTGTGCATTCAAGAGCAAAGAAAGATCACACACAAATATCAGTGTCTTACTATTATAGTAAATGCCACTTACAAAACTGTATTTCTACAAAACATGTAGTAGTTTAAAAGACATTTTTTTACAGTATTCTTGGAGAAAATAAATCCCCATTCTCAGTAACCAGTCTTGTTCTACTGATGTGCAGTAAGTGGCACAATGTCTGACTGTTGTACCTGATCTCCTCAGCTGCTGCAAATTTTAGCAATTCTGTTGTAGTCAGTGAAGCTACTTCAATCTGTGCAATTATACCAGCATAAATCTGATATCAACTCTGAGCTTAGTCTATCTTAATATTCCTTCAAGTAGGTATACATGGATATTATCCAAATTACGATATATAATATTCATATACTCCTACAGGCATATATAAGATAGAAGTGAGGACTGGAGTTGATTACCTAAAAGGGGTCTTCAACCCTGTATCTCTTAACATTACCAAAAAAAAATGTTTACCCAACCATGATTGTCAAATGAAATTCTAAATGAATATTTAATGATGTTGGTTTGCTTGTCAGTTAGCAATAATGTCAAGCAATAGGGATGAAGTGAATTATGAATTCTAATTTAGGGTCCATCTGCTCAGTTAAGAACCAGACAATTGGAAGGATTCTACAAAAATACTTTTGAAATTATATTTAAAATGGAGAATGCTATACCTCCACATAGTATAGAAGGAGGATAAATAACACCATAGAATAATGTGTTAGTTTATTAAATTGTACAGCTGTAGAGTATTTTTATTAAAAGTAGCTGGTTTTTGTTGGGTTTTTTTTGTTTTTGTTTGTTTTTTGTTTTTTGTTTTTTTTTTTTAAATCTCTTTCTGCCTTCTTATCTCTAAGTACTACAAACATGAGAAATTCTACACTTAATGGCAGCATGTCTGCTTATATTAGTTGAAGACATGCCCCCTTGGGAGCAAATGAGTTCTGGTAGTACCACCAGCTCAGTCTTGCAGTTTCAACAACTGCTTATTACTCCAGTTAATCCAGATCCCAAATTCCAAGCTTTTAGAGAACTGCACTTGACACAACTGAAGAAAGGAAGCATATTTAATTTTAAATCAAAAGTATTCAATCTCACTCCACCTACCACCAGTAACTGGAGTGTTTTGGCAGCTGGTGACTGCTGTGCCTGTGTGCCACACCATCTCATTTTTCAGCAGCAACAAATCTTACCTGAATTTGAGAAGAGGTGAGACAGGAGCTACTCTGGTACACACTAGGAGAATATCTATCTAGCTTTTATACCTGCATAAAGTATGCCACAGTAGTGTCCCGCAGCTTATCAGCAGGCATAATCTCTGCTGAGCATGTAAGGAAATTAACACTTAAAAATTCTCCAGCTATTAGTAATATTACTCCTCTATAAGAGCCTGACCAGAAATCTAGAACAATTGTGTTGAAAGTAGGAATGAGAAAAGCCTGCAACTACAGCAGCTCATCCAAATATCATTATGCTTAAAACTTTATTGATATTAAATTTGTGAATGATGAAAATGTAATTCCATATTCTGAATTCCTCATTCATATCAATTAGACTAAGTAGTATTGATGTACCAAATTCTGTATGAGTGATGCAGCTAAAGTCCCACTGATTCAAGCATATAACCTTAATCAGCTGGGTCTTCTGTAGCAATAAAGTGTGTTTTTTTAAATTGAGTCTTGCTCTATTTGTACATAAAAAGAGCCTAGACAGATGATAAGTTGGTAAGTTCAAGCTTATTTAGCCCAGATGGTCTAAGAAAAAAAAAAACAAACAAAAAAACCCACCACCTATCTCCATTAAAAACTTGCATAGAAAAGGACTTAAGAGACTCTGACTTGGTGATTAAATGGCTAACCATATTCCATTGCCTTTTAGAAGCATGAGAAATCCAGGAAAAGAGGAGGGACAAGCTGAAAAGCTATTAGTTGCTCAAGAAGTTTATGCCACTTTGAAAGAAAAATAGAATTATTTCTAAAAAAGAAGGAAGTCTAAGTGAAAGTTACAATCTGTACTTAATCCATTTGTGTGGGATTTCACATTGAGGAATGTACTTGTTTACCTTCAGGAGAAGCAGCCATCACTACAGCAACTCAGAAATATACGAATTCTATTAAAACACATTTTAACAGCATGGCTCATAAATTACCACTCCAACTTACAGCACAGTTTTGTACTGCGTTATCATTGGGTTTTCATTCTTTCCTTTCAACATATCTTTTTCCTACAAATAGGGCTGTGGGTACCATCCCCAAGATCCATCCATCCCTATGAAAATCTTCTGTGCTTAGTCTTCTGCTGATTTATAGATGAGGTCTCACCTACCAATGTAGTAACGTCACCTTTCCTCAGGGCTCTAAATCAAAAACAGGTCAGGAAAATTCAAATTGTTCTACCTTTTCCAGCTTACCAGAGCATGCAAAAAAATCACAGTCCCAAGCTGGTTACCTCAGTTCCCTCGGCATTGATTTCAGAGACAGGCACTTCAGAAAAGAGTCCTCAAAGGGAGCAAGTTGAGCTTGAAGTTATGTAAGACTTGTCTACCACAAATGCCTTGGAGATGGCTTCCCTTTTCTCCTGGAACTAGACTATGTTTATACAACGCTAACAGAATTTCAGCCAGTAAATCTACACCACCATCTGCACTGTGGTTTCCAATACCAATCCTAGCTTCAAGATCGGTGTGCAGAGCCAACCCAGAGTTTGAGATGATGGTGTAGATATGCTCTTAAACATACCTGTAGGTCTAACTCTGGACTCCAGGAAGAGCACTCCTTGAGAAGGACGACATCCTGGGGTTTGACTGGACAGTGTAATTCCCTCTCCTTTCAGCCTCACCCACCACCAACACACAAAGCCAGAGTTCACTGACCTCCCAGATCACCAGAGCAATTTGAATCCACATCTATCACTTGCATGGCAGGTCAGAGAGGATCAAGAATAAGGAAAGCAAAGGAAGGAAAACAGTTTATTGATTTTTTTTCATGTTAAGCTGACCCACTTGAAGCAAACATTCATTGGGCCAGCACAAGGAAGAGAACACATTTTTTCCCCGTTCCTAGAGACATACCCAAGCGACTAGACTAGAGCATTTTCCTCTGCTCTTTTTCATAAACACACACCTGTGTCTCATAATAACTGCTAATTAAAATCAGATGTAGGTGATTCCACAGATATCCAGAGGAAATGAACCAGTGCAAATACAGGCCTTATGTTTTTTTGATACAGCCAGATAACAGAGTGGAGACCTTGGAGATCAAAAATGTCTATTAATAAACAGAGGATGGTTCTTAGATAGCATTTAAGTCTCTAAATGGACTATGTGATCTAGGCCAGAGCTTTCACATTGATATCAGAATAACTTAAGTTCCTGGGGCTTCACAGGGCTTAGAAGAGCCCAGTGAAAAATCATTGCAGGTTTTCTAGTACATGTATCTCTTAGAATTTTGCTTACCTAAACCACATTCCAAAAGATGGAGAAATTGATCCGTTTCTGTTGTACCTACTTTACATAACATTTCTGCCAAGTTCTAAATTATCACGGAAGAGATCGTTTTAACTAATAGTATATGAAGGGCCATCAAAAATGTAGCAAAACAGAGCATTTTTCTGTCATTCTTAGGTTCACCTCCCATGCACAATAAACACACTGAGACAATATCCTCTGATCAACTGAGCAAAATTGATTTGCCATTAATAGAAACTGTTTTTTCCTACCTTCTGAAGCCAAAAGAGGATTGTCTCCTCTCTTCAAGAAAGACTGCTGTAAACTACACTGGTAATAGCCTGGCCTTCAGAGTATCTTACATTTAATATGTTAACATTATTTTTTGTATTACTTTCATAATTAATTATATTTTTATATCGCATAAATTCTCTTGGCTTCTAATTTCCCATATGTAACTTTCTATAAGTGCACAGCTTTATACATGCTGTGAATATTCAACTAGCAGAACAACAGGTGAGTCACTCTTTTTCTATCATTAGATGAAAACTGAGGCATTTCATGTCAGGAAAGGAGTTGACATAGAGCAATTTACTGCCACCAATCCCTTACATTACTTGGAGTTTAGCAGGTACAAGAGAAGGCAGACATTGTTAGCTTTCAGCCACCTTGGGAATATTTTCCCCCGTGAAAACTCCTACTGCTAAGCATTCTTGGTGTTGTAAGCCTCCTCAGGAGAATTGATTTTGGTACAGATTGTTTTCCTCAAGTTTTGGACAAGACTGTCCATAAATGTCAAAGCTATACACTTGTAATTTTATGCACATTTTATACTCTCTGAATGTTTTGACTTCAGAAAATCTGATGCCATTCTATACCCTATACTCCTTTATTTCCAGAGCGATAACCATCTCTGCCACATGGAGTAAGTCTTGAGCGAAGGCTAGAAATGAGGTATCTGATATCTCAATACAATATATTAAATACAGATTAATGAGATTTACTTTAGTAAATTCAGTGATATAATTGATACACTTGCTACAGTCCTTTAAGATGGCTCTGACAAATATTGTATGTGCCATTTAATACTAATTTTAGTAGCACTACTGATTTTCGTGAGACCAATTCTGCTGAACATGTATGAGTAACAAAAAACGCCAACTGTCATTATTTAGATTAGTATGCCAAGACTAAGCAACATTGAGTGTAAGCTGAAGCATTCAATATCACAATACATTCTGCATGGTCCTGCAAAGTTCTTTGGAAGAATTAGACAGAAAATAACCAAGTGCTATAATTTGCAATTAGAAGCAAAGTTCTACAGAAAAAGGAACCTGCTTTATTTCCCCTCCCTATAATAACAAGAGGAAATGGTGTGTTTAGGGAAGATTAAAAAACAAAAGTCTGCTGAGTTTCTCTAACAGTCACAAATGTACTTCAACAACTATTTTACTTTACATTATTTCATATAAAAAATACAAATAACCTGAAAAATGCAAAGTTAGGAGACAATGAATAAACCACTGTAGAAAATGCAGTTCATCATCAAACACAATTTTTCTTACATACATCTTGCATCTTGTGTTTCAGCTGGCACATCCCCTTCCTATCAATTACACAGAATACTTTGGGAATGAGACAGCACAGGGATATCAAGCTGAGTCTCACCCACTCAGAGTTATTAAAAATCTTTACATTACAGCAGTTCTTAAAAACCAAGTTTTGGCCTAACCCTTTGAGTGGAAGTGTCCTCAAGCACACTATCATTGACAAAACCCCCTGATTTTAAACCTATTTTTTCCAGCCTTAGCAAAGTGTAGTCTAACAGTGCCTTTACTGTAGTCTTGCATGAAAGTAATCACTTTTTCTGTACTTTTCCTATGACAAATTTATTTTTCCTATATGCTTTTATTGGCTGGTGCAGTTGGCATGGCTTGACTGACAATGAGCCAGAAAGATGTGAGTGTAGGGAAAACTCACAGCTCTCTCAGCTGCTGGCACAGGGGAGGGTAAAAGCATAGCAGAAATGATGCATTCAAGCACAGCCCTGTGAGTTAGTATTACCTGCCTGCCAGCTTGCAAACACCACTGGCAGTGCACATAAATGCAGATTATTCACACCCTTGTAAACTAAGAGAAGGTGCTGGAAACTAACTGCATAGAAAACTTTAACAAAATATTGTAAGTATTCATCAGCTGTAGGAGCAAGTGAGTGCTCTTATTTGATCCCGGGATTTAAAGAGGTGAGGTATGTCGATTTGCAAACTAAAATGCATCCTGAATTATACTTAAAATGAAAACTTTTGTTAAGGATGTTAACAGTCCATCTAATGTTTTATTATGTCTTGTCACCAGAATAGAATTATAGCCCTATTAGGAAGCCAATCTCATGTATTCTTATCATTTGAGAGACCATCTTTGAGTATGGTGCTATAGTTGGGTCTTACGGAAAGCATCATAATAATTCCATCCATCTACTCTGAAAGTGATATAATGCCAAAGGAAATACCAAAATTGGTGGTAGTAAATAATAATTTCACATGACAACAACTCATCCTAAAATCTTCAGAGTCCCAGTTCACTTGCTGGGTATTAGTGATTTGAAGTTTTAAGAGTTTTCTGAGTTTTAAGACAACATCCAAAGATGTTTTCTGAATTGCTTATGAAGCTGAAATCATAAAATATTTTTTTACTAAAACCGTTCCATCTGTTTTCTAAACAAATCCTAGTTACACACTTGCCTTCAGAAAAGTAACTTAGAAAAACCTCAGGCGTACTGAAAACACACATTAAAGAATTATTCTCATACTTTATAAGAAAGGGGGGAAATCTCATTGTCAGATGAAACAAAATGTAGTTTTGAATCAAGGAAGTCTATTCATGGTTTTTATTATTTAAGAAAGCCCAGCAGAGGTGACAATGACACAGGGTCACATTATAGGAGATAGCACAAACATGCGAGCAAGGTAAGCTAATTACCCAGTCCAGTAAATACCCATAAAGTTAAAGTCTCTTTCTTTTTAATTCATTGAAGCTAGTAAGCTATAAAATCTAGGAGAAAAAGCATACTGTAACCAGAAGATACAATTCACAAAGAATTTATCTCAGTAAATGCTAAAGTAGACATGGATAGAAGAATACATACATTAAAATCAAAAGCACTTTCTTTCTGGAATCAGTGATGACAGAAAACGAGATGAATATGATGCTATCTGACTAGGTTTAGTTGTAAGCAGCGCTGGCCAAAACTGCATTTATTACAGTATATTTAAGATCTAGTAATGTATGTGGTTGAAAAGGAATGGCAGGGAGGAATATAAAGGAATCTTCTGCAAATACAGTCAAGGAGACACCAAAGCTAGAAGTGGAAAAGCTTTAGAAACTACACTACTTGTGATATTTTTGAGAAGTGGGAAATGACAAGTAAGTTCTGTGGCAAGGAGTTTATTTTAATGGAACAGCAGTAAAAGAAATGACACAGTGGAAGCATTTTGTGTGGTCCTGTTCATATTTTCCCTGGATGGACAGAGTGCTGATTCCACCATAAGCTTTTATTAACAGCCAAATCCGACAAAATGTGATTTTAAGCTAAAATATATACATATATAAATTGTTTATTATTTAAATTTCAAAACAAGCATAGCATTCAGACTACGAATTAAGCTCTTGCCAATTTTATAGAACATAACACTATGAAGGTTATATATCAGTCTAAACATTTTCTCAGTGTACTGTGATGAGAAAACAGTTAGGGTCTCTCCCCCCTTCCTTTCTTAAACATATTCCTCCCTCAAAAGTTTGCTTTTTGGGACTAGAGAAATGCAGTGCTTATTTCTCAAATCACAATGTTTCTACTCTCAGTTGGCTTCACATTCTAAGCAAATTTTGCCAACAGCCAAATGTTTGAGAACTTAAACCGCTAAAGAATGTACAAATGGCAGCATCAAGTAAAACTACAAGGTCCATTTAGTTCAACAACCTGTCCCTGATAGGAGCCCCTGGGAAGTATCCACCAGGTCCTTAGATATATTCAGGCACTTTCTAGTTGGGTTGGAGGGTGTTCTGAACAGCATCCCTTCCACCTCTGTTTATCTATCTTTGATACTTTGAACATAAGCCCTCTCCCTGTCACCACATTTGCTGCCCCCTGTAGTCACTTTGTTTTCTCCAAGCTTTTGTTTCCCTTATCCCTTCCTCCTTTTCCGAGCAAAAGTTCTTTGGTCTTGATAGAGCTTGAAACCATCCTGTTCCTAAAAATGAACTGGTATAGACCAATGCCAGCAAGCAAATGTCTAGGGAAGAGTGTAAGAGGACATGTAATGGTATTTCACACAGCACTATAGAAATCTCCAACAATTTATGACTTAAGTCTTCCGTATTTCAAAATAATCTTAAATGGATTTTTCTCTCATCTATTTCTTCAGTCATGTTTAGAAACCATGTGAGCTTTAAATGTCTACAACCTGCGACAGTCAGGAGCTACACAGCTTACACACAGATATGAGAACAATATTCTTTTACTTACTTGGAACTTCTCATCTGCTGACATAACTTGATATCCCCTCTTCTTGTACTGAGAAAGACATGGGGAGGTAAGAAATAAAATCAGTCCCTACTCACTCAATGGTATTCGCTATTTTAATCAGTTAGTTTATCAGTGCTCAGATTTTAGCAGACTGCAAAAACAAGAAATTACATTCAATGGACAAACAGTCTGCAGGTGGCATCCCTCTGTCCCAACTCACCCATCCAGATGGTAACAGAAGCTAACATGAAATAGATGGGGAAAGATTTTCTATGCCTTAATTATCTTCCAGGGTAAATTGACATCTTGTCTTTTGTTGTTGTTGGCTGCATTCATTTGGTTTTGAGTGCTTCAGGAGCACAAAAAAGGCTCCACATAATCATAATCACAATGTCTTTGTCAGGTACTTCCCTTGCCTTCAAGCAGGGCTTTTGGGTCTAGGAGGTTCAGAGTTTAGAATCCTCTGATAGCCTCAATGTGCAGTATTAATTCTTGTATTTGAAGGCCAGATTGGTAAAGTACATGAGGTTTGTACTTTGAGACAATAAAGATGGCTGGAATATATATCTAGCAAAGAAACCTTGCAAGACAGAAGACACTGGCTTTTTAACTGTTTTGAATAGATTGGGCAGGTCACAGCCATACATCAGGAATCAAGAACTCTCAATTAGCCCAAAAAGGCCTGCAGTAATGGAAATAAGCCTGGGTTGAAACCCAGTGAAAAGCTGGGGGGGGGTAGGGGTGGGGGGTGGGCTAAGAAAAAAAAGTTTAGTAATGACAGAGCTTGAAAAACAAAGAGTGTGAGTAAGTCTGGCTCACAGAAGTATTTAAGGAGAGGCTGGGCAGGAGGAGTACACTTTGCTTCTTTTACTACCGTAGGTACTGCATGCTAGGGAAGCAGAGTCACAGCATGGTGCTACAGACAGTGGTGGGTTAAACCTGTGGCAGAGAGCTAAGCTCTGTGACAGACCTGCTGTCCACACAAATCCCCGGTGTAAGCTGTGAACAAGCATAAAACAACAAAGATACTTCCAATACAAATGCCCCAACAGAGCATACCTATCAAGAAAGCTACTTCAATCAGTCTGGGAAAGCAGATTATTTCAAAAAAATTTGACTCTATAAATCCCGAATAAAAATAGCTCTTCTGCTGTACTGAAGGTTAGCTAGTTACTGTAGAGAACAAATTTTAAACCAAATGAGAATGCCCACACAAAGTGATGAAGCATATCCCCCAGAAAAGAATATTTGGTGAAACATGAAACATTACCCAGGGTTAATTCCCTCACAGATCTCTTCTGAGTTTCTCAAAACTTAACCAAATTGAAACTGTTTTAGCTGAAATTTCCCATACCAGATGTCTGCCTCAGGCTGAATTTATTTTGGAAAACTACAGCCAAAACTATCCAGCCATTTCAGAGAAATATTCTCACAATCTTTTATTTGGAAACTTTTAGGACTCTAATGCTTTACAGTCAAGTTTCTGAAATTAGATGGAAAAGGAGAGAGAGTAGAAGATATACCTATAACTGTCTATGAAAGCCTGTCCAATTTTGTCCGAGCCTATAAACATGCACACCCCAAGAGAACAATCCTGATCATCACCTGGTGCGAAGCTATAGGGCAAAGTCAACCTTTTGCTAGAACAGCTGCTTCCAGGTGTTGTACCCTCAGGCTGGGTCGAGTTCTATAACCAAAAGCAGAAAAATCTCTCCCCTGTGCTCTCTCCATCATCTCATCATCTCGCTAATTCAGCAGGATGGGAAGAGAGCTGACAAGCAGAATATTTATTATGCAATACGGGAAGGAAGCATGTGGTATTAGTTAGGATTGGCTATGAAGGGATAGAAAAGTCTACAGAATTGGGGAGAAAAATGGGAAGATTAGAGAATTTGAGGGAAAAATATGAAGAAACGGTGAGAAAAATTATGACTAAACAGGATACAAAATGCTGCAACAGTGAATCTGTGAAAGTGACAGAGATTTGGGGAAAGAGAATGGGAGTAAGGGATAACCAAAGGCCAGGGTGGGAAAGCACCTGGACTTGAGAGTTGAGTCTGGACCCAATTTGAGGACTGGGGAGGAAACAAGCACTGCAAATGGGTGAAGCAAGGTCCAGAGATGATGAGAAGATAATTTCTTCTGTAGCAAGAAATTTAGAGATGCCACCATAAGCCAGAGAAACAGAGTAAGTGAATGCAACTTTTGTCCCCAGTAAAAGTGAATTACACTGCTTTCAATTAAAAGATAGGTTTTTTTAAGACTTTTTTTTTTCCCCCAAACAGGCCAACTCTTTAGTAGAAGAGATGATGCAAGCAAACCTCTCCCTTCAGCAAGAAATCAGAACATCAAGTATTTTAAAAAATATGAACCAAGAGTTTCAGAGTAAATTCTCCAAGAAACAGATAATTAGTGATCACCTATGAAAATATTCAAGTGACTTTGCTAGAATCATTATGTGAGAAACTGGAGTCCAACTTTCCAGAATAGCAATTTGTCTTAATCAAAAACCCATGTCCTCCCTTTCTGTAAAACTTCACCCTCATTCACCCCATACTTTTCAAATTTCCAGATGAGCCAGAGGCAGCAGACTCCCTTCACTATACTACTTTGATTCATTCCTAAAACAAAAGAGGGGGAAAATGAAAAAATAAATATATAAAGACCACATTGCAATTGGAAGGCTGTGAGGATGAGTTTTTCATTACATGGGCAAATCATCCCATACATTGGAGATCAAGTCCTTACTCAAAAGGAAGTGATAGCTTATATAAATGGTGTTTGTAAATCAGCCTGTCTTGCCTAGGGATAAGAAAAAAAAAAATAATCACACTTAGCTCACAAGTCAACATTGTGATGATGGCAGGCATCTTCAGCCAATGCTAGAACCAAATCTACAGCCATAAACTGTCTCAAAACTTAACTGTTATGGAGCTCTGATATTCTCCTCTCACACAAGGTAAAAGATTTTCAGCAAATGACATGTTTAATGCTACATTGCATGTCTTGGGGATTTAGTCCTAAGGGACTCTTGTATATTGAAAGAAGCATTTCAGAAAGAAATTTTCAAAAATGCTCCAGGTCAGCCTGGTTTTATCTACATCACTGGGAAGTCACTGATCCTATTTAATTTACTTGAATTAAAGCATTAAATATTGGCTTAACTGTTCCCTATTATAATTAACAATGGTAATTCACTTCAGTGGGATCAGAGTTCAGACATTTAATACTTTCAGTGATCCCAAATTTACTTTTTCATTTCATATATAATTATGTCTGGATTATATCCTCTAGCAGCATCCAGTATTAGCATCATTTTCATTACTTGGGGTTTTTTTTCCCCCCTCTTCCATTAAACTAAACCACTCTAATACTGTTCACTGGCTGCAATAAATGTTTATTCTTTAGTGCAAATGGAGAAACTGTCACAGCTAATTGTTAGGCTGACGTAAAACAGCTTGTTGAAATGTCAGCCTGGAACTACAGCAAATATGTCCTGTGAAGGATTACTTGAAATTTACTTCAATGAACAATGTTTAATGATGGTTTATACAGTTTTATAAAAGCACCTTAACACCTTTCTGATCTAAAACAGAACACTTAAGTATTCCAAAACAACAGCAGACCACCCAATACCTTTGCCTGGAAGCATCAGCAATCCTGTCTTTGGAGGGCAGTGTATATACTCTTAATATTATGAACATTTTAATTACATTTAGATTATTATCTCATGTTCCAGCAAAAAACTGATGGCATTTAATTATAGAAGTAAAATAATGTGGTAATTAAATATTAAATAAACAGCTATTTTTGTGTATACATGCAAAGGAATGCAAAGCATTCTTGTAATTGATCGATCGGTGTTTAATAACCATTTACATATAACAACAAAATTTAGGAAGAGCCCAAAGGTTACCACTGATTAAACAAGTCAGGCTATCAAAGCATTCCATCCTACTGCGCATTTAGCCATGTATGATTCAAAGCCCCAAATCCCGCATTTCCCCCTATAGGCAGGCACATGCTGATGTCAATCTGGGGCCACTCCAACAATCCCAAATAATTCTGATGTACTTCTACTTAAACTGCAGAGCTGGATGGTAAATTCAAGAAAAATAGCTACTAAAAGGGATCTCTATAATTCATTCACATACCAAAACACAGTAACAGCAATGACGACCAATTATTCTTTTCACTTAGACCTGGCATAGCAATGAACTTTTGTCTTTTGTATTACTAATCCTGATGCATTCTGAAAACAGGAGTTACAGAAAAACTCACTGGTAATTTTGAAACACACATGTATTAATGGTTGACAATGCCTAAAATCTTCATGATTTCCTGTGAAGTTTACAACACTAACTTCTGACTCCTCCTTTCTTTATAGGATGTAATGTGACTCAGATGTAATTATTAGGTCCGGTCTTGTCACCTTGAGGAAGTACAAACGGCACTCTGCTCTGTAGCTAGCCCAACTCGCCTCACAAGGTGGTGGTATAAATTGCCTGAGCACCTGTTTGCCATGCAGCTTTTGACTCAAGACAATTGCAATAATCGCTGGCTATAGCTTTGTGAGAGGCGTGGGTTTTTCAAGCAAGGGCCTGCTGCCTAGAGATGCGGTGTAAGGCGAAGCCATGATTTGCCTTCCCAATAACCGGTAGCTCTCCATGGTCCTTCAGTCCCTTCCCTTATAACACACAAATTCATGCGTTTTTGCTAATTAGTACTGGGCATCTGTCTCTAGTGCATAAACAGATTTCAAGCCTAAATCACATTTCAATTACTCCCTTTACACTATTATAACACAGATGAAGAAAACAAACTCCCAAGAGTAAGACCAACTTCAGTTCTCGATCTCTCATACTTCATTCACGTCAGATTAAGCCTTCGGTTCTCAGAAAACTACCTACCTGCCACTTGTTCAGTAAACACCTAGTCTGACAGTCTCCATGTTGGGTTATCAATAACTTGAGCCTGAATTAGAGCTCCAGGCACCCCAAAGCCTAGCAGTAGGCCTATTTGTGAACACTAGGGCAACTATAGAACTAGGCAGCAAGTGATGCTTTAAGCAGGTCACTCCTGTAACTGAGGGTCTGGGCGAGAGCCATCTGAAGTCTAATATACAGAGTAGCTATAAAAAAAAAAAAAGTATTTAAAAATCAATATAAGTCTGATATTCTACATTTACACCAAAAAAAGCATAGAACATGCTTGTACACAGATCTTTGACACTAGCTTGCAGTCTGGCTCAATCTCTTATCCCACAGAGAATCACACAGAATCTTCATGGTTGGAAAGGACCTTTGAGATCATCAAGTCCAACCACAAAAAAACCAAACCAAAACAAAAAAACCCCACCACACTCACCCACAAACAGACACAAACCAACAATCTCAGGCACTAGAGCATGCCCTGAAGAGCCATGTCTACACGTTTCTTAAATACCTCCAGGGATGGTGACTCCACCACCTCCCATGGCAGGCTGTTCCAATGCCTGACCACTCTCTCAGTAAAGTAATTCTTCCCAATATCTCATCTAAACCTCCCCTGCTGCAACTTCAGACCATTTCCTCTGGTCCTGTCATTATTCCCTTGGGAGAAGAGGCCAACACCCACCTCTCTACAACCTCTTTTCATGTAGGTTATCCTATATAAAATGTAAGACAGCTTATGTCTTAAACAGCATGCTATGACTTTTTAGAAAGTTAAGAGCAAGCACCAAGGCAGCAACTGAAGATGTTCAGTTATGCACCTATAGTCACAGAAGTGTTGGCAGAAGTATTTCCCCTACGGATTGAATTATAACAGCAAAAGCAAAAATACAGTGTAAACTTTAAAGTGGAATTACATACAGAAATTGCATTACTACAAAACTTGTCTTTAAAACAGTATCATTATCTAAAAATCTGCTTCATAGTGAAAGAGAAAATAGACAAAGAAGGTATTGTGTCAACTTCCAGCTCTGCCATAGACTCCCTATGCAAGCTTAAGCAAAACATAAATATTTTGCCATTCTCCATTTTAGCAACCAGGAACAGCAAACACCTCTTTTCTCCCTCTCCTGTCATCTGCCTTTTTTGTTTACACTGTGGTACTGAAAAGACACACAGACATGACTTAGTCAAAACAGAGTTACTCTCATTCATCTCAGCATGAGTTCCTCAAGTTCCTGATCACTTACTGTCTATAAAGTGCATATCCCTCTTCCTAGCATCTACAAAGAGAATTAAGCCAAGGTTAAATTTAAAGAAAGACTTTTCCATTTACGTTGCTGGAAACAAGTTTCTGTTCTGCAAGGCAGAAAGCCCTAGTTTGGTATCTTCCAAAAAAAAAGTTTTAAAGCCCCTAAATGACTACTATTTGAAGTGATAATTCAGATCACTGCCAGATTATAATTTCATAGAACAAATACATCTTCCATTTTGTCTTACATTTATTTCAATATTACCTTAATATTACACTACTTAATATTTATTAGATATTTCTCAAACGAGCAAAAAAGACAACTTAGCAACGTCATCTTACACAACAAAATGTATGTAAAACACAATCCAGTAATCAAGGAGTGGTATTTGCTATATAACATAGCTAATCATAGCAATTCACACATAATATACTAATAGTCTGTTATTTATCCCTTATACACTAGTTCTCCAGTGAGTCCATTTAGCATTATAAACTGCTATTGCTGTGACAGTGAGGAACAATGCTCTAGCCACAGCTAGTGTGGGAATCTACATTGCACAAGTTAAAAAGAGATGATTCCTACCTTTCTTTTCTCATGTACCCTATAATTTTGCTTTTGATACTGCAATTAAACATAGAAGTTCAGCATATACTTTTATACCTTGCCTGAAGTTAGAATAACTGCTGACTTTCCAGCCAAGGCGCAACTTGCAATTCTCTTTTTCTTTAATATTAGTAAGCAAAGAACATTTTAAAAATGCAAAATTTAAAGTCATCATAACACTACTAATCAGACTCAACAAAGATTTGAAAACCCAAGGCTTAGCAGTAACTGAAACCTGTTATGCAAAAGCACTTAACCCAATACTCTGTTGGAATTAATGAGCCCCATTCCATCAACTTTAACAGAAACAAGTAAATTAAGTCCTCTTCCATTTACCAGACTGCATTTTAAAAAAAAGCAGAGCAGGGTTTAGAGATAGTGTTCCAAGTCTTGTCATTTTTTCTATAATTCATTGCTAAACAGAAGAGAAAGCTAGCTTTTATATTTACTAGCTTTTATAAATATCTCTGTAATTTCCTCCATATTTCACATTACTCACAGGGGATTATGAATTATCAAATATTTTAAGGTACAAACACAATGGGCCATCATAAAATAAAGGTGGCCTCCTGCCTACCTCTCCTCTCCCTGACAGCGTTACTCTCTATACAGCTCTAAAAAGCTTTATAATGCTTGAGAAACAAACAACTCTGAACTCCTTGGTTCAGTTTCTTGGATAGATGCTAGTTGGTAAACTAGCTGATTTTGATTCCACTATTGTAATAACACAAAATCACTCACTATAGCCTTAGTCTCCAGCTGGAGAAAAGCACCAGTGTAAAGAAGCTACCTGTCTTTACAGGTTCACTGATTCAATTCAGTTCTAAACTTTGAATATCATCAGTAGTAGCAGCTTGCTAAAAATAACGCTGAGATTGTATGTTTTTAATTGACAAATAGTACACAAGTCCTCTCTGAGTATACACTCTTTTTTCCACGGATCAAAATTATTTCAGAACAGTTGTCTTTGTAATCAGTACACCGTACTCTTTCATATTTGGAGAAGCAAGCCAAAATATTTATGTAGTTACCCTACATTTAGGCACAGTTATAATTTTCAGCAAGCCATGTTTGTGATATATGTGATTATTTTTATTTCCTCACTTTGAAGAAGCAGTCTTCTGAAGACGCTCATTAAAAAAATGTTTTAAGCTGGCAACAAGTTGACAACCTGTCTCTTAGCATCTCCAGAAGTTAACAGTCATAAAACCACCTTATAGGGCAAACAGGGCAATTGTTGATTTTCTGCTCTTTAGAGATATAGCTCTGTATTCATTTCTACTGACAAGCTGACAACTTGAACATACTAAAGACTACACATTCCCAGGACTTGTCTTCTTCCAAACAGCAGCCAAAGTGTGCATGTAGAGACAAATAAAATAAAATAGTCATGAATGATAGATATTGTTAAAGTTCACAAAGGAAATTTCTTTTTTCAGACTGAGTGGGGAGTGAATATCAGACATAGATCAAACTAAAACGTTATTCCTGTTTTTACTAAAAATCTGCAAATTCACCACAAACATCAAAATGGTTCTAGTATTCCAACAGCACTATATATATGAGAGTCTAAGAATGCTTATTTTTGTGAACTTCTACTGGAAAGGGAAGTCATTCTTGGGGGTTTAGGTTTGCAATTTACAGCACTTGTTGACACCTTCCAAGGAAGCACCTGGCTAGGTAATATATAAGTTTTAACTAAATTAACATTACAAAAACTTTCTGCTGTCAAACTCCATCTTTGGAAAAACCTGTATGCTAAACAATTTTGGTGTTTAGTCATATAAAATTGCTCTTTCAAGAGATAAGATTCCAGACAATTGTGTGTCTGAAAAAAATCAGCAAGAAAAAAAAAGCAGCAGTTAACGTATGTGTAGTAACTTCCTGCAATGGTCTGGCAGACTGGTTTGTTTATCCCGATTCAAATACCAAGTACTATATTAATACACAAAGGCAGTAACTTGTTTTATTTTCAGACAGTCCTCTAGGATCTCATCTCTTAAAATTCAGCAGCCTTATGTGACTAAGCACCAAGAATGTCAAAAACCAAACATTCTTGCACAGATGTTTAATACCAATGCGATGTATCTGCAATTGTTATGAAACAACAGAGAAGAGATTTAAGATGGCTTTAGAAGGTCCACTGCACTTGTTCTGCAGCAACACTGAATATCAAAGAACAAGACACAAATTGTAGTAATGAGTTTGCATTTTTATACTGCCTTTCAAGCATGGTCATATATTATTTTGTCATGCAGCTGAAGGAATTACTAGTTGTACTCTCCCTTTTAAACTACTCCCACCCTCAACATCATGATTCACTGTTCACTCCCACGGTTTTACCACAGATTATTTCCTTCCACCCAATATTAAAAATATACTTATTTTAAAGGGCCAAGGACAGACCAAGGATCTAACTGTTTAACAGACGCAGTTTAACGAAGCATCTGAAGAGGCTCAACTATGGAGATGGTAATTGCTGATAATAAAAGAGAAACAAAATATTGTAACGTGCAGCTTCAGACCAGATCTGCTGTTGAATGAAGAACAAAGTGCAACTACAGCCTTAATATTTAAAGAGCCTTGTGCACCTTAGCATCTACTAAAAGACTGCATTAAGTTTAATTTATAAGTACAGTTTTCCTCCTCAACAGTAAAGCTTAATATCATCCAGTATAACACGGGTATCATACATTCTTAAAACACTTGAACACCAGCTATCACGTCAAGAGCAGCAGGATAAGTCATCAAACTGTTTCAGTTTATTCAATTACACTGTTAGGAATAACAGTTCTGAACTTTGGGGACAAGTACCGGCAACCTATTCTGCATGGACAGAGAAGCCCTGAAAAAAGAATAAAAGCAGAAATAGCTCTCTAACGATCTAAAAATGATACCTACTGAGGCAGGGCAGAAAGGAGCAGAACAAGACCGTGCTGACAGGCCTGCCCTAATCTACTGAATAATGTTCATTATAGAGCAACTACTTTGACTTCATTAGCCTAAAGACACCAGCTGCTGCTTTGAAATCTTAACTTGGACACACTTAAATGTTTATGCAACCATGGAACTCCATTCTTGGGCATGGTTCATGCAGAATGTATTCATCTCAAGTACTGGTCTTTTGTGAACTGATGAGAAAATAAATGCATATATTATTGAAGTATGTAATAAATAATGTAGAATGACATGTAAGAAAAAGTAATACTTCAAAGCATCTTTGAATCAAAATATTTTAGAGTGTTACTGATGAGAGTTCATAACTATAATTACCTGTGATGGAATCGTTAAGTAGAGAACAGTGGCTTGAAAACAGAAAGCTGGGATGGATAATTGTAATCTTACCTTCTTGGAGAAAAAAACCAGGAAAATTGCATGCCTAAATATCCTCTTACAAATCTCTTACAAATCTATCAATAACTTCGCAAAAAACAAGTGGATAAATCAAGGTGGGGTTTTGTTGTTTTGTTTATGTTTTTTCTTGATAAAAAAAAATATGAAGGGGTATGTTTAAAGTACAAAATCTTCTTCACTAAGTGAATAGAAATATGTAATTCCTTGACACTATATAAAGAAATCCACCAAACTGACAAGACTTGGTGAAAAGCTTCAACCAGCTTTTGCTAAACAGGAATTCTGCTGTTGATAAATCCTTTACAGGGAAAGGTACAGTACCACTAAAGTACTCCTGAAATGATTGAATCTGCATTTAAATAGAGAACTCAGGCCAGTCATGGACTTCTCTGCAAGGTTCATTATCAGGAAATGCCCATTTTAATCACCTTGCTAAAGACTGTGGAAGTCAGAGGACAAAACTGTTCAGTAAACAGCTTATTTTGTTAAGTATATAAAGGATTTCAATAGCTGAATCTTTATCCTTCCTTCACAACCTTTCCATTTTCCTCTATTTCACCTTCTTTCTCTGGAGGATGCTTTATCACTGTTTGATGAGCCTCCACAATTATTAGCCTTTCCTTCCTCATAATTAAGAGGAGTGTCAGAAGTTTTCCTTGGCTGAAATAAGTCTGGATTTACCATCAGTAAACGGTGCTAGGAGGACGAACGGGTTTAATCAGTACTGAACATTTTAAAAGAAACCCTTGTACTTCGACATCTTTCTAAATCTACTTAATTTTTTTAAAAGGTGAAATAACCAGTAATAGGATTATGAGACATTAGTAGGATGACCTATACACAGTGTATCTTTATTAATGTATACACTACACTGAGTAATTTGGAAAGGTTTGGTTTTGTTTGTGTCATTGCCATTTCACTATTGGTCACTGGAACAGGCTCCCCAGGGAAGTGGTCAGGACACCAAGCCCATCAGAGTTCAAGGAGCATCCAGATGATGCTCTTAGTCAGGTGATTCAGTTTTCGGTAGTCCAGTGAAGAGCAAGAAGTTTGATTCAAAGGCTCTTATAGCTCCCTCCCAACTTGAGATATTCCATAATTCCATGATCTACTTTGCAGTTATGAAGAAGGCAAAATCCATGCAGACAGCTATTAAGCAGAAAAACCTATACAGAAATTAGTAGAATGTATTAACATAAGTAATGATGGCAAAATACTACTGGCAATGTCTTTAAACTATGTCTGTTCAAGATGAATGCTTTAGGTAAAGGAAACAGTAACACTATAGAACAAACGATTTCCATGCATGACCATTAGGAAAATAAAACACCTAAAAAAATATATATATATAATCAAATCAGTTATTGATTCCTAGACACAAGTACATTCTTTTAAAGTGCCCAGGAAGAGTACTCATAAACTGCAAAAGTAATGAAGACCTACAGACTACAATATACTGTTTCACAATATTATCTTTATTTCAAAATCATACAAAGTATAAACAAAGATATAAGAAATAAGAAAGAAATAAGCCCTGCTCTAAGTATTTGAATACTTAAGCAATGATACTGCCATCAAAAAATGCCTTTATTTCACATTAAGAAATTTTATCTTATGGAGCGATACATCATGAAATCAATTGTTGTACATCTAGGAAATTTACCAATAGAGCTCTCTTCCACCGGGGTGTACACTTTGATTTGTCTCATGTGAGTGTCTCTTCCATTTTGGTGATTAGCTAGAACCGCAATCTGAATCATAAATGTGCGAATAGGCTTCTTATGAGTATCTGTTAAAGGAACATGAATCCAGCCGCTCGGTTCCACTAATTCAAGTTGCTGCCAAAAACAAGACAAAAAAGCAAAACATTCAGAAACAGTTAACATAAGTGATCACATACTAAACCTGTTTAATAGAGCAGAGTCTTTCAGACTAGTATAAAATCAAGACAGTCAAAGCAGTACTATTTGGATCTTGTTACGGAAGTACACTGCTCAAAGATGACAGAAAATATGTGTCTTAAAATTAAATTGCTTTATCTAGGCACTCTGAACAAAAATATGCTGGAATGACTTTTGTAGGAAACTAAATTTACACAAAGACTGGGTTTTCAGAAATACCTTAGATTATGAGTGGGCCTAGGGAAAAGTAAGAGGAGGATGACAGAGTAAAAAAATACAGGGTAACTCAGACTCATCTCATCTGTGTATGAAGACAGATGCCTGCCCACTGAAAAATAGCTTCACACCCATTTAATCCCATTCTAAGGTCCATTTTGACTTGGCTTTTATACAACAAACCAAGTGTAATATGATGACTTTTCTTTTTTAATTTTAATCCTACAGAAACCAATGTCAAAGCAAGCAAAGAATTGCATTTCATTAACTATAAACCACATCACTAACACATCAGCATGCTGAAATCAAGCTAGATGCTATGCAGAAGTGTGGTAACAGCTTTTGTTTAAAGCTAGTTGCTCAACTTCAAAGCACAGCTCAAAACACATATGGAAGAGCCCAGAAGTAAGCGGAAGTCTTGCGGGGGGGAACAAAACCCAAAACAGTTGTCCATAAGCAAGTGGATTTCACACGGCTAAGCAAATAAAACTGCTGTTTGTAGCAGCTGAGCTCCTCTAAAGAAGATCTATGCTTTGCACAGCTCAAAATTTCCATCTTTCTCCTGAAAATACTACATGACAAACATCCTGTCAATGCCTGGTTTTTGCTGAAGCTTTCAAAAGACCCATATAAGATGTACTGTTTCAGAAGCAGCAAACACCCTGGGGTGATACAAGAAACAAGTAAAAAACATTTGATGACTAATTTTAAAGAGACCAAAAAGCCCTCTCACTTACACCTTAATAAAAAAACCCACAACAAAAATCCCACCACAACCCAAACCTCTCCACTGCTGCAGGCTCTCCCTCTCCAACAAACAACTTCCAAAGCATTAAATTCACTACACCTTAGCAGCAAACCTTTTCACTCCAAGAGCTAGACACTTCCACGAACACACATGCCCTTATTTGTTATAACCCTGTTCCATTCAAAAAACATACGAAAATAGTTTTTTGGATAGAAAGCTTCAGGTAACAG
Organism: Scolopax mira; assembly: GCA_004320125.1. Taxonomy (NCBI): domain Eukaryota; kingdom Metazoa; phylum Chordata; class Aves; order Charadriiformes; family Scolopacidae; genus Scolopax; species Scolopax mira. The sequence continues at coordinate 232,971 of BJBW01002128.1, read as the reverse complement.
TTGGCTTTACAAAGTGTTAAAAGTGAGGTACTGTTGAAGTAGCTTTACCAAGGGAGAATTTATCATGGTGAGGTAAAAGTCAACGGTTTGAGCAAGTATGTTTTCCATCTCTACAGTGAACAGAACAGATGAGGATCCCAGTAATATTTTATTCAACCAATGCTATGATTTAGAAGACAATTAAAAAGTTATTGCTAATTAGATTTGCATTTTAACGTTATTCTCAGAGTTTAGAAATTTTGACTGTTGATTCAAAGTGGAAAATTTAAGTCCCAGAGCTCTTGGGGGTATATATAGATATATAACCCCCCAGAAATATTGGGGGTTTAAGCTTGGATCAGTATGAAACAGATTAATTAATACAGTTTTTAAGAAGTGCCACTTTCTATAGGTTGACAACATTGGTTGTAGACAGATCCAATGTGGTTCAGGTTTGCATGCTTTTTTGGTAAAGAAATTGCAAAGAGTGAAATAATTCCACGTCCAGAACCAAGAGAGCTGCCAAGCGATTGGTGCAATTGGACAAAAGAAAGTTGTATGCTTTTAAATTTCCGGGGGGGGGGGGGGGGGGGGACCCCTTTTTTTTTTTNNGGGGGGGGGGGGGGAACCACATTTTTTGTTTTAAAAGAATTATTAGGTTCAAATGGAAAGTTAAGAATTGCAAAGGGAATTTTACTAATGTTTACATAAGTAAACTTTTGACTGCATATTTTTCAATGCTTTGTTTCATCCCTGATCAATGGGAGGTGGTCATATGTTTTATTTATAGCATATTCATTTTTCATTTGTGCTACAAACGCAACCAATTTCCTCATGAGCCTTTCTACAGAGACAGGACAAGTAATTTCTACATTTCTACATCTGTAAAACAGGCAACTGAGGCATTAGGTTAATTAGACTAAAATATTCCCTAGTTCCAGATGGCAACCTGAGTTTTACTGTCCTTGGTAATATACAGTATTTTACAGGAGGTTTAACTCCCACCAACTTCACTTGCAGTTATAAGCGTCTGCATCTCTGCAAATTGGTAAGAATTCTGAGACCAGCCACTAGAACACACAGTATGAGAAGCCACCTAAGAACAGTTATTTGAATGCATCATGTAAAAACACCATGACTAAGCACAGATTGCACATAATTCATCAAGTAGCATTCAACTGTCTTACCCACAAAGCCTTTTTTTTTTTTTTAATTCCTGAAATCTCTGCTTCACTTACTCCATGTTTCAACTGCTATAACACATGAATACACATGCTCTACTCTACAAATCCTGGATTCATCCCCATTCCAATCAAATGGTTGCCTCCTGGACAAAGCACACAACACTTGTGATGAAGCTGGAGGCTGTACTACAATGTACTAAGTGCAAAAGGTCTGAGTTAAGCTGAAATGTTTGAAAAAAGTGAGCTCTTGATTTTTGTCCTCTACAGAACATTACTACTCCATGACTTTTTCTGAGTCTAATTAATGCTTACATAGTTCGGTAAAATGATTAAAACCTTGAGACCTACTCAGCTACTTAAGTGTAAGTAAAATAAAACCTAAAAGATTATTATCTTAACATCCACTAGAAAAGAAAGTAATATTTTGCCAGTACGATACACACATTTTCCCTTACCAAAAGAATGGTATAAACTAGATACACACACATGCTCCTAAATTCTTCTCATCGTATCTGTCATACTCTTTCAGATAAGCGAGACAGTTTTTTTTTTCCAGAGGGCCCAGGTCCTTCACCGTGGAGAAGGAATAAGACATGGGAATAGGCGGTGGTGGTACAAGACAAAACGCTGCCCGCTCTTAGTTCAGTATCAGCACGCAGATTCAGCCGTTGCAACTCCTAGCAGAAGTGGGATGAAATATGCAGCTCTACTCTGCCTGGAGCATTCCCAGTGTGAACAGAATCTAAAGGAAACTTACTGTGAAGTTTTAAGAAATTCCTATTAAGCCCAACCAAATGGCAATCTTTCAAAGCCTTGTAAACCGGTCTGGAAATTTGGGTGGATTTTTACAGGGAGGCAAAAGGCACATCCTCAACACAAAGGCTGAACTATTGCCAAATTTCAAATCCTTGCTGCAGAGCTTGGGGGCACTGGAGCATCAAAGGACACCACCAGAATATTCTCACACAAGCAAAATAGCATACTTTTCACTTGCCTTATTCTTGGAACAGAACTGCTTTGGCTGAAACTGTCAAAAAAAATTCAACCCAAAGCAGACATCTGGCATGGAAAAATCTGTCTGAACTGAACTTTGGCAAAAGTTATAAAGCAACTAAGAGTTAAGCTTTAAAATGTAAAGGGTCACGCAACCTTAAGTACAGGTGGCACTAGCACCTTTCTGTATAGGAAACACTATACTTTAAATCCATGTCACATGATTTTGCTGCCAACCCTGTTCTTTAAAAGCACTAGCCACTATGTATATGTATGTATGTACATATATACATATATTGTGTTTCACCTCTACAGCATAAGTCCACATTGAGAACTCACTAGATTAAGCTTCCTCCTGTGTTTTTAACTCCTATATAGGTCATTAAGAATCAGTTGCAATTAACTGGCTTTCAGGAAAGTTTTAAAAGCCAGCTATATTATTAATTACCCAAGTGAAATTAAAAATCGGAAGTCTTTCTGTTATGCATTTTACCGGAAAAGGTTAAAAAAGGGAAAGAAGGGAAAGAATCCATGCAAGTTCAACATTAGTAACTCAGGACAATTCCTGCAGCTCTAGACTAAAAAGTCTAAGGTTTGGGTGTGTTTTAATGGTTTTTTCATGGTTTTTTTTTTTTGATTGGTTGATTTCGGTTCTTTTGTTTTCTTTTTTAGATTTACTTCTAATACTATGAATTTTGTGACAACAGATAGAAGAAGAGCACGAAAGTCAAAATACAGGAACAAAGGGATAAAAATTGAAATGGAAAAAAATCACTCACCTGTCCTTTGCTGCTGTTCTATACTCTTATCTATCTCTTCTCCTGCTTTCTCTCCATTGTTTTCTTATTTTTCCTGTCCTCTGCGTGCTACAGCTTTACCTATGGACATATACTTCCACTCCAGTAATCCATGTTATTTTGAAAGCCAAAGCAGAAATAACGTTCTCAGTGAAAATCTCCTTCCCAGCCACTTTAATATCCCTGTTTCTTCACTTTATTGTATGTTGCAGAGGTTCTACAGAATTCCATACACATTTGGCAAAGCTTCTATTGCAACTAATGGGTGTTCTACCATAAAAGATGCAAACCACATAACAAAATAAAGATTAAATAAATAAATACATCAAGGCCAAAGCAACTTGAAGTTACACTTTAGACAGATGACTGACCATAAGACCAGAGCTTTTAAGAGAAAGCTTTTTCCTCACTTGTATTGCTGCCCTCCTTATTGGCTAGGAAATTATTTATCCAAAGAAGGCTTTTCTTTCATACTTAATCCTACTTAAATGGAATATTAACCTCTTTTCCATACTCAGTGATATTCTGCTTAAATTCTGCGGTGTCTCTGAAGTGGCATATAACTCAAACTGCTACTTCTACCAGGCTTATAAACCCAACCCAAGTTGTTTGCTACATTTAAGGTAGGCTAACATCCTTGAAACAACATATTATTTGTGTTGCCCTATGGAGAGATCTCTTGTGAAGATACAGAAAGGAAAAAAAAAATGCTGTAAGTAGTTTCATGTTCAGGGTCATTACAAACATCCCAGAATTTATATTAGACAGGACTCCCAGATTTCAGGGGTATAAGTTTTCCTGTGCATATCTAAGAAGAAAACACAGTCTGTTTTTGTCTTCTAGAGGAAAAAAAAAAAATCCTCTTCTGCACACACGTACTGAAAGAAACCTGAGAATTACTGCTGCCATCACAGCTTCAGCATGATACAACATGATTCTGAGATGTTGGTACCTCATCACAGTTCCATTTAATAATCTGTACTACTAGATCCAAACGGCAACATACTCTTCTGGTTGCCTCACAGGCTGTGAAACTAAGCCACATTTGATTTTACTCCTACTTTTCTCATAAAACTGGTAACACTTCTCCTTCAATTTCACCACCTTTGAAATGAAGAGTAGTCGCTACGCTCTTCTTCAAATGCAATTTTGCCTTTCTATATGCTTAACTAGTTCTTACCACACAGTTACGTAAAAAAACTAAGCTTCTCAGTAAGTTCTCATCTCAATAAGTAATGTATTCTTCTAAGCAGAAGATTATAAAACTAAATTCCAGAGGGAATAAATGTTATTTTCAGAAATGAAGCATTTACCAATACACAGACTTTCTCCAAGTTGAGAGGTCAAATACAGGGAAGGCTTTTCCCTGTTTAGCCATTGTGTTGGGTTTTTTTTTTTTTTACAGCTATCCAAATACATTTTCACAACAAGTGGCAAGGAGAAAGAAGGCTGGCTAAATTTCCAAAATTCTTTTTCCATAACTGCCATGTCCTACCATATAACTACCACGATTCAGAATCGGTAGACCTCTGCATAATTCCAAGTATTGGAACTGTCAACACATGAAGTAGCAGAGCTTGGGCTTCAGCCATCACTTCACTTAGGAAGGAAGAGAACCAGTTAATAGCAGTGATGCACCAGTTCCAGCAGAAAAGTGAAGCATGTCCAAAAGAAACTCCACAAGTTCCAAGTGAGTCAAAGGAGGGACACCACATTAGCAGCTTAACAAGAAACACAGAAATATGCTCAAAGGACCCACTGTGAAAAGCACACTTCTTTGCTCTAACGAAGCAACGACCACCTAAGGAGGTGGCTCTGTGGTCTTAATCAGTCACCTCCTTAAACGGTCAAGAATTCTAACTTCAGTCCATTAGGTAAGAGAAGTTTTCCATTCTTCCAAATAGCAGTTCCTGAAGATTCTAGAGGAGCACAGTCCATCCCTCAGGAAGATTCAACTACACATTTGAGCGGACAGGAGACTAGTTGAAGAATAAGCTAGGTAATGAAATGGGCAAATACTGAAAATTCCCATCATATGTAAACTTTTAGTTCAAATGAGCTAAAAGAAATAACTTCTGGGAAGACGGGGAAGGTTGAAAAAGAAAAAGGTCCAAAAAAATCCTTGCAAAGTTTTACAGAACATCTTTCTTCAGACTACTCTGCTCCAGAATAACACACTAAAAACTAACCAGTGCTCAGCTGTTAGAAAGTTGAATCTTCTTAAAATAAAGAAAACTAAACACATAAGCAAGCAAGAAAAACTTTACTAATATAGATTACCAAAATCTATATATAGAATACCAAAATATATTTGCCACATAATATGTATCTGACCTACAAGTTTAGCACAGAAGTCAACTAGACTGCAGAGATCCTGAAAATATACTAGAGAAATGCTCAGTCAGTTCTAAATAACAGGGAAATACTACAGAAAGTGTCAGAATACACTAGGCCACATTTTCATGAATGCACTAAGTCTGATCTCATTTTGCACATACTAGTTTTCAACCCATTTTGCTGAGTTTATGAAATTAAGCTGCTTTTCAGTGACCCATAGCTCGTTGTTATCTCACTTGCTTCTGAACTGCTGAATAAAGCAGTAAGAAGTCTTACAAAAAATATTCTTTAGAAAAAAATGCTCTGTAAAGTGACACTTCTGCTTTATTATATCAAGCAAGAGAAGCTCAGCATTATCTTGAGGACCTTTCACTGTGAACGCCAGGTAAAAGGCAGACATATAAAAACTGGAGTGATAGCCTCTGATGGGGAAGGAATCAGCTAAGACAATGTTATCCCACTACGAGGATCTTGTTCTTTAAAATATGATCCGCAACATTTTAAATACACTTGATGAGTTGTGAAGCAGCAGCAGACTGCAAAAAGGATTCAAGTCACAGAAATTTTTTTTTTTAAAAAAAAAACACACAATACTTGATAAATACCATAAAACCATTAAATTCCATGGTAGTGTAATGCTTGGAACTAAAAATAGAGTGCTTCTATCCAGTGGTACTGAAAACTTACAAGCAGTTTTACACAAGACATGCAACCAGATGGATGGATATCTACAGACAGATCACTGATACAATGCAACAGAGCTTGTTGACAAACCTGTCTGAAGCCTGATCTGAAATTTATTCAAACCATGTCTCCTTTCTCTCCTCCAGCTCATTGCTGTCATTACCAACCTTAACATCAGTACGAGTTTGTCATGGCTATCCAACAGGAACTGTGATACAGAATTGCTAGAGGACATCACCTCAGGGACATTAAAATATGTTTGAAGAACTAGAATTCCTCAAAACAGTGTCATATGTACATTTTATACTGTCTAGTGGTCTCTTATAAAAAATCCCAAACTTTATCCATTCTCATTTCCTTATGATTTAACACCTAAATTCCTACAGTTCCATAAAACATAAAATCATAGCAGCTAAACTACAACACCTCCAACAATCACAAAGTAAATAGCTACTCTACAGAAGTATCCAGTGTGGGTAACCAGCAAGTCATATCCTCCTTGCATAGTAGGCCAAGGATTAGCATCTTGGATGCTGAAAGAGAGATTCTTATACCACCTTTGTCACAACACGTTGGACAATGTCAGTGAGGTATATCACGTTGCCACCTTGTAGATCACAGAAACAGACACGTTTCTGAAGTAAGCAGATCATGTCTATTGAGCTATGATGTAACCTAAATTTTATTTAGCATAAGTGATTCACCAGCCAGCATAAGAAATGGTATCATTCACTGGTCCATTTTGATCTTCCTTAGAATTAGGTGTCCTGATTACAGTTTCTCAATAAAGTAAAAAAATAATCAAGGAATCATTTGATTTGATTCTGCTGATAAAACAATGTAATTTCTTGCTAGCTGTAGTTAATTCAGACAGAATTTCAATCCAACAACAGGAATAAAGTTAGGAAGATACAACATTGAAATTTAATCTGTGAAGTGTTGAACAGGAAAGGTAAGGTTTTGTATTATTACTGCCCTCGTAGTTTGTGATTGAAGTCTTCTGAAATCAGATGAGGAATATGCAAGAGGACAACAATTAACTCAGGAGGGGAGTTTCTGGTAAGTATGCACATAAGACTACTGTTAAATGGGAGAAAGCAGTGTACATTTGCACATGCTGTGTAACACCATGAATTTTATTACATGGACTCACATGAAAAAACAGCTGTTTCAAAATTATCAAGTGATAAAGAACTGTAAGTACTGATGCTTGCAAAAGGGTCAAGGCTATGCTAAACCGGCCATGTGAAAAAACACTCCTGAGAGATGAAGTCACTTTGGTGGTAGTCCCATAGGTTGACAAATGGATGGTCCAGACGTGTGGAGGGGCCCCTGTCCGTGGTCCTTAAGCAGCCACCACCCCGCCCATCACCCGGGCGCTGCTGCGCCTACTCAGAGGACTTGCCGGTAACACTCGTACAATCAGGTACATGCAGCCCGAGACAAATAAACAGCCTGCCAAATGCTCAGCCACTGTGGATCCATCAGCCAAAACTGTCTTAACCACTTTAATTTAAAAAAAACACTAAAATAAATATTGTCTGCTTAACTCTGGGTGGCAGAAAAAGAGCAAGCAAAAGCAAAGAAATAGACAATCTTTGAACACCTTCTCCTCTAGAATTTGGCCAAAACCAACTCCATTCTAGAAGAATGTATCTGTGGAAACCATGAGGAATTTGTCACAGACTGTTTGGTAGTAAAGTCCCTCTAAAAAGAAAAGAACACTGTTTTCACATTTGTTGTGCTATATAAGCTTTTTTTTTGGTATGTTCTGAGAGGGGTGATGCATAGGCAACTTAAAATTCATTACAAACATATATGTCTCAAGGTGTATATAATGTATCAGAGAAGGTAAAAAATGGTAAAATATGCTCGAATAGTTTGCTCTTAAATCCCATAACTTTAATACTATTTTTTTGTTGTTGTTGATTGAGGTCACTTGAACTTTTACATAACAAAGTTTATGCTTGACACATTCATAAATTAAATCTCATTAGAGAAGAATTGACTGTCTATATGTTTCAAGTGGCAGCCACCCTATCTAGTAGATCTTAAGAAAAAAACAAAAACATTCCCCTTGTCCCTTTGGAAAGTAAAGCAATCAAATTAGCAAATACACAATGACAACAGAGTCTAGCATGGAGCTTCATATGTGCATGTATGGAAATAAGGCCTAAAACTCCAAAGCAAACTTTCGACCCACAGCAGAAAGCCGTCTAAGTTTAGTTTGGTTTCAGCTAAAACAGATTCCATATTAACAGGAACCTGTTGCTCCAGAAGAAATACTGTCTCCACCTGAAATCAGTCATAACAGCTGTGAAGTTTTGGATCTCTGATTTAATGAAAAATGACTTTCATAATTCATTTAAGGATCAGTCAAGAGTGGAAGAAGGGAAGGCAAACATATTATAAGCTCATTAGCATTCTCCTGCTGGGACCTCTCTCTCATTAACCAGCTGTCACAATAGACAGGAATGCCATACCTTCACAGGAGCACTGCTATTAGACTTTGGGAAGACTCCTGCTATCAGGGGAAATCCTTCAGACCTACAGGGACTTGGCTCCAATGTGAATCTCTGTTACTTCCCTTGAGCTTGGCAGACAGTATGCTGAAGCTGAAAAAGCAACAAAAAAAATAAAATTCTTGAGCTTATGCTCTAGAGTAGTGGCCTGGCTGACAGTGTCAAAAATAGGTAATGCAGCCCAAAACAAACTTTCTGCTTCAGTTTGCCTACTTCTGGTACCCAAGTTGTTTAAAGACTAAAGTTGCAGACATACTGGAACAGACTGCAGCTGGACAGTCTGGTCCTAAAAATGAATGATAAAAAAGCTATGGGGTTTGCTTCAAGTCTTTAAACTTTCCAGAACTCCATCATTCTGAAAAAAAGGATAAGGGATTTATTTATTTATTATTATTTAAAAAAAAACCACACCACAACAGTGTACTGTCCAACTAAAATTATCAGTAACTCAGAGTATTAGAGATGCAGATGAAAAGGAAACAGTATATTAAAAGTCACACAAGAAATTTCTAGAAAATATATAGCAAACACTGCACATTTAGAAAGAAGTGCAAATCTCATTTAGTGAAATCAAACATTTTTCACCTTTTAAGAAGCACTTTAAATCATAAAAGCTTACCTCACTGCAATGTTTTTTAATTTTATGGACTAGTAACTAATGAGGAGGCCCCATATACACAATATAACAGGTAAGTATCCTACCAAGTAGGACTCTAGCAGACAATGACCAACTGATAGAAGCCATTTTTGGTATGCTGTGTGACAATTTCTCAAGATCATTCCAACAAATGGCACTATCTGCTTTCAAACTTTCTAGTTACAACACAAAATGCAAGACAGTAACAGAGCTATAAAAAAAAAAAAACCCAAAACATCTGGTTAAGTATATGGACAAAGGTTTTCACAGAAAAACAAAACAGGACACAAAGTTCTTAAAATTTACTTAGGATGATACATCACTAGCTCTATTATTTAAAATTCTTATCTCAGTCATAAATTTGAACTCCTCTCTACTCCCAAGAAGCACTAAGACGTAAGATTTTCCAATTCCTGTAGTAAGATCTAAAAAAATCTTAGTCCCTGTTCAAAGCAGCATCTGTCCAAAATAAGGACATTATCTCCTACAGGTGCCAGGTGATTAAGGCTGCTCTTGGGGAAGGCAGCAGCACTTCAACCATCTACTGAAGAGAGATAGGGAAACCTGTAAGCAGGATAGAAGGAAGTGGATGAGCAGACAGCTATACAAAGAGAACAGAAAACAGACTGAACAAGAGCAGCGGAACATGTTACAGAAAAAAAGGCTGAAAATATTTTAAAAAACCTTCTGAAGTTCAGGTGAAATTACAAATGGGGTTGCTGCTCAAAGAACAGAACAAGGTGTTAATATTGACAGCTGCCTTTTATAAAATGTAAGAGAACACCACAGAATCCTACAACAATGGAAACAAAAAGCAGAATTTCTTGCAAGCAAAGAAACAAGTGCTTTAAAGGAAAATCCTACAATAGTTACTTGTTAAGCTATGGCCTCGTACAAGATGACCTTAAGGCAAACCAAATTAAAATATCAGGAATGAAGAGAGTGAAGAGCATAAAGGAAGATGTGCCATCGTTTTTCTGAACTAGAACTGCTGTGTACAAGCAGAAACAATGCAAGTGGACTCTATGGATGCACTGCAGAAATTTATTGCAAATAACTGAAAACAATACTAGGAAATAACTGATCTTACAAAGTTTGTTCAATAGATAAAACTGTACTTCCGATGTCTGCAGTTCCCATTTGTTCCAACATATATAATGGAATGATACTACGTTGGTGTGAAAGTGCAAAAAAAAAAAATCCGCTCATAATTTACCTTCAAAATTGTTTAGCCATATCCAGGAACTATGTCTAGACATAGCTACAGTTAAATTATACAAAGAAAGTATTTGAAAAGAATCAGATTATGCAATGAATATTAAAGATGTGTCTGAAAGCCAGTCATATTGAATTAATCGTATATCAAATAATCTTGAACAACTTAGTGAGATAGCCTAGTGATTACACGGAATGCTTCAGAAAATTAATATGGGAAATGAATAATACCAAAAAATGGGAATATCATGAGATTTTAAAATGCCAATAGCAGTAGCAGACAACTGCAGGCTCTCAAGCACCCTTTATAGTTGAGATGATGAAAGTACACCCTCCTGACCAAAAAAGGGCTCTTATTACACATTGAAGAGAACTAAATTTCTCTTCTTCCACCAGAAGACTGACCCACAAGACTGCATGGCTTTAACATTTAGAGCCATGTTAGAAAAAAGTTAGAAAAACACTGCAATAAATTACACCTAAATGCTACCAAATTAAAAAAATCCTACTTATTCTTTACCAGCAAGAGCATAAGCTCTTGCTTTGCAAGACAAAAACCACTGGGGTTAAGTGAAAGCATTTCTCACGGTTGCACAGGAATGACTTGTTTCTGAAGAAGAGAATGAAATAAGGTTGATTCTCCTAAAATCAAGGGAATTATAAATCTCCAAATCCTGTAGAAGCATAGTATACAAACAAGTAAAATCCTTTTGTATCTGGATAAGGACTCTGTGGATGCAGACATTCAGTGAAAGCGAATGGGACAAAACCTGATAAACTGTACAATTCCACAAGTTCATTCTAACATGCCAGATTTCAATAAGCAAATTCATAGTAGCATTTCACAGGATCCATAGTAGATGTAATGCTCAACTCAAGGAATATTTACTCATTGGAAACAAATGCCAGAGACCATTGTGAAAACTATTTGTGTAAATTTAAAATGCAACGTAATGTCTGAGAGAGATCCCAATTTCATAAACATGTCTCATTGGAGATATATTTTCGTACAAATGAACTTTAAAGGAAAGAAATAGGAGTATATCTGTCAGAGGTTCAGTGAGTAGTTTTATATGAGAATACACTTTCATAAATTTGCTAAGCTGGAATCAGGACTGTTGCCCAATGGAAGCATTTAATTTTACATCTACACACCATTTCTTTTACTTTAATGTACTGGTACAAACGGAGTGGAGTTTTTACCTTTTACTTGTGCTTTCTTACAAATGCATATTTAGGTGTGCCCAGAAAAATTCAAGGCTATGTTTCATTGGCTAGTGTGGAGGTCAGACTTTGGACTCTGCTTCTCTCAATCTAGATTAATTCTATTTCTTGACTTTTTTCTAGGACTCAAATATTCCTCAAATCACCATTCAATCAAAGAATGTGCACGACAAAGAGATATTCAGATGGAGCTATGCACGGTTGAACTAATGACTACCTTATTGCAACAACACGTCTTACTGTAAACAGCAGTCTGGAATAGTCTTAATACTACGTTCAACAGATGTAAGAATATCAGGTCTTCAGCATAAACTGTATGAGAATCAAAATAAAATTACATCATGTACGCTTCTGAAGAATGAGGGGGCAGTGGAAAAAAAACCAAACTAAACAAAACACATGAATGACATAACCGAAAACTTGCTTACTTAGACCTACTAAGTCCTAAATCTAGAGCTACTGTTGGGTATCATCTTAACTGCTTAGAGAATTCAGTAACAAGCTGATGAAACTGGACTACAAATGTAGGTGACTTACAGTATATATTAAAGTCCTGTGGGTACGTATGCTCCTCTGCTAAATTTAATTCTGCTATGCGAGTAAATCTTTATCTCCCCATGACAGACAGTATAAATAAAAAGAAGGAAGTCTAATAACTCCACAATATAAGCTCTTACTCCAGCAGTGCTGGATTTACTGAAAGCCGATTTATGAAAACCTCTCCATTAAACACAGTGACTGTCATAATCACAAAAGACACCTGTTCAAAAAAGAGGGAAGGATACTCGAAAATTTCACTAAATCATTTCTCCCGATATGGAACCGTAACTCTTTTCACAACACAACACCAAAAAAAACTATTTGACTTAACCTTAATAGTTATCCGCAGTAACATCGTCTTGCTAAGAATTAACAAATGAAGCTCAACATAAAATAAATTAATTAGGATTTTCTGCATTTGCTAGTAGATATTAACCAAAAAATCCTTCATACACAGAGTTGAATTTGACCTGTGACAGATAGAGAGGGGGGAAAACCCAAAAATTTTAAAAAGGAGCATATTAAATGAATAATAAAAAATATTAAGGACTAGACTCTCACAATTTACTCAAAGACTGTGGCTGCAAACAGCGTTCATAAAAAACCTCAATAAAAATTCTATTTGTTAACATTCCTTTAACATGAGACAAACCACTCCAGAATTCATTCTGAGAAAAAAAGAAAAAGTGTAAGATAAAACTAGTTTAGGAATTGGACAAAGAAGGCTAGAGGCCCTCAAGCCAGACATATGCTACATTATTACTCTCATTCCACTCTCTTTTGCGTTCCTGTAGAAAATGGGAAAATCCTGGAAAAGGTTTTCCGATTCAAATGCATTATCTCAGTTATCTTATGACAGAACAAGAAAGAGAAAAGCCTCCAGAAAGAAATAAATTATACTTCAGATCTATCAAAACCTTTCCATGCACTACTTGAGATAAGGAACAGGATGCAACCATATGCACTTCCCCCCAACCTCCGAAAACTTAGCAAAGCATATGGTGTAGGCACTGTCTAGCAGTATTTTCATCAAAGCTCCCAGCAAACACATGGTCCCTGACCAAAATAACATTTCAGCAATCAAGGGATCAAGACCTAGCTCTAGAATGGACTGTCACAATGATAGCTCTGTAACAACTGAATTTCTTGCTCAAGAGCTCTGTAATTGCTCTATATATCTATCATTGCGAGGCAGCATCTTCATCTGAACCTCAAAGATTGCTTTAACTTGTCATTTGACCAGCATTCCTTTCCATAACTACTTTCTTAATGACTCTATGAATAATCTCAGTTTTCCCACTAAAATGTTAAGCTTCAGGAATAATAATAATAATAAAAGGATTATTGCAATGATAACCCCTTCTCATACAAGTACATGAAACACATCTGTTCATCTACTTTTACTTTTTACATTACTTTTAGTGTAATGACAGAACAAGGAGTAACACTTTCAAATTGGAAGAGGGGAGATTTAGATTAGATATCAGAAAGAAATTCTTTCTTGTGAGGGTGGTGAGGCACTGGAACAGGTTGCCCAGAGAAGCTGTGGATGCCCCATCCCTGAAGTGCTTTAAGGCAAAGCTGGATGGGGCTTTGAGCAACCTGCTCTAGCGAGAGGTTTCCCTACCCATGGCAGGGGGGTTGGAACTAGATGATCTTTAAGGTCCTTTCCAACTCTAACCATTTGATGATTCTAAATTGTTTAAGTGAAAGAGAAAATAAAGTGTGGTCTAGCAGTTCACCATCAGCAGTTGAGAAGACAGCACGAGACTTTCTTAGTTGTTAGGTATCCTAGAAAGTTCCCATTCCTTTTATTATGCTTAACTGAACTTAGATGTCAACTATTGCCTTTCTTCTTTGAAGGATTTTAATACTATGTTAGTAGTAGCACCCAGAGGGATCAGAATCAATCTTTCATTCGACCATATTAAGCACTTCTTACTGTTTGAAATTATCTAGTACTCCCTTTAAGTATTACTTTCCACAATTAAGGCTGTGAAGACAATCAGGTAAATCAAAGCTGATTATTTATAATTCACTGACTTTATCCTTCAAATCCCAATCCACAGTTTGTGGGGGAAAAAAAAAAAAAAAAAGCTCAAATGCCAGTGCAAGGTATTTCAACTGGCTAGCAACCTTTCCAGAAAGAAAAAAAGAAGAATGAGCAACATCTTACTATCATCTTTGACACACAAGAATTCAGTTTTAAAGCTCTCAAGGAAGTTGCTGGCATTCAGCACTGGACTCCCACAATGTTCTTTTACATATGGGATCCAAACCAGAGCAGATAACTGCATTTCTCAGGTCTGCTGAACTTCAAGGATGGGAAAGAACATGGCTGTAGAACATGATAGAGGGGAAGAAAAAGAAAAGGAGATAGGTTATCACCTCACTAACAATTTCCATGCAGTATGCAGGCCCTGTTACTACAGAAAAACATCATTTCCTTTTTTAATACGAGCTTGCAGATAGCAGAAAGCACTTTGCCAAAACCTCCTCCCTAACATGGTACTCCCTGGAGATTAAAGAAGAATCCCTTGGTCCAGACAGACAGTTTCTTCAGTGGTTACCTACCTTCTTACTCCGCTATATAACTGGTAAAGTCAGGTATCTGGATTCCTCCTAGAATATTCATTGTTCCCTCTCACACTTACCCAAAAGCCAATAAATGATACAGCAGACCAAAAAAAAAAAAAAGCCACACACGAAGATTTTCAGCTTTCCTTATCTTCAAAGATCTAAGAAAAAACCTAAGTGACAGTTCACACAGCAATTGCCCCTTGGGGACACACACCATTAAAAATGTTAATAGAAACTTCCCTTAAAAATCTTTGCAAGCAAGAAAAACTAAAAGAGATGCACAATGTTGTTACAGCAACCACACCTGACAGGGGCAGGAACCAAAAGAAAATTCATGAGTGAAGTAAGTCTGTAGCAGTTTTTCTAGATAGATAATCAAAAGCATAATTTACAGATTGGTACACTAACATAATTTGCCACTGGCAATTATATTAGCAAAAGGATTTTGGCAGAGTTTAGGCAGTCAGATCAATAGATAATTATCTTGAGTACCAGAGTAAACCATCACACTTTACCTAGCATGAACTTTATAATCTAGTTTAGAATAATTTCCTTCTCTCTTAACTTTTATGAGCCTAGCAAAAGACTAGAAACTGTAATGATCTGTCCCTGCGTTAAACAGTTTGCCTACCAGGGTCTCCAACAACACGGCCAAGTACACACAGACTAAAAACAAATTAAAAATAGATGTTGCTACACACTATGATTTTCAAATGAATGATATCACACATGTTTTTACAAAATATAGTTAAAACAAATTCTGATCAACTGAGGGGAGTGATCTGATCGAGCACCATGAAGACATTCTAGATGAGCCTGTACACTGAAAACCAGTGTGAGCTGTAACACTGGATGCACTTGTACCGATTTAAAGTGTCAAATAGACAACATGCTTGCATTAAAAAAAGAGGTCGTGGGGGCAGGGGGAATGTGTTAAAATATTGGAGTAGGGAACCTATGTATTTGAGTCTCTTCTGTCACACTATCATCTCCACCTCTACCCACCCACTTTATTCCTCACTCCAATGTTCAGTCTTCAAGCAGAATGCTTAAATGGAGGGAAGAGCACTGAGCACTTTCTCGATACAGTTTTATGTTGCCAAAACCAAATCTCTGCTTGCTTCTTCTCAATTCTTTACCTCTCAAGAATTACCATCTGCAAGAGGTATCTAGTGAGCCTACATTGGTAAACTGTAATTAGAAATCCCTACAAGCTTTGAAAAGCCATTGACCAACAAATATCCCAATGCACCCTCCAAACACAGAACCTTTATTCCAACAGGAACTTTCAGTAAAAAATGATGTGTGAACAGCAGACACTGATGTTCACACAAGCATACTGCATACAACCCAGCAGGCGATTTTTCTGTTTTTTTTGGATTATGCCCTGGAGGTGCTGGCACAATGGAATTTCAATACCATAATTGCTTATTTCTCTGTGTGCCAGCCTCTGAAATAACAGGTAAAAAGGAGAAAAGAGATGAAAAAGAAAAAACACACACATAAAACAAACATTCTCTTTTTTAAATTACAGGAATCACAAAATAAAATGTTTTTAATTCTCTAGTTCAAACGATGTAATTTATAACCATGACACAAATAGAGAAGAAGCACAAAAGAAGGGAAAATACAGAAATAACACAACGTTCCCAAGGTTCAGTTTACAAGGACCTCACACAAGGTTTTTTTTTTTGCAACTCTTACTAGAAACAGTATTATTTGCTAAAAATGCAGTAGCTGCCAAAAGCTATGATCCATCTAAAGCAAACATGTTTAAGATGGAAATAGAGTGTTAATGCTGAAGAAAGACAGAATTGAGTATACAAGTTTTCTTTTAAAAGTGCTGAAGCAACTGCAGTACAGTGTTAAGTTTGTTTTTCATCTTTCTGAGCAAAAATTGATTGCATTTGCAGATAAGCAGCTAAATTAGGGAAAAGTAAACTAAGACAATAACAGAAGTAATCAAATTTCAAACTTTCTAATTAAACCTCTTTTTCCTGCAGAAGGTTATTGGGAATTCAACACTAGCCTTGGTTCACATGATAGAACAATGGGAAAATTTTCCGAATGGTTGAACGCTAACCCTGACAAGTGTGGAGAGCCAACTACAATACATTATATGGTAGCATAACCTGCCACCCACGTTGCTGGGAGAACAGCTTTCAAACACATGCACCGAGCTGTAAAACCACAAAATCCCCTATTACACATTGTCCCTTACTTAAGGTGAAATATGCTATCCCCCCCCCCCTTTTACAAATCTTGGTGCTTTTTTAAAACCTTCAACTCTGAAGTTTATTTAGCAGCTAACTAGGCTGTTTTTCAGACTTTTTTTTTTCCCAAATGCCATTTTTCCTGTTTTGTTTTCTAACCAAAATAAAATCATGATTTTTTTAAGTACATAGTGAAGCCTGTTATGTCTGTCACTGCTGCTTTTTTTTTTATAATACTACTTCCACCTGTGACATTATCCAACTTTTAAACAGGAAATGTCTGATATATGACTAGTTCATTTGAGAAGACATTTCTGGAGTGAAATATTTTCCTTTTTTTTTTTTTAAATAAGAAGATCCATGATTCATCACTGGTAAAGTAAAAAATGGTTCCACCATGCTTTTGGTTGGAAGACCAGATATTCTGTTATTTACAATGATTCTTCTCCATTGTTACACAATTTGAATATATTCAAAAAGATAAACTGCCACAGTATGTGTGGTTATAGACACTGGCATTAATGTAAGTCAACCATTGCTGTAGAATGACAAACATACTCCACCCTCATTACAACATGCTGCTGTTACTAGCCAAACATCTTTTCTGAAAAGGGTACGTGATAATAAAAGCAGACCAGCAGAACAAATAATGCAAGGGGACCTGAGATACAGTCAAAGTAGTAACAATTGTTAGAAAACATAACTGAATAGGGAAAATGAGCTTCTTAAATGATTTTTGGAACACCTATAGCCTCATGCTACGAATGAAGAGCACTGAAAAATGCTGGTATAAACTTTCTCAGTTAATGATTCCCACTCTAACCCCCCCACTGCACATGTCTGCTGCTTGAATCACTGCATTCCAAGATAGTTAGAGGATATACACAGTTTCTTCAGGGGTTTTCAGTTGCAACTTTGCTGGCAATCAGAATTTTATTTGCAAGTGTTTCTATTCTACTGACAAGGTCAATTAGTCCAACGAACTATTGGTTGTTCTGTCTGATAGCTCAGTGTATTTATTCAAGCAAGCACTTTTATAACCCACAATTGAATGCAGACAGTTACCCTTGTAAACACGACTGTCCACAGGGATTTTCACTACATTTTGGGCATGTAAAAGAAAAACATGCTTTTCTTCTCTCAGCCTGATAGCACATAAGTTTGATTACAGCTCGAATTTCAAGGCAGGGGGAGGGAGTGAGCACGCTACAGTTCTAAATATACACATATATAATTTATTGTACCTAAATATACATATTTGGACCAATTCCTAGGAGCTAAATAACACAGACATTTGATTGATCTCTGTGTGAGCTCCAAAAATTTGGTAATGCTATCAAAGAGAGACAGATCAGCATCTCTGCTCTACCAGGCATTTATAAGGAAAAAGCCATGGTTTAAAAGAAACAAAGAGATGCTGTATGTAGCACTAAGGGTTAAAGGCTACAAAAAATGCCTTCACAAAAGCCAGAAGCATGGGGGTGAGGGAGGTGGGGGTAGTGGAAATCAGCTGCAGAAATTGGTAGAGTTAAAAAAAATTGGGGGAAGAAAAAAAAATACTATTCCACAGCTCTAGCTACAATTTTTGTAGCACAATGAAGAAAAAGTTACAGACTCTAATCTCACAGAACTTTCATTAATACATACATGTACTCCTTTCATACAACAATCTTACAAAGAATATATTCTTCATTTTATTAATTAGGAATGGCAAAGGAGCTAGTCTATTAGTACACTGATTTTCATTATTCAAATCTTCCCTGAACAAATCCTTCAGGGACAGAAATCATGGCTGTATTCTACAACTTTGGATATTATACAGATACTACAAAAATTGAAAAGCCTACTGAAACCATCTGGGAAGTCTGTAGTACAGGAGAAAAGTCACAGGAAAAATCAATACGGAAATATCGATTCCATAAAGCAATAAACTTGGTGAACAACACAGAAGTATACACAGTATATTCAATAGCTAGATTAACAGCTATTTAATCAATATTAAAGCACCACTAGAAACAAATAGCTTTCCTGAAAAATGTTACCAAGAAACATTGAGTCAGTGTAACAAAGTGATGAGTAAATGGAAACAAGATTTTTAAGGACTGGAAGAGGGAGTGCTTTATCATGGCCTAACTGAAAAAGGAACTTTATACAGAAGTGTGTATGATGCTTTTCCTTGGTTATGTGGGTTGGCTTGTTTTAGGCAGAGGTAAATTTTATCAGTGCAAAACAGATAGAACCGATTCATTTTAACAAAAACGTCAAGCATTCACAATCTGGTACCAATGAACATCACAATTACGAGTTTCAATCAGTCAGGTATCAACTAGACACAACCTGATGTGGACTTTGACTTGCAATATTGGTTCAATAGCATAGATAATCTGCATAGACTACAAACAAATCACTTAACCTCCCTACAAGATGACTAATACCACTACCTTTCTACAACAGTACTCTCATCCTATATACTTGAAAAGAATGCTGGAGAATATGCTCATCTAAATTTGCAGTTAGTTTCTTCCTATAAGGAAGAATTCTATCCCTACTTGTTTTAAAAATACAAATTAAATTAAAAGTTCAAGCATTTGGCACTCTCCCTCTCACATACAGAACACTATGTGCAACCTGCTCTTATTCACCAGAGAGAAGACTGGAATTTGTTCATAGTATTGTAACATGGGGAGAAAAGCTCTTTCACTTATACATGAAAAATCATACACATTTTCCAATTTCTTTTACATGATGGAACTTAGATCGAAGAATCATGAAAAAGGTTATAACTCTAAGCAAGGCTTTCACATATACGTAAAAATGTTGTGCTTCAATCAGTTCCTAGCCTCTATATACTTGAGTTCCCTTGAAGAAAGCTCTGTACTTCATCAAGTCCCTGACTTCCATGGAGCTGTTGCCACTTTCTTTTACGTGGCTTTCCCCCTGCTTCAGAAGGTAAAGTCAGACTGACAGCACTAAAAATAGAGGGCCTCTTTAACGTACCCTTTCCTAATTGAGTCCCTCTGTGTCAAGAAAAGGCTCCTTCATAAATTAATTTTTGAATGCTGGGATGCAAAACAAGAACAATTATCTTTCTACACACAACACATGCCACAGTATAAAAACCAGTGTTTAGTTTTCTTCTTTTCCCCTAAGATCCAACATAAGAGATGTTTATTTCTCTTAAAATACCATTACAGAGCAAGGTAGGATGAAAATGCTTGACAATTTTATGATGTGTGGACCAATATAAACTTCCAATCTTCAGATTTCTTCTAAATCTAACATGAATCTCGCTATCTGTACACACATCTCCTATGCACAAAAGGCTGCATAAGAAATGCATTTCTTATGATTCCAAATGAAGCTCCATTTCAATGTTATTATCATTCCAGGGTATAAAAAGCAGAGAAGCTGCAATCCTGTTCATCATTTCCACAGTTTTAAGCATATATTAGTTGATTTCCATAAGCATAGGAATGATGAGTAGGTCATCATTTAGGCAGTGATTGATGGCATTGGTAGGGAACAACAATGTCATGTCACTAAATTAGCCCTTCCTTTATAGAGGGGTTCATGTGAACATCCCAACTGGTGACTCACCAAACATCGTCTTCGCTAGAAGGTGAAAATATGGAGTAATATTTGAATCAAATGGAAGTAACTCTGCTTCCTAAACTTGACTCCTACCCTTGACATCAATGACAAAATTTAATAACTTACCAGTAGATTATTTTATTCCCATACTTTGCAAATTTCCAGTACGGGTAAGTTCTATATGTAAGGAACAGGTACTGTGTGCATCCTGATTAACTAAATCCATACTCAACTGATCCCAAGAAATAATAAGGGGTCGAAAATCCGCCTTTTCTTATATGGAAGAACAAACACAGAGGAATGATTTCTAACCAAAGTACTTAAAGCCTAGTCAGGAATCTAAATAAAGCAGTAACAACTCAGTACTCCATCTTCAAAGGAAAGCAGTTTAAAGTGGACCCTAGAGATGTCTGATCAGAGACTCAGAAGCAGCACATTTTCTTGATTCATTAGCTTGCATGTCCTGTGACGAGTTAGCATCACCTTACTCCTCAGTATGTAAGCTTACTCCATATACAGAAAAGAGGTTGAGATTGCTAGCTCTTGACTTACAGAAAATGTCTAGAAACGTCCAGTCTCTTCACTACAATCATTGGACACTGTAGGAGTAAGGAGATTACAATTAGCAACAGACTTCCTTAACTACCTCTTGGAAAAGGTTGCCGGTTTTGGTGTTCCTCTGGTTGACAATTCCCTGCTCTAGTGCCGAGAAGTTCTTCAAGCAGTGAAGAGGTGGCCCTGTCCGTGGTGCTTGGTCACAATCCCGCCCACCAGGGAGACTGCTGGGCTTGTGACAGCTCTGGAGCACCTGGTTACAACACACCAAGTAAGAACAAAATGGCTAGAAAACAAACTGAAAACAAAATAAATAACAATTCAACAAAAGACAAGAAGCTGAAACAAAGGCAACAAACACTGTTGTCAGGAAGTATTTTGCCAGGAGTATTAAGATAACAGGGCTTTCACCCGAGTCTTCAAAGTTATCTTCAGAACTGAGTCTTGTTGAAAACGTTAAGTAGGCTTTTGCTCCAGGAGGAAAGCATATAGTAACTCGGTTAAAGCAGGCCTCTTCCAAAGCAAAGTGTCCGTTTCCTACATAACGGCCATCCACCAATGCAGTATTACGTACTGATGAAGTTTGTCAACCAGAGGAGCTACCCTGTTCCAGCAGCACTGCTTCAGACCGAATGGCTTCCAAAGGAAGCCAAGAGCAAAACCCCTTTCTTACCTAGGTTACATAAAGCCACAATGCTACCTCTTCGCAGATTTACCCTACTGAATAAAGACAGCATATTATGGTCAGAGGCTTTCTGTTTGCCCCTTCAATGCGGCATTCCTGATAATTTCCTTTTAGGCCTGAACATTAATACCTCTTACCTGCCATGTGGATTATTATTACCCTTAAGCAATTTGAAAAGCAAAGTACACAGAGCAATAGCATGCACTATCACAAAGCTTGCCAATTTCTCTGAACTACACAAACAACCAAATAAAATTCTTACTCTGAATTAAAAATCATAGGAAAGTCCAAGAAGTATACTGGAATAACTAACTCCTACTGGAATAGGCAGGACATTATACTTGTCTAGTTGCATTTTACCCAGTTACAGCCAAGACATGTACACCATATTCTATTGTTGAGTCCTCTACAGGGCACAGCAGAATAAAGACTTTGTCTATTTCAGGAGGGGTTCTGCCTTTTAAAGCAACTTTAATTTTTGGATTAGACACCAATGGCTTCTCAGACGTGAACTCATTTGAGTAACTATTTTCAAACAGCCTGACCCACGCCTTCCCAGAGTGTCTTTTATATCCAAAGATGTAGAACTGCCTATTACAAGACTTTACAGGTGTCTTGTTTTGCTGTGTAAAGTACCTACATGACTGGCTGACAGCAGAAGCCACTGAAACTACTAGATGAATATAATCTGCAACCCTACCTGCACTTAGTCATAACACTTAATCATTTTATGGCAAGATGAACTGCTGATGACCTAAGTTGTCTTGGAGAAGTACAAAGGCACCAAGCAGGTAAGCATTATTTGAAGAGACCAGAGATCTCTTGCAGCCAACATTTCACTCGCATCCTTTATAGTGGGTTATTTTCATATCATGAGAAATTCCAATAACTTAGCTTACACTGAAGAGTCTGGAAGCTGTTTCAAAAATGCCTCTATAGACTATCTTGTCCATCCAGACTGTTTGCACCACTATGTGGGAGAACTCCGAGACTGAAAATGAGAAAATATTTGCTCTCCAAGCTTGACAGCTGTGATAAAGAGGCACTTAAGTCAGAGGAGAAGGCTCACTGCACACATCTTAACTGTAGTTCCTCCAGCTGAGCAAAGGAATAATACTGCCAGACTATGACAGCTGCTCTCACCCATAGGATGGGGTACAGATGACATGTTTCTCAGAAGATAAAAAAAACCTTTAATTTAGAAAATAATTTCATCTTAGGTTCCAAAGAGGACATGCCTACATAACTAGACCACAAACTAAAGCTAATCTGAAATTAGTGATAAAAACGAGCCTAAAAGCACGTCGCATTGTTTTGAAAATTAGACCATTAGGAAGAAAACACACAGAGGCATCATAGGACTTTCATTAGACACTGGCAAGCATCCACAGAAAAATATAAAATTATTTAGCTGGATTTTCCACCCAGTTAATCAATCCTGAGGCCAACTGAATTATTCTGTAATTAAGCAGATTTCTCTAAAGAGCTCACAAGAGTTCACACTGCTTTAATAACCCACCTATGTGTCAGAGAAGCTGAGGAAAAGATAGTTTTAGGACTGCAGGAAAATTTAAGAAACATATCCTGAGTATCAAGCAGTTTAGGAGATAGGAAAATTGATAGCAATATTTAACATTACAGTGGCAACAAAGTTAGTCGTTAGTATTTTACAACATCAAAGTACCGTATCTCATTAGAAAGCAGCTTGACCAAATTTTCATCTCAGTTTTGAGGTTAAAAAAGTATGAGAGCATGTGGTATGCATAAGAATTACTGCTCTCATGCAACATATTAGTCATATTAATACACTATAAAAGATACCAGCAACTTGTTTCATTTAGAAGTGCCTTTTTTAAGTAAATAACATTTGTGTATAGAATTCTGTGTTTAGCATGAAAAGATCTAAAGAAACACTGCCCGAGAGACTGTAGAAGACTAATATGCTTATTATTATACATTTTATTGTTTCTATAGAACTTTAATAACACATATACCCTCAAAGGTGGAAGTTCACCACTGTATAAGAAACTGAAGTTATTGCAGTTATAAGTATAATGATATACTAAACATTATTATAAAAGGATAATCATTTAGTCATCGGAAGAGTGGACTACAAGCATAAAATCAAACCGATAATTAAAGACAACATTGACATCTAGTGGACACTCGGAAAACAGACCCGTAGCCTAGCACAAGGGAAAGATCCAGCTGCTATTACTGCTATACCATGCGTAACTCCCGAATTGCTATGATGCAATTAAGAAGATTACACGACAGAATTCACAGCTGGTAAAAGTCAAAGCAGTATGATGATTCAGTTCTTTCAAAAGAACATTCAATTAATAAAAAAAGTACAAAACACAAGACCCTTACATTTAAGATTTCGGATAAAATATAGGTCAAAACTTGTGAAAACATCACAAATCATGAAAAGATACAGACAGACACGAAGTGCCAACATAGAGGTGGACATGTTTTCTGCACTTCCTATTCCCACAACATCTATAAACTTCTACTCATAAGTTGCTCTTGTTGCATCTTTAAACACTGAAAAACAAAGTGAAAACAATAAAAATGCCAAAAGTAAAAATTCAAACCACTATTTAGCACCTCCCTTTTCTCATCATTCTGATCCTTCTGTTATTGTAATACCTGCCACAGAAGGGAGGCAAGTTAAACCTTCCCAATATATCAGCCAGAAGCTGCTGAGCTCCAGAGAAGAGGAATCTGAAACATGAGGCTATTGTAACTCAAAATTAGCAAAGATACCTGCTGATGAGTAACCCGATTAGTTTACAAGGTGGACTTCTACAAAGACCATGGATTATTCTAAGTCTGCTTTTACTATTTACCAAAAGGCTAGAAAAACTAAGCAGTTAAAGCAACTCAAAAATCTGACTTCAGTTGTTCTATCAAAGAAACTTTTTCTGGTCACCCTGAAAAACATACTTTGACTGCCACGCTTTTGTAAATTAAAAGGTTAACAGAACACTACAAATCTATAATCATTCCAAGTCTTAAGCATCAAACATCCTATCCACAGAAATTAAAATAGAATTTTTACATTGTATTGTTAAAAACAATACTCCATCCCTTCCAAAATTTCTACTTCTCAGTGTCAGTCCAGCATAAAAATAAAAAAAAAAGGATTGGAAAGAGTAAAGCATCATTTATGAACACATCTGATTGCAATTTACATTAGAATTCCAATTTAAATTTGTATATTGCTTGCTTTATATATGATTTTGGAAAAGTTAGTGTTGCAATTCCCCTAGCTCTCCCAATCAGTAGAAGCAACAGTCAGCTACTAACAAATATGTAACAAATTCTGACTTATATGAAAATTCTCTAATCAGCAGAATACAAAGAAACCTTTGCATAACTGATGATCAGGCCTTATGTCCCAATTTCTTTTTGACAAAATGTCAAAGTGAGCTTTGAATCAGATACTACTAGTTAAGAGTATATGCAGCCTCCCAGAAATTAAAATCCAGACTCCAAAGATTTATGCACAGCTATAACTAAAACCTGTAGTTTTAAATCTGATTCCTAAGAGAATCAATAGCTGAGCAACCTATTCGAAAAAAAAAACCAAAACCAATCAAAAAACCATGAATTCCAGTTAAGTTGAAAAATGCAAGTATTTAAAAGCTAAGTCGTCCTTTTGATGTATGCAATGCATAGGGTTTGCTGATATTTTAAGTGAGATCAAAGTTTAACCAATTCTAAACAGCCCAGTTCTTAAAAACCCCACTCTTTATTCCATTAGGGGACCTATATATCTAGACCATTATTACCATATTGGTAAAGGAGCCTGATAAAAAGAGAAACCAGCCTAAGAAATTTAGAAAGATGAAAACTAGAAGCGAACATCAAAATAAACCGCGCCATTTTCCCCCTCCAATCACTGTGCTATGTTTTACTCCCAAAAACAATTTTACTACATCAGATGTCTTAATGATAGAGCACTATTATGAAACAGAAAGCAAAGCATCATTGACCTACCCGGATTTCCTGAAGATTATGAAAATTATTTCCTACTCTGACAGAGATTTTGCTCGGAGTGTAGCTTTCATCAGATTTGTAGTCTGCATAAATACATAATGTCTTCACTGTTGTTTTTCTTCTGCAAGAAACAACAAAAACTATGTAAGCATTCTAAAGAGAAATATTCAGGATAAGTTTGATGCTAGTTTGTATAGCTAACAATTTAAATACTATAAAACTTAATAGAAGTGTGTCTATGGGTTTGTAATACCCTGCTGTTAAAGCAACTAGGTGTTTTTCCACATAAACTTATGCACACAGAGCTGATGATTTTCACTGTTCTCCTTTGCCTGCCTTCAGGATCATTAGTGTACCAAGAAATGCAACAAATGGCCAAGATGCCAAATAAACACTTGAGTGTGATGAAGCATATGATTTGCTTATCAACTATGGGCTCTAATGCTATGCCAAAGAGTTCTCTAGAAAGCAACTAAGAAAGTTGATAAACATCTAACCTCAATCTAAGAATTTGGTTAAAGAAAAAGGACTGAAAGCATCCTACACAGAACAGAACAGGAAAAGGTTTCTCAAACGATCAGTTGCTAAGTCATACAGGACAACTTTAACAACAGACATCTACCCTTCAAATTACACTCAAAGACAGAAAAACCAGGACAAAAACATCACCTTAGGCAGGTAAATGTAAAACTGTTACAAATGACAGACTATTAAACATTCCTATTTTATTCAGGCATTTAGTAACAGTAGCATTTATAAAAATGAGATTTTCAAATGTTATCTAAACAGCTTCTTATCAGTTGGGTAATAGGATTAACCCAAGAGTTCTTATACTTCCCAAATTCTTATCTTGGTGAACAGTAATCAATACCAAGTTACATAAAACACCCTAACCCACTGTCTTCATTTCAGCTGGGACAGAGTTAACTTTCTTTCTAGGGGCTGCTGTGTTTCAGATTTGGTATGAAAGCAACGTCAATAATGCATATTGTTCTGGTTGTTGCCAGGTGATGGTCGTATTACTCAAGAACTTTTTTCAGCTTCCCACAGAAGCTGAGAGAGAGCACAGAAAGGACAAGCTGGCCAATGAAATATTCTATACCTTAGATTTCATGCTCAGTATATAAATGGGGGTTGTCCAGGGGTCAGGAATCAGCAATCAATGCTCATGTTGGTCTGGGCAACCAATTCACCAGGTGGTGAGAGACACTTGTGTTGTGTCATTTTATCTTATACATTTTTTAACCATTATTATTATTATTGCTATTATTTCCCTTTCAATTATTGTTCTATTAAACTGTCTATATTGACCTAAGAGTTCAGGTTCAGCTTTTTTTTCCCCTTTCCTCTCCTTTTCTCCCTCTTCTCCCTACACTCCTGCGGGAGGAAGAGGGGAGGGGAGAACTGAGCAAGTGGCTGCATGGTCCCAGCTGCCAGCTGGGATCAAACCACAACATCCATATAGAGTAACTTTCAATACCTAAATTGGATGTTGACCAAATGAGGCTGTGATCCATCTGACTGCCAGTAAGTTTCAAGATTATCATCCCGTAACTGATCCACTCCAAATCCTACAACAAAAAAAGAGTGATAGTCTTGAATATGCCATTTTTGTGATGTAGACATCACAGTCTTAAGTTTTCTTCAGGTATTACAAACTAAAGTATGTATCCTAAATTATATGGATATTCGAGCTGTGCCTATGCTTCTGTGACAAAACCAAAACAGGGAAATCTGTGAATCAAAGCTCAGTACTTAAATGTCTTTACATTCTTATTTCCTAATGAAGTCTGTGGGGTTTGAAACAGTTCAACATGTCCTTAAATTGCAAATGGTTAAGTAGTAACATATACTAATTGCAAGAGCAATGATTAATGGTTAGGCTTTTCTACCTATTCTATAAGCTACTGAACTAAAGGGAAATCTTTAGAAGAGACCATTCATTTATTATAAAATTTTAGCCAACTATAACATTTTCTTTTCAAGTAGTCTCCTGAAACACTTTTTACCTTTTCAAGTTAGCAGCTAGAAAAAGCAACAGTTGCCAAAACCAGTAATTCTGAAAGTTAATGGCATCACATTTAAAGGAACAACTTGAAATCTCAATTTTTCCATTCCCTCATTATCTGTCCTTTTAACAATCACAACCTTTTATTGACTGCCTACACTAGCTGTGATTTTAATTCAGCACTTGAAGTTTAATCTGCAACAAAAACTACCTTTGATCTGTGTGACGTGAACAAACCATATGATATTTTCCTCATATATGAGAAATATATATACCTCTCTCAAGGTAGCAGGATATCGGACCAAAAGCATTCAGCCTGAACACAATATTGTTACATAAAGGGATCACTGACTCTAGGCTGCAGCAAGATAGATTTCCAACAGATGTTTCTGAAACAGCAATTCAACCACCTCAATTGAGAAGAATACAGATATTCTGATACTTTAAGCAGGTACAACCTGCATCACTAACTGCATCTCAGGACCATTTCTGATAGCTTCATTGTACTTACCGGATTTCAGGGAGCTACACTATTACTACCAAGTCCACACAAAGTTTGGACAGAACATTTAAATTGCCCAGCTGCATTGATTTCTAAGTTAAAAACTGAAGATATGCAGGCAAAATGCTGAAGCAATTGCACATGATTTAGTCTGATCACTGTGCAAGTAAAAAAAAAAAACCAAATTCAAACCAATTTGGTATAAAATCAGTAAAAAAATCTGTTTTGTTAATATGAGCTATTTCTTCATTGTTGGATTTCCAATGTAGATATAACTTTCATATTGTGCATCAAGTGTAGACTAGGACAAAATTATTTGTAGTGGTTACGTTGTAGTATTCTACATTCTCTATGTATGTCTTCTTGTCAAAACATAAACCACTTTTTTTCTAAGAAGAAAAATGTACATTCATGTTTTTACATCATTTGTTGTGATTTTACCTGGCTTACAGGACGAAAGAGACCAAACTGCTTGAGAGCCTATTTCTCTAACAGTACCAGTCCTCTCTAACTGCTTTGGATCAGCACCAGGTGGTGTCTTGTTGGGGGTAGTCATTCTAATAAAAGAAAATAAGTGAGTTAGTTGATACATTTTTAGCTTGATAGGAAAATTAAAGAGTTGTGTTTGTTCATATAGGCACTTAATTTCTTTGCCCTCACATTTATGTAGTAAATTACAGAATATGTGCTTTATACATATAAACATATACATATTTGTATACATTTTTGCATGTCTGTAGAACTTTTTATTTATATATAGTGAAATAATGTGTATATAAAAGTAAAAAGGAAAATGTATCTTTAAATAAGAGGTTCCACATACACATAAATTTTGTGTCCCTAAAACACACTTTCCACTGAATTTTTAGAGTTGGAAAGGACCACAGAGATCATCTAGTCCAACTCTTTACTTGTATCATTCCAATTCATACATATAAAGTTAATCAGGGTTTCAGAACTTATCTTTTTACAGTTTTGTTTGATTTTCAGAAATTAAAACAGACCTTGTTGATTTAGAAGCTAGCAATACAACTTAATTTCCCCCGCCCCCTGCATACATTTAAGAGTTTTCTTAAGCTGCACATTCAGAAGTCTATTCAGAAGCTAAAGCAAGCCTCCTAGAGATACTTCTCCTTAAAAACAAGAAATGGGAGTTTAAAAAAAAAAAAATCATATAGCCTCTAATTTGGTAGGGATTGATTATTGCCACATTCACCAATGTTCTATTTCCTTAGCTTCAAAACTTCATCTGGAAACCTGTGACTTGCACTCTCAACACCTAGACTATTGCCATATATACTACAACATACTCATACTTCATACAGTATAGACCACCTTACTACTTCCTCAAAAGTAGCTTAAAAGACTTTTTTTTTTTTTTAACATGATTCTAAAGACATGCAAGTTCCATGCAAGGAACTATACTAAAGCTTAAAATTAAATGTAAAGCACTCCAAAATCAGGAATTAAAGTTGACTTTTAACCCTTTGCTTGCATGCATGACATTGTATTATGCTCTGCTAACATCAGAAAAAGTCTTCCAGTGCCTCTCCTAAGATACCAAATCAAGTACTGAACTAGGCTGGTATCTATAGGATCCAGACCTTACCCACAGAAATGATACAAGGCAGAGACAAGATTTTCTATATAAGAATAATTCTGCAGCTAAAAACTCTTTGTTGGACCGAGAAAATGTTAATTCTGTAGTGTTCATCACTGTCTATACTGAAGACTTTGTATTGGCCTTTAGCAAATTTTTGCAAACACAGACTTGAGACAGACTTCCAGGGTTCTTTTAGCAATTTCTCATAAACAAGATGGCAGATCTGACTACCATTAAAAAAAAACCTGAAGAAATAATTATGTGTAGTAAAATCTAAGTACTGACAACAGCAAGTGTCACAAAAGGCCACAAACAGAAATCCTTGCTCAAACACCATGCTCTCAGAAAAGTGGGTTGAACACTACACAGCTAAATCTTAGATACATATTCACATAACTCAAAGATATACTAATCCTAATGCCATTCAATTAAAAACAAACCTCATGCAACAAGATGTTTTGGAGTCCTTGTCCATACAGAAATATTTTTAATCAAAAAAAAATCAAACTACTTAAAAAATTAAACAGGCAATCCATGTTGCCATTCCTATAACAAGACATTGTCACTTAAATCTTATCTAGTCACTGTACTAAAATATTGCATTGTGTGTTTTAAAACTTTTAACAGGTATTGACAGTAGGCTCACTAAAATGTAGTGGTTCTCTATTAAACTGACTACACCATAAACCTGTATATCTGTAGACTATGGACTAGAATAGAAAATAAATCACTGTATACTTAAATATACCTAAAGCTACTTAATATAACTTTAAATTTCTTTATAGCAACTTCAGTAAAACACAATGTTACAAGTATTTTTAATCTTCTAAGAATTTAAAACAGTGTGGGAAAACATTACAACACACTTCATTCACAGCTACCTGAAAACCAAATATTTTTTCACAGAATGGTTTGCATTGGTGAAAGGGAACTTCAGAAATCACCAAGTCCAATTCCCATCCTACACCAAATTCAAATTATGTTTATTAAGCACTGGGGAGACTATTTTCCAGGACTTACGAATTTTGAAGCTCAAATCACCTACTAGTCCTAACTCTGCAGTATTTCATTATATTTGTGGTAACAATAAACCAACTAAGAGAGGTGGAGTTGCATTCACTTGAATTCTCAGATTTATATAGAAACCAATAATGCTGTTCTTCCCACCTCTAAAAATAAAGATAGAAAATTCAACTTCAGAAAATAAAGATATATTATTCATTTGATACAAAACAACTCTGGAATATCATCACCAGCAGGCCCTCACACTTCTTTATTAACAGACTTAAAGAGAAAATTAACAGAAAACTCCAAATCTGATAGTGACATTTTCATTCCTAGAAATGGATATAGTCGGATTAATGAAAAACTCAACCTTGAGACATAAGGAATATGCAAAGATCCCGTCAAAATCCACCAAAATAAGGTAAATAACAAAAATTACACTGTACACTCAGATCTCAGAAAGCTGATTACACATGCTTTTTAAAAAAATTACTAGAATTGTAAAGTATGCAGAATCCCTTAAGACAATGATGTTAAGATGTCTTAGAAGCTTTGGCGCTCACAAGGTAGTCACAAATAACACTGCCAAGATTTGCACTGCACTGCTTCACAAAAGTTGGAAGTGTATACTTTGGGGGTCTAAAATATATTTAGCAAGAAACACCATTCAAGTTTCCTACTATCTTAACTTAAACTTAGTCTTAAACTAAGGTTGCTTCCTTCTATGTAACAGGCAAAGCTACTTAAGATCCAGATTTCAACTCCAAACCACTGCTGGCAAATAAGTAACACAAAATTGTGCATTATTGGTGATTAGATTGAAAATCTTTCATGTTTGAACAAATAAGTTGAACTAATCAAGTCAGTTTTTCATGACAGAACTTCTGTTTAACCAGCTCAGTACCAATACATTCTGGATAGCATTGCTGAAGTTTCTCAATATTCTTAAGAATTTTAAAAGCAGAAAGCTGACAGAAGTACTAAGGAAAAATACTACAGCAACAGGTCAGCTCACTCACGTAACACTTTTGGACATTTTACTAGCAGAAGCACAAGTATCTCATTTTGGACAAGATACAAACACATTAAAAGCAATTTAAATCACCAAATAAAATTTAAAAAAAATACAAACATTTTCTTAGCCCAAGAAGATAATGGAATGAGAATGGTTTTTCCTTATTTTTTCAAGGCTGTATAAAAACAAGCAATCTATCTAGAAGCCCTTCTTCCCGACATGTACCAAAAGAAGGAAAGACACACTGCGTCTATAGAAGCATTGGCTGGAAACATCTCCAATTTTCCAATTCAGTTATTCCAAGACCATTAATAGGCTGCTGTTTCCTTATTAACAACATTGATTATAGTCATGTCTTAATGACATTATCAACCTCAAACTTCACTTTTGCCACTTTCCACTATATGGCACGCACACCTTTTGATCAAAACAAGAAGGCAGATAAGCCTTCCCTCCCCACCTTGAATTCTTTATCTCTCAGCATCTTCCTTACAGAAGTTTGCTCTTTTCCAGAGAAATCCCTGTGAAGTAGCAGCCATTAAAGATGTTTAAGCAAACATACGGTTTATAAACAGGGTGAAATGGATTTAAATGGTTCAACAGTCTACCTCTCACAATCAAAACAGCCAGGTCATTCTCAGATACACCAGTGGAAGGCACTTTGAAAAGGTGCCTACCTGAAAGCGGATCTTTCACTAGGCATATACATACTCTTACGCAACACACTGGAGAGGAGATAGAGAAGAATACATCGTGGTGCTTTTCTACTAAAGCACCATAAAAATCCAAGCTCAAGGAAACTTGCAGATTCCAAAAGTTTTCCTCAATTAAGTTTTCCAATTCCACCATGGTAGTATGCACGGAACTGTTTAAACAAACCTGTAAGGATCTTTGACAGACCAGACTGTCTTCAACAGATGACTGTTCAGCCATTTACTTCTCCAACAAAAGAGATTTCACAATCTTTGTGGGTCACTAGCTTCAGTGTTTCATCAACCCTTAAGTCAAACATTTTTCATGAACATCCAAACGAAGTATTACCTTTTAAAATCAAGCATGATTTTTCCTCTTGTTCTACAGACTAATCACTAGCTTTTACGTAGCAACCCTTTTTTAGATGTGGGGCACTCCTAAGTTTGCTCTCTGCTTCTTCTTTTCTTGTGTGCCTATGCCTTTCAAGTTTCACTCACAAATCAAGTTTTATAAACCTGATATTCTTGCAGAGTCTAGAGATCTACATACTATGGTTAAAAATCCAGCCATATTATTTTCACTAAGGCTCTATTCACCAGAGCAATCACTTTCCTGGTCTTTATATTTAATCACACCTGTTAACATGCCAAAACAACATTTGTCTAGTTGAAAGGTCATCATATTATCAATCAATATTTAATTTACTATGCACTACAATGCTCAAATGCTTTTTTTGATACTGTTTCCTCTTCAGAAATACCCTTTCTGCCAATTATGCCTTTGATTTTTCCTCCCTATATTCTCTTCTTCCCTCAGTTCTTCTTAACTGAGCTTAATTATACTGATTCCCAATCTGCTATCAAACTTCAAGATCATTTTGAATTCTGACCCCAAGCCGTACAATGCTTGCAATCCTTCCAATTTGGCAACATATCTATTTTGTGTTCACCATTACAGAAAACAACAAAAAAACATTCAAAACAGAACCCTAGAAGGACATCCCTGTTGAAAAGTCAATTATTTACAAGCCAGCTTCAAAAGCCATTTTTCAATCAGCTGTACAAGATCTCAGAAAAGTTATTTTTAGACCACACTTGAAGAGCTTGTCTGTAACATCACTCCAAACAATGGCAGAAACCCTGTAAAACTCAAGGCAAACTCTTTATATTCCTTCTGCATTAACTGAATTGGCTACTATTAAAAAAAAAAGTTTGATCCAGACTGGTCTTAAACCAAAATAGTCCATTTTCTGTTTGCACATTGGTTTTAATTGTCTTCTACTTACTGACAAATTCTCCTTCTAAACCCTCTCCTTACGGTCCTTCAGGAAATCAAAGCTTAGCTAGCTTTGCTATTTTT
This sequence comes from Scolopax mira, assembly GCA_004320125.1. Classification (NCBI taxonomy): domain Eukaryota; kingdom Metazoa; phylum Chordata; class Aves; order Charadriiformes; family Scolopacidae; genus Scolopax; species Scolopax mira. Next base: position 199,045 of record BJBW01002128.1, on the reverse strand, counting down.
AAAAAAAAAATCATTATTCTGATTGCATGCCATCATATAATTTTACTCAGAAGGGGATTTCATACCTCAGATTCCCTGACTTTTATACTTACACTGCTCATTTTGCCTCATAGATTCTTTTCCCTGCTCTCATTCTCTTTGAATGAAATCTTGCTAGTTTAAGGCCTTTAAAGATCTTAAGATACAGCCATAAACTAATCTCTTACTACACTTCTTATTTTTTATTCAGGTGGAAGATTATACAGTAACACAGAATATTCAAATTCCTAACATCTAATTAATATTTAGCAACAACAGTAAGTGTTCAGTGGCAAAATATTTCAACAACTAGCTCACCTGTACATTTGATCCCTCAGATTATTCTCTCAATATAATTTTAAAACACCTATTATTTTTACTCTATCTTCAGTATATTACTTTAAGCCTTTGGCGAAAATTACTTGTCTTTCTTTGTCACAAAAATAAAAATACTTCAGCAGAAATGAGGTAATTAGAGCAACTGCACAAGATAATTACATTAGCAATTTTGATATGTATATCCCTAATCAATCTAAATAAATAGCTCTTTAAAAAATTGCATTTTTGTACAAGCCCAGGCTCCCAATGTAAGGATATAAGTAAGGATGCAAGCTGTTCTTTAAAGGACACAAACACTTATAAAAGCTGCTAATATTAAGTGAAAGCAGTCTTTAAAAAAACCCAGCAGCCAGCAGATGAAACCAGTTTGATAAATTAAGCTGCTTTCACCCAGGCATCCTCAGTAGCCTTACCTCCCACGGCTTCTTTGTAGGGCTTTAAATTGCAATTTGAAGTATAATCGATTAGTTTTACAACGTTGTATTATGGCCCTATCCCCCCAGGCCTACAAAACACTTAAATATTGGAAATAAATCGGCAACACCCAGTCAACCGCCCGTGGTTAAACCCCAGACCGCTCTCCCCTCTCCCAGCCGAGGCGGGAGAGTGTGTGTGTGTGTCGATACAAACACACCACCGCGCACCGGGGGGGTTCTTCGGAGGCTGCCTTCACACCGGGGAGCCAGATAAGGGAGAAGCCACCCACCCTCAACACACCACCCCCCTTACCCTCCCCACCACCACCACCCCCCCCCCTTGTCCCGTCCCTCAGCACCCCTTCCCCCGAGGCGGAGCAGCGTCCCCACCTGATCGGCAGCAGAGGGGCGGCAGCGTTGAAGGTCCCCTCAGCGCCGGTGAGGAGCGGGGGGAGAAGGCGCGCGCGTCCCCTCAGCGCCGAGAGGCGGGGAAGCCGCGCGCGGGTCCCCTCAGCGCCGAGAGGGACGGGGGTCGAGGCCGCGCGCCCCTCAACCCGCCGCCACACAGTGAGCCACTGCGCATGCGCAGAGCCGTTAACGTGCCGCGCGCGCCCGCTTTAAAAGCGACCGGCGGAGTTTGGGGGTGTGGAGCGTCTGCGTGCCACCAGAGCTCGGCGCGCGCTGGGGTCCTGGGTAGGGCTTCCCGCCCCCCAGGCTCCTCAGAGGAAGACTCCCCTCAGGGCTGCAGATGGTGAGGGCCGATAACGGGCCCGCACCCCGTTACAAACACAAACACACACACACCCCCTCCCTTTCCTTACGGAGCGCCCTAGAAGAAGAACCCGGAAATGGCGTCACTAACCGTCGCCACCCTACGCGTCGCGTCGTGCTCCGCCTCACCCTCGTGGCGGGAGGCGCCGCTCTCTGTATGGTGCGCCTCCCTCCTTTCCTTCCTCTTTTCTCTATGGTGCGCGCCCAGGCCCCGCCCTGCGGGGGCGGCGGCCATCTTGGCCGGGTGGCGGCGGCGGCGGCAGCACGTTGCGGGCCGGCCCGCCGGAGAGTGGAGGCGGTTCCCCGCTGCGGCCCGGTCGGGGAGTGGGGGGCGCCTCGCTTTCTCCCCCATCTCCTGGTAAGCGGCATCTGATGGGGTAGGTGGGTGGCGGCATTCTCGGTAGGTTCTCTCATACTGGTGGGGAGAAAGGGCCCCCTTCTCTACCGGGAGCCGCTGGCGGCTTACCCTCCTGTTAGGCCGTACCCCGCGCTACTGGGCTCTCCTTCAGGGCTTGGGGCTCGCCCCCCGGCTACCACGGGAGCGGGGCTGGCTGATGTCTCCTCGCCCGGGCGTGGGTGCCGGCTGCTCCCGGCCTGGCCTGATTGCACGACAGCGCCGAGCCGCCCGGGAGCCGTCGCCCCCCTGGCTGAAGAGAACCCCTAATCCGCACTCTTCATTGAACTGGGAGAGTCGCTCCCGGCGTGTGGTGGGAGATCGGTCCGTCCCGTCCCTTCCCATGCCCGCACATGCAGTTCGTCGTCTCTGGCGTCATTTTCCAGAGCTCTGTTTTTTCGGCCAGACGGCCTGTTCCTGGGGCAGAGAACACGTTTCCTTCAGCCCCGGGAACGGCTGTGGCCTAGAGGCTCTTGGCGTCGTGGTGATGGCGGCCCGGGGCGGAGGAGCCGGTGGTTTTCCCCTGTGGAAGCGGGGACCTCCTCTGCTAGAGGCGAAAAGCCGTGTTTTGCCTTATTTCGGGGAAAGTTAATATCCGTGTGCGTGGTAAGGAGATCCAGGCTTCTTGAAGGTTTGATGAGGTAATAAGGGTAAGGCCGTTTTTTCACGAAACGTGTGTAAAAAAAAAACAAAAACCCAAAACTCGTCAGGGTTTTCCTCTAGGACCGTGGCAGTGTTTGTCTCTGGAATGCACTCGGGGCATTTCACCTGCAGGTTGCTGTGACAGATCTCAAGTTCTAATTTTTAGTTTCCCGTGCTATGATTTCCTAAACCACCAAGTGGTCGTGAAACATTTCGGTAATTTTCCTGTGGTGGTTTGCCAATTTATGGGTTTATTTTCATGCATTTCACTTCACATTAAAAGGAACTACTAAAGATTGAGTGATAATTAATGCTGTTCAGCGCCAGCTAAACACACCCACTCGTTATGCTGCGTCAGTATATTTGACCATATGCTTTTCATGTTAACATTATGTTAATTGTCATATTCATGTTGTACCTTATGAGTAATATAATGAGTTAAATACAGTAGAGAGATTTGGGGCTTGGTTAAACTTCTTTTTGTACATTACCTCAGTTTCTAAAACAAATGTCAAAACCTTAAGCATTGACTAGTTCTTAATTCTTAGTAGATTTTGTTCTCGTAGCATTTACTGTTATTTCTGCATTGACATTTACAAATACAGTAATCTCACATATGCGGTTTGAAAACATGTTCTTTGTCTTTCATTTAAATTTTCTTTGGCTATTCTAGTTCTTCCTTGTTGTTATGGAGTGAGTGACTGTATGTAGTCCATTAGCAATGGTTTGAGACATAATTCTTGAGGTTAATTATTTTCAGAGGAAACTGCAAATGCTGCACATCCTCACTTCTTTCTACAGCATTTATCTTTGAGGTCAGATGCAGTGTAATTTAATAAAATGTTAACTGTTTTTCTGCAAAGCAACTAAGCATACATAGCTCAATTCTGAGCACAGATCTTGCCTTCACATAAATGAATTAAATTGTCTCTGGTTATGTTTCAGTCTTCATTTACTTTTTTTTTTAATGTTTCTTTGTTTAAGTCTGAATAATTTAATGCAATTACAAATGTTTCTTGGTCATAATTGACTTGACTTAGTAATTTCTAGTATAACTCAAATGCATGTGAAAGAAATAAGCATTCTTAATGCAAGTACATTTGTTCTACAAACTGTTGTCTGTACATTACTGTTGTCCTGTTGCCTTTTGGCCTTTTGTGACAGGTAGTAAGGTCTCCTTACATGTGCTTTTTTTTTTTTTTAAATTTCTTCTGGTGTGTCAGCCTAAGAATGCTGACTTAAAATGCTTCTGATAACATGTTTTGTGTCTTATTTTTAGACATGTTTTAGTGTTTGTATTGTGTCATAATTGGGCTTAATGTTTGGTTTCAATAAATGGTACTGTCGAGATGTTTAGAACTTTTTTTAGAACTTACGGTTTTTTGGTAGCAGTTATTCCTTCTCTCATTCTTTCACCTGCATCATCAGTCCATCGTTCTGGAAGGATTTTCTGTTGTCACTCTGTTATAATTTACTAATTTAAAATAACACTTTACTCTCGTGGTTAGTAACAAATAAATATTTTCATACTTTGTTTTTTGTTTTGTTCTTGATTTGGAAAGGAGAAATACAGACATGAGCTTAAACGCTTCTGAATACCAGTTTCTCCTGCCCTTAAACTGCTGACTGTACTTAACAATTGCTGGTATGCTGTGCTGTAGCAGATGGATGTGTTGCGGCCCTGTGTTCAGTGTATTGACAGTTCATGTGCCTGCATCTTGAAATCAGACAGTCCTATTCAGTATGTTAAGTTAAATGCCACTGAAGTAACTGCAGATAAATATGGAACCAAAACAGTCTGGTTTTGGACAGTGTTTTATTTGCTCTATCAGTTCTAATTAGAAAGTAGTATTTTCTCTTGTGGGCAATTATCATCATGTGCATCAGGCTAGTCCTGGAAATACTGCAGAAGTGAGAGAAGTCACAAATAGTTTTTTTCTGAAAACAGTTTAAGACCACTGGAGAGCCCCTTCAAAACTCTTTACCACAAATGGGCATTTCCCCATATAAGTAAGAAGGAAAAAAAAATATATTGGGCACTTTGTTACTTACCAACCATGGTCTGATCAGCAATAGGTAGTAGTGTAAACTTCAGCAGATCCCATTCTGCTGCTTTGGTGCTTTAAACTAAACACCAGAGTGGAAGGGTGGATGGCTGAGGGAAGAGTTTGTCTGGTCTGCAACCTGTACTGCTCAGTAACCTCCAACAGAGGTTTGGGGGGTTGGACACAGGAAGTAAGCTCCTGAAGTACAGCAGCTTTGCCTCCTAGAGCCTGCTGTTGTAACCCGTAGAAATAGTTTATATGCTAGTTAGAGCTAAGATAACTAGCAGGGAGAGCCCTGTGACATACAGGAGCTTTTGGAGAAAGGGCTGACACAGATTAGACACTTTCCTTGGGATACCAAAGAGCGAGTGCTTGACTCACAAATACCCTGTGCAAACTACAGAGCTTCAATGAAAAGCACTCAGATATGTTCCCAAAGAATGTATCTTTATTTGAAGCAATGACAAAACCCGATATCTTTCTCCAAGAAAATTACCATTACTCAGACATCCTTATAGTTTTCAAGAAAAAACCCAAGAAATCTAAATTCTTATTATGTAAGAAAAATGCATTAAAGTGAGAATTACAAACCCACTCTTCTATGACTCTTGGCCTGGTCTATGGATGTAATTGTAGTTTTCAGCCCTACTTTGTCAGTCTGGTCTGATGATTCAGAACTGTAAAATCTGTTTTTAATTATTTTTTTAAAATATTCGGTCACTTATTTAAAAACATCAACTATGTCATTAGGTCTTTCTTGCTTAGGAAATGTTAAAAGATTAAAAGAAAATAAAATTGAAATATTAAAAGTAGAAATAATAAGGTTGGCAGCATAACTAATGATTGCAGTCATTTCATTCATTCAATGATTTGAATGAATAATTTTAGACATTAATTTAAAAATACTTTGTAAATTGAAAAGAGGGATAAGACTGTCGCTTTTAAAAGGATGACTTAAAATATTACTAAGTTTGGTAATAATGGATTTAAAGATAGAATAACATCTTCATTTCTGATCTTTGTTACCTGTTAGATTCCAATCTCTTCCTTTTTTTCATATTACAGTAGTATCTGTAGGATTTTGTGCAACTGAGGTTCACAGGTGGGTTTAGGGAAGGATGGAGTTTAATGTTATCCATGTGCCATACACCTGTTTTATTCTTGCTGCTTTCAGGACATTGAAAGTCACAACCTTTCTTCATGTGATAGCCATATGTAGTAAATTGTCTCTAAACCACTGCAGGATACTTTAGTTTGTTGGAGCAAAGAGGGAAGTGCGTGTGTGGACTGTGTGGAAACCTGAAGTGTTTCAAGACTCTTTCCCAGTTATGTGTTTGAGCTACTGATACGTATGGCATTGGATTGAAATGATTTCGAATTGACATCACCTATAGGGCTGCCACCACTTGATTTAGTGGCATTGAACTGGAAATGCTTTGTACTTTATTTATGGTCTTTCTTTAGACCTAAAAAATAAAACCTGTTTGTCACCTCTAATTTCTTATAAACTTCTGAGAGCCTTACAATTCAGTTGTCTTTGTCCAGAACAGAGTGAGTTGCCTTTAGGTGTGTGTTGCTCATAGGAAAATAAAGTCATTATTGTTATTCTCAGCACTATGTGTGATTATAGTGAAGGAAGTATAAATACACTTCAAAATACATTCCACCTGCTTTTCTTTATTGAGACTTTAAATTTAAATTCTTTTTCTTCCTCCTTTACTGCTACAACTATTGACCTAAATTCCCAGTACAATCCAGTGCTTGTCAAAGTACCTTACAAATATCTAAGCAAGGGAAGAGAGAGTTATGTAGAGGAATACAGGTAGTAATTTCATTTCCTTGAATGTATGTATTTATTATTTCAGGAATATTTAATCATCTAGTACTTAAAGACCTTTCTCTTCTAAAAATAAAATAATTTTGTAAAGAAACTTGCTTTCTTTTGGACTATATTATAGTCATTGATACATTTTTTTTCTTTAGATCTGGAAGATTCCCACTACTCCTGATAATTGGTGTTTAACCCTAAATTGTGCATTATGGCAGACAAATTAACAAGAATTGCGATTGTCAACCATGACAAGTGTAAGCCAAAGAAATGCCGTCAAGAATGCAAGAAGAGCTGTCCTGTGGTTCGAATGGGTGAGAGGCGTAATTTAACAAAGTATTCAAGCAATTGGAGAAGTTTTAAATAATATTCTACTAGAAGGAACTATTTCTTTGTAATTGTTAGTTTTTTGTTTATCATTCATGCTCCGTTTCATAACGATTTTAGAAGTATCACTGAAAGCATAAATAATGTCACTTTTCAGGTCTTTGGATGATCTGAAGCTTCAGTGACCATCAATTAGTTAAATGTTCCTCTTGGAATTTAATAGCATTGGAGACAATTCTGATGAATCAGAAACTTTATTGAGTTAATCTTATTCTTTCTCACCAGGAAAACTTTGCATAGAAGTCACATCACAAAGCAAAATATCATGGATCTCAGAAACACTTTGTATTGGTTGTGGTATTTGCATCAAGGTAAAAATTAGGCTGCTTTATTAAAAATAAAATTTCCTTATTATGCTATTGTATTTAGTTATGCATACTGTAACTACAAAAAGCAATTTTGTTGCCCTGAATAATCAGACCTTGTTAACTGTTATTTGTTATAGAACATGAAGTATTGTGTCAGTTCATGGAGCTGATTAGGTTGCAGTGTGTGGGTTGTAGCTTTTTGGTTTGTAACTTTGGTTTTGTTTGTTTATTTGTGGCTGTAGACACTTAGCAGTAGAAAGATGTTTCTGTAAAAGAGCTAGAGCATATATGCAAAGTGCCTTATTTGTATTGTAGACCAATAGTCTAAATTGCTAACTACTTAATTTGAAAAATGTGGTATAGATCTTCTTTGGAAAGTTGAATATGTAATGAATTCATTTGGTAAAAGTTCTTTTAGAAATATTTAAATGCACAGTTCAGTGCAGTACAGAACATAGCATGTAGCTAATTGTTTGTGTGCACTAGTAATCTATAAATTTATTTCAATTACAGAAATGTCCTTTTGGAGCCTTGTCAATTGTTAACTTACCTAGCAACCTGGAGAAAGAAACAACGCATAGATATTGTGCCAATGCCTTCAAACTTCACAGGTATTTTATTTTTCAAATCAAGGTAAAAGATAGTCTAAACATAGTGCATGTCAAAGCGTTCTTGGTTATTACCTCAGTAATTTCCTTTTTGAATTTTAATTCTTTTTTCTTACTAAAAAGTATTATGACATAAAATATTAGCGCTCATGTAACAGAGCTCCTGTTTAAGGAACAGACTGCTATTAAATCTCTCTTAGATCTTGCATATTTAGTGAATATTGACTTAATTTGAATTACATATTGGCAAGTCAACAGAGTAGGCTGAAATAATCAGTCTGAAAACAGGACATAACATTTACTTTACCACCAAATGTTGTTGTCTGATGGCATTAATATAATGCAAAGTTATTGATGTTGTGTACAGGTTGCCTATCCCTCGTCCAGGTGAAGTACTGGGATTGGTTGGAACCAATGGCATTGGAAAATCAACTGCCTTGAAAATTTTAGCAGGAAAACAGAAGCCAAATCTTGGAAAATATGATGTAAGTAACAGTAATAAAATAGAGTTGGCATAAATAGCTGTGGTAGCTATCTGTAGCTGGCTATGTAGATAGCTGTGGTATTTTTTTTCACCAAATTTTCGTATCTGTGAATGCAATGGAATTTGCAAGGAACACTGGAACTTTCCCTGTTAACATCCAGTGACCTACTCCACACAGAAACAATAGTAGAAGGATGTTTTCCACAAAAGGGTTTTTTTGCAAATCTTGTATATCTTTCAAGAAAGTAAGAATCCTAATTATAATTGTAACTCATTTAAGATAAATATTAGAGGTAGGATTCTGTCTTTCAGTCACACTTAAGGGTTTTTTTCTTCTCAGTCTTTCAAAAAGTCAGCTTTTTTCATCTGCATAATTTACCTGTTCCCCATCAAGGGATTTAAATAGCTCACATTGTGGAGTTTCTTCTAAGTTCAACATTGATTTTATCTGAACAATTCTGGTGTCTGCGAGTGCTTACCAAGTATCCTTGTGATCTCTTAGGCTTTTTTGATCCTTTTGAAGATGATCTCTTAAAAGATATGTTGTTATCATAGGTTGTTGTTGAAGATATTTCCCTCTGTACGCTTTATGAAAATTCTTCATTTCTTTACATTGCTAAATACTTAGAATTTTTGGTAGTATTTTTTGAGAAGCATACACAGAACAATTTGTAATCTGCTGGTCTGCATGGAGATCATAATTTGTTTTCTGATGGATTTATACGAAGTCGACTCTGCAGGCAGCAAGCAAAATAATTTACAGGGGTTTGTTTATCTTGTACTACTCCAAAGAGTGAATATTATTAGTTAAAAGACTTTAATAATAACTGTTGTGACTCTTCTTGTCAGACAGGATTTCAGTTCTCACCTTGCAGTCACACAGTGACAATTGAATTCTGAAGCTCATTTTTGTCCTTCAAGAAAGACTTGTAGGAAAAAGTGTGTTTAAACTTTCCTCATCATTTTCTTTACTTGAAAGAGTACGGTTTTAATAATTTTTTTTTTCATTTCCTGGCTGCCACTTAAAACTGCAAAGAAAACTATTTTCCCAGCTACATTTTCCATTCTCTTTCAATTTTGATTTATATTATTTTCTGGACTTCTTGTCCAGATGTATCTTGTTTTCAGGTGATAGTACTGCAAAAATAGCAAAACTTCTGACTTTCTGAATGTGTACTTAATTGAATTACTGTGCTCCCAAAATCAGACTTCCCGGTGAAGAGCCAAATCATTATGACCACAGAAACCCGTGGTATGAATTGAATCTTCGTGTTGCTTCTGCTCTAAGACTTAGGAAGCATTTCCTCTGTGTATTTGCTTGGTTTAGAAATATGGCTGTATCGCTCTGTTTCCTTATTGTTTACCATCAAAATCAGTAACATTTACCATCAAAATAAGCACCATTCAGAGCAGTATGCTCGCTGTGTAAAACAAGACTGTAGAAGCCAGGCATTTTTCCTGGGTCATTGCTCTGAAGAGTTCCTTTTTGTTTTTCCTTTGTCTTCGTCTGTTTCCTTGGAAATGTTTGCCAGAAGCAGAGAAAATGACTAAATTTTATTGTGTTTTTTGTACAAGTTCATTCTCTCAGCCCAGCCCTTTTCCTTTGGATTAGTTGGATCCAAAGGATCCAGTGCAGTTACACTAATCCATTCTATAATTTCTCACATTAAGTAGTTCCACTTGTAGCTTCTTAACTGTCTAAGGACAGTTCTGGATATCCCAGGTGCAAACTTAAAATGCTTTTTCTTGAAATGGTTAGTGACACTAACTAGACCTTCTGCCCTCTATTTTGCAATTATATAGCTTTTTAAAATTTTTTCTTTGAATGGAAACTTTGCAGAGGCAAGATAATACTGTGATAATGAGCTTTTATCAAGGCTTTTGTTTTAATGTTGAAAGTGTATTCTGTTTGCTGTCTGGATTGGAATTTTAAAATTGGATAATTTTTATTATGTTTTTATAATGGTATAAGTAAAGAGAAGCTTTCATTTTGTCACAGGATCCACCTGACTGGCAAGAAATTTTGACTTATTTCCGAGGATCTGAATTACAAAATTATTTTACCAAGATCCTGGAAGATGACCTGAAAGCTATTATTAAACCTCAGTACGTGGACCAGATCCCTAAAGCTGCAAAGGTGAGAAACTTCATGAGCTGATAGAAAGATGGAAACTTCTCCTGTCCTACTTCTCTTCTGTTAAAGATTTTATTTAGTGCTATAATTGAATATCAAAAATCCACTACTGTCTGAAATTTTTAATTTTGAAATAATGTAGAGATTTTTTATTATTTCTCATGCAGGGAACAGTGGGATCAATCCTGGATAGGAAGGATGAAACTAAGACACAAACTGTTGTGTGTCAGCAGCTTGGTAAGTAATTTTGTAGAGTCAAACTACAAAGTATTTGAGAAATTCATGTTTACTGGGGAAAAAAGGTTACTACTAATGTGATAGTAGATTTAAATTATACCAATAAAAAAGAAAGTAAAGATGCTTTAGTTTAAACCCTAGGGCTTGCTGTAAGCATATCTGAACCGGTGCAAGTAATACTTTGTATTGGCAAAGCAAACTAATTGATATATGTTAGTTAACAGAATCTCATGCAGTTTCTGTTGAATGGACAGAAGCTGTTCATTTTTTATATCTGGAAAAATTCCAGTTAGCATCTGCTGCTCTTGCTTGCTTTCAACTCTGGCAAAATCTTAGCATTCCCTCTTGTGAGAACTGTTGCATAGAAAATATCGTCCAAAAAACTTTTTCTTCTCCCCTACCCCCTCAAAGACCCTGTCTATAACTAATTATAATGGGAGTAATACTGACTTCTGCAAATAATGCAGTTAATGAGAAGAACATGTGCATAATCCAGCCCTAATAGGTTTTTTTAGATGTAGGAATTAAGTGGTTAGTAAATTTAGGTAATAATTTAGGTGTTGCTAAAATAACAACAGGGTCCTTTTGAAGAGATCTGGGTGGTAAAGATGGGGCTACCTTGTGCCACCAAGAGTCTTTGAGTCCCATTTATTAGTGAAACTGTATATTCTTGAAATTTACCATTCATAAAGCTGAGAAAATACAGGCTTCACCCATTTGCTGTAGCGTTAGGGGGACTTGATTTTTCTGAGAATCAGAACTCGTCAGCCAGGTCTAACAAGAAACCCTTTGAAAACTGGTAGTGTTTCTTTTAGAGCCAGAATTCTTTACCAACTACATTGTGGAAAACCAAATAGAAATGTACTCCTTCTGCGTGGTAAGAAGCAGCTGTACAAGTTAATTGGCTAACGCTGCAGAGAAGCCCTAACTTGTTGTGACATACAAACAGCACTATGATGCTTTTATATAAACCCAATGCTTATTTTACTACTTTCTCTTTTTTTTCCTGTGTAAGATGTCTGCTGTGATTAAATATGAATTGTGTTGATTATAACATATCTAAAATTAACCACTTATTTGCAGACTTAACCCATCTGAAAGAAAGAAATGTTGAGGACCTTTCAGGAGGTGAACTTCAGAGATTTGCTTGTGCAGTTGTTTGCATTCAGAAGGCTGACATGTATGTTTAATTTACTTCTGTTACACATTGCTTCCAATGGTCTCTCTCAGAATATGGTCCTCTAATTTACATTTATTGTTATAAATGGCATTGTTGTTTGAAATATTTAAACAAAAGGATTTTTTTTTAAAAATACTGGTTTAGTAACTCATCAGCCAAGATCTGTGTGTACTCTGTATATAACCTCTATGATTTTTATATTCATATGACTGGAAATAGCTAATTTCAGTGTTAAATTTTGCCATCGCAACTTCGTAGCCTGTCCCCAATCCCATGTAAAGGTATCCTGTTTGACACCATTACCTCACTTAGCCTCTCTGAGTAAGAAATGGACTGAGCCTTCCCTGCCTCTGGGAACTTGTGTCCCCTCTTCTCCTGTCTTACAACCAGGAAATTATTGTCTAGTCTATGCTTTTTCCTGACTCCTTGGGACCAAGAAAGAAGGATCAGAAGAGTTAGGGGGGGTTAGGCTTTTTTTTTTTATTTGGTTTGGTGTTTTTGTAGTTTTAGTGTTTGTTTGGGTTGTGGAATTTTTTTGTTTGGCTGTTGGTTTTTTTTACTGGTGCAGGTTTTTGGGTGGGTTTTCTTGTTTGTTCCATTGTTATGTTTTTCTCTTGGAAAATGACATTCTTCCAGTCTCCTAAAGTACTCTTGCATTCTTCAGTTTGTGTAAAATTTAAGCTGAATCAGACCTGAGTACATGGGATTCCTAACTGTTGCTGATTTCTCTTAACATTTGATAACTTTGTCAGAGCTTTTAGCAAAGTAATACTTAACATAAACCTTTTTATAATTTCACATTTGATAGTGATGATGATAGTCATCAGAGAGGTGTCAGTACATAATTCTCAATTTTTTTTCTCTCAATATAAATAATTAAATTTTTATTTCTGTGTATGTAATGGTTGAAATGTTAGTATTAGGTGTGAATATGTCAAGAGTTGCATTTGCTAATAATTCATTCTTCCTTTTGGGTCTAGCTTCATGTTTGATGAGCCTTCTAGCTACCTAGATGTCAAGCAGCGCTTGAAGGCTGCCATTACTATTCGATCCCTAATAAACCCTGACAGGTAAATACAAACTTAAAATGTTTTGCTTGACTGTACTAGGTGACTGTTTACAGAGGGAAGAGACATTCAGATCATTTCCCTAGGAGTGCTGCAGTAATAGATGGTTAAAATATTTTAAGTCAGTAATATTGTATTCCTTTGTATTTTGGAAAATTATTTCCTATAGTTTCTGTACTATTTCAGCATTGGGGTAAATTTTGCAATAAGGATGTGAAAATATATGTGGTTGTTTTTCATCTGAATATTGCATATTGCTGATCCATCCACTTCTCACGATTTTTTTTTCTTAAAATGTGCTAAGTACTTTTTTGCTCCAGTCAATTAATATCCTTTCACTTACTGGACATAAAGGAGCTGACAGTTTACACTGAAGATGGACTTTCAACTTGTCATTCACAATGTCTGTTAGTTGGATCATTAAAAAAAAATGCTTATCAGAGATTTGAATCCCATCTTTATTTAGTAAAAGCTAAGAAACCATATTAAATGAATGTAACGTTGAAAGCTTTTGCTTATGCAAAAGGACTAGAGTATGAAAGTGAGGAAAAAATGTTGTGTATTGAAGCATAAAAGCATCTCTCTGGTTCTGTTTTTCAGGTACATTATTGTTGTAGAGCATGATCTAAGCGTGTTAGATTATCTCTCTGACTTTATCTGCTGCCTGTATGGTGTGCCAAGTGCTTACGGTGTTGTTACTATGCCTTTCAGCGTAAGAGAAGGTAATTCTTGCCATATTTCTCTTTTTCAACATACCAAAAAAATTCTGTGGAAGAAAAAGAAAGGTACCAAAATGCTAGTTGTCTATTACGTGAATATTTCTTCTTATAGTTCATAGAATCATAAAATAGTTAGAGTTGAAAGGGACCTTAAAGATCATAGAGTTCCAACCCCCAGCCCTGGGCAGGGACACCTCCCACCAGCCCAGGTTGCTCAAAGCCCCATCCAGCCTGGCCTTGAACCTCTCCAGGGATGGGGCAGCCACAGCTTTTCTGGGCAACCTCTTCCAGTGCCTCAACACCTTCCTTGTAAAGAACTAAACACTCAAGTTCAGCAACTAAAAAAGAAGCTACTGGGTTTTTTGTGTAGAATTTCTGTTTTACGTGCTCCTCAATTTATAACTCAACCCCAAAAGTCTTAATTATGAAATGCCCTTTGTCTCTTGCCATGGACATAATTTTAATACTTGCAGGTGTTTTGTAAACAGTGGAGTTACACAAAAGACCCTGTAAATTGTAGAGAAAGGGCAGGAGGCAGTTTGCACAGTACAGAGGTACATAGTGTTCAACTGAACTCATAGTACTTGTCACACTGGGACTCAGGAAGAACTGTTGCTCTGAGAATGGATCCAACAGCAGTAGTTTCTTTAAATCCTGAACACGTTGCTAATACTAGGTTTTCAGGAAGAACTTCTATAGCCTTTCTGTAATGTTTTAGTAATTTTTCTTCATTCAAATAGAAGCTTTTGTTGCCTCTTTTAACATGCTATTTAAAATTCAATATTCTTAATTGATTCAAATTTCCAGCCAAGAATTGAACTTCATCAAGTCTTGCATTCTTGTAGACCTTTTCTAATGATCTTTTTTTCCCCTCCCTTCATAGGCATAAACATTTTCTTAGATGGCTATGTTCCAACAGAAAATCTAAGGTTTCGAGATGCATCTCTGGTATTTAAAGTGGCTGAGACGGCTAACGAAGAAGAGGTTAAAAAGATGTGTATGTACAAATATCCAGGGATGAAAAAAAAGATGGGAGAATTTGAACTATCCATAGTAGCTGGAGAATTCACCGATTCTGAAATTATGGTCATGTTAGGGGAAAACGGTAAGTGCAGTTCTTGTTGGAAACTGCTTCTACAGCCCTAAACATGCTCCTACACCCCTTTTTTTTCAGCCTAGGAGCCAGGCTTCAAAATGGTTTTGAGTCAGGTTGAACTGCTTGTTTCTAGTGAAGATGTCGCACCACAAACTTGCTCTCTAAATAGTAGGAACTTGAAGGTCTTGAATGTTAATGATGCCCATGTATTTGTCTGTTACCCCATTTTAAGAACTTAGGTTGGCAGGACGATTGTTGACTTGGTGAGCTAAGCCTCAAGTCTAGATTATTGTAGCTCTAGATGTCTGTTCCATTTGAAAAAGCAAAGTAATAGCAAGTACTGCTTGCTGGAAGTGAATGTAAGACTCAAAGCAGTCTAATTTTAAAATGTATTCTTTATTAAGCCTTTTTTTTTTTCTTGTATCAGTGACTTAATTGCTAGAGGTCCGAGTTACTAAAAGTAACATGTAACTTGGATTTTATTTTAGGAACTGGCAAAACTACATTTATCCGAATGCTTGCAGGAAGACTTACGCCTGATGAAGGAGGTACTGCTTAATACCTTAGTTGATCTTATTTTGAAGATACTGGAAAGGCTCTTGTTTTCATTATAAATTTCATCTTTCTCTAGGCGAGGTCCCAGTTCTAAATGTCAGCTACAAACCACAGAAGATCAGTCCTAAATCTACAGTACGTTTAAGCCTTATTTATTAAGTATTATGTTTGCTACAAAAAGTATGTTCGTAGCACACAGGTAGAATCTCTTTATGCCCAGAACAAAAAGCTCTAATTTTATTTGTTCTTGTTCTGGTGCATAAAACTGCTGAGTGGCAACATTTTTCTCTTACTAGGGAAGCGTCCGTCAGCTACTGCATGAGAAGATCAGAGATGCCTATACACACCCCCAGTTTGTAACTGATGTAATGAAACCTCTTCAAATAGAAAACATCATTGACCAGGAGGTATGAATTGCCTGAGACAACATCCTGAATTTTCTTCTTTAACTCCCTATGTGCACCTCAACTAAATATGGCCTTGTTCCCCCCCCTTCCCCCGTAGGTTCAGACATTGTCTGGTGGGGAGTTGCAGCGCGTTGCTTTAGCTCTTTGTCTTGGAAAACCTGCAGATGTCTACCTGATTGATGAACCTTCAGCTTATTTGGACTCTGAACAACGTCTAATGGCTGCTAGAGTCATTAAACGGTAAAGTGCATGACAGCAAAAATACCTGAAATTTTTCAGTAGTTTTACACTAAGTATACATTCAACTCCCTCTTTTTTTTTTTTTAATTTCTTTTTCAGTTTCATTCTCCATGCTAAAAAAACAGCTTTTGTGGTAGAACATGATTTTATCATGGCTACATACCTTGCTGATCGTGTGATTGTATTTGATGGTATCCCTTCCAAGAACACACTTGCCAACAGGTAAGAGGCTTGTTCAGATTAGTAAGTGAGATAAAACATAAAGAAATAAAATGTCTAATCAGAAGCATCAACAACAATAAGGAGGTGAAGCATCCTCGTCTGTGGAAATATAAGCTGCACTTAAGGTTTTCCAAGAGTGTTCTGAGGGTTTTGGCTTTTTCTTTTGAAGCAAGGAAGAGAAAATGGCATTGGCTCATACTTGCAGGCTGCCTAGACACAGATTGGGGGTGTAGTTGGAAAATGTAACCAAGTCCTCAAAAACTAGACCAGCTCCTGACTTCATCTAGCCTTAAGCAACTGCACACCAATTAAATTGCGGTCAACAAGGAACAAATCAGTGATACTGATTATGAGGAAAGAAAGTATGTGTGTAAAAATAACTTTCAGCTGTATGAAAAGAACCCAGGCACGAAGGGTACATGTATGGAGGTCACATGAAGTGCAAGGCTTGCCTGCAACACACAATGTGTACACTAGCTCTGATTTTTACTCCCTCAAAGCTGTCCCTTGGGATATGTCTGTTTTTGTTCCTGTAAATAACTTTATGTAACTTACAGAGACTTTGAGGAGCAGACTTATTGGAACCCAGGCTTTTAGAACAGTGTAATTCCCAAGTACTTAATGTGAGCCAGATGAAGCAAATACATCAGTCCAACAATGGATTCATGGTGTTTATGGTATTAGTGGTGTTCCCTCTAAGAACACACTTGTTTGAATTTAAAAGAAATCACAATCACACTAATGTTTTTCGGCATCAGTATACGTTACGATTTTTGTATTATCTGGCTAATGGCACAGCTCTGGTTTCTTCATTGAATGTAAATTACCACACGTACCAGCACATGCCTGTGGGTGGAGGCAAAAGCAGCGTAAAGGTTGTTGCCTGGCCTTATAGGGCCTTTAGTGCCCTGCTGAGAGACTGTAGAAAGATGAGAGGAGTGGTTATGTCTTCTTGGCTAAGACATGATTTGACTGAAAACATAGCCCATCCTGCTGTTGTCAAGTATAGCTCATGCTTCTGTTACCAGACTCAAATGAGCTCAGGATTGGAATCAAAGCTGCCTCTTCTTCTCTCTTGACAGTCCACAGACTCTTTTGGCTGGAATGAATAAGTTTTTATCTCAACTTGAAATCACTTTTAGAAGAGACCCCAACAATTACAGACCAAGAATAAACAAACTCAATTCAATCAAGGTAAGAGAGAAGCACCTTCACAGTAAAGAAGCTGTAACTGTTTAATATGAAGCCAGGTTTTAAAATAAAGTGAAGACTAACCTGGTAGTTTTGCTGTGCTGGAAAACAGCACATGAAATAAATACAAAGAATAATAAGAAGAGCAGAAAGGAGTTAAGTATCTTATATTTCAGCTATGTTTGCTTCAAGTAACATTGACCTTTTTTCTCTTCCCAAGGATGTGGAACAAAAGAAGAGTGGGAACTACTTTTTCCTGGATGACTAAATAGTGAATCTGAGCATCTTCATAACCGGCGTATAAAAATGCATATTGGAATCTAAACACTTGTGGATGAGAAGGCTCAATCAGGTTTTAGAGCACTTCATCTTTTGGAGCTTAAAATCTCTTGCTGCGTGTAACATCTGAGACCAGTAGCAGCGTAAATCCTAGTCTGAGTAAAACTGCCACTTTCTATATTTTGGTGACACAGCCCTATTTTCAGTGTAATAATTTCAAAATAGACCACCTCAAAATCGTGCAAATGAGTCTCCAGATTTTTCAAGTTTTAAGAGAGGTTTTTGATTCAATATATCCTACTCGCGTACCAAGTACTGACTGAACTTCCTCATTTTAAATATCTTTGAAGCTGAGAGGCTCACCAAGAATGTCAAGCTACAGAAACAACTACTTTAAAAAGGCTGAATCTCCCTGGATGAGGGTTTCATAAATAAAAAAATCCTCCTAACTTACAGCTCTTCTGTGACACAGTGCAAAAGTTTTTCAATCATAATTCAAAAGGGCGTATGCGATGTGGTCAGGCACACCTTTTCTAGAAAGGACACAGAAAAGATGGAGTACAAACTACATACAACAATATCAAGGAAGAGAGCTACACCTTTTTTAGCCATCTGCCCCTATATGTCTTCTCAGATCTACTTACAAGAGAATAATCAGCTAAATAAAGTCTTGAAGAACATATTCAGATCCTTTCAATCTTCCGTAACTTAAATCTGCAGAGCGAGGAAAGGTTAGTGGCTGGTTTTTCCACTTGCTTGTTCTACAAACTTGACTGTATACTATAGGAAGTAAGTTTTTGAGTAACAAAACCATGGATTTCCAAAGTACAGACACCTTGTGAGCCAAACCCCACTCCTGTACCACGATAGGGCCATAGAGAACACTTGGCTAAAAGCTTGTAACAAGTCATCTATACACAGCTCCTGTTAAGGATTAAAGAGGGTAGGGACAGCTCATCTCAGCATGGGGTGTACCAATATTTAGGGATTTTCTAAAAAGCTGAACAGAGTAAGGTTTCTTATACATGTGTATTTTGTCTCCAAGGGCTCTAATAGCTCTCTAATAGGGGATTTACAGAACCAAATGCGGATGTTTCCAAGACGACAGGTAAGTGAGCCCCTTGTGTTGCACTGACTAGCTGAGGAGAAGCAAAGCAGCACGTTTCACTTTGCAAACAGCTACTGCACTTGCTTCACTAAACCATCCTCTTCATGTTTAGAGTTGACTTTAACACAGTGATTCTGCTTTGTGACATGTCACAGTTATACTCTTAATCTTGAAGTAGAGAAAGAGATGACATCAGTCTTTAGAAGCATGTTAAAAATCAAGCATCATTTAGTAGGTTAAACATTCTCAAAACCTACCATTTTCAGGGATGCAATACACAGCACTTCCAGTAACAAAGCTGGGGTTTATGGAAAGGTAACTTGTCTCAATTCCTGACCCACGAGAACCAAAGGGATTTCCCCTTCAGACTTAACTGACCAACTCGTACCTCTGTCACTAACTGCTGGCAACCATCATTTTTCCATGGAAAGATTAAGTTTCTACAAGTTTAAGATGTAAGTACTTTTGCCTGAAGTGAAAGCCTTAATCCTTACTATAGAAAAAAAATATGAAGGTAAATGAAAAATAGCATGTTAAAATTGCTTTCTATATAAAGGTCCGTCAGGGAGAGAGAGGGAAGAGTGCCTATATTAAAGCATTCCTGTACAGACGTTACACAAGTTCCACAGATGTAAAAATAACTTCAAGCTAGATATCTTAAAAATAAGGAACAGTATTTCCCATACAACAGTTTTGTGTTTTGCTTTCACTGGCACATGAAAAACATTGAGAGAAAACATGGCTTTCTTCATTTACATCTTTGCCTCCTAAGTTACAGAAGACAGTAGTGATTTATCTTCAGGGGGTTTGGTTGTGTTGGGGTTTTGGTTTGGTTTTTTTGTTTGTTTTTTTTTTTTTAAGCCATTATGTCTGTTAGTAAGTCTTTATCTTCTATTAATTACTCCCAATTAGGGTAAGGTAAAGATGTGGTTTAGCAAATATCTAAGGATGTATAATCTCAGTTCATTATATGCTAAATATTACTAACCTGTGGGATCCTGCAGTCTAAAACATCTTGCCCTGGGTAAGGAGTTTGGCCAATCAATCTACAAGTCTTTCAGCAAAAGGAGGAAACCATACTTAAATGAATGTAGAGAAAATAATTACCTCTGTATTTCAGTCCTTCCCTGTCCTTGAGCAGCAAGATGGGGCAGAGGGCTAGATGAAATACTTTGTCAATTTTTAGAAGTAAATTCTAAGAGTGCTGTTGTGCCTGTTTTCCACTGTTTCCCAAGAAATTCGTGTAGAAAGCTCACCATTAAATGCCAGCTCTAGTACTGAATGATTATTTCAGTGCCTGCTGGACAGATATGGGCAACAGCTGCAGTTACACTTCACAGCCTCTCAGGAAAGATGACAAGAATCCCCTTTTAAGTCTTTGTAAGTAGCAGAGGTAAAGAAAGGACCACAATTCCATTATCTGTTAAATCCCTCAGTGCTTGCTCAGTTCTTAACCTGAAAAACTGAAGACTGCCTCTTTACAAATCCTGAGTACTCTTCTGAATGGAAAAGAGCATACAAAAAAACCCAAAAGCACACACACTAACACACCCCAAAAGAAATACAAATCCCCCAGTCTTTTTGAATAAGCAGAAATCCAGTTTACATCCCTTTTCAGTTTGCAGCTTGCTTACAAAGCAACTCCTCGATCTGGTTCTGCTGCTGTCTACAAGAGGCTCTATCAGAACAAAAGCATACGTTTAAACTCACAGCAACAGCTTCAAATAGGTAAATTAATTTAGAAAAAAGTGGAAAGACAAACATTTATTTTAAGCAGGGTTTTTATACACGGCATGCATCTGAAAAGAAGTTCTTTATCACATAACTATCACTCAAGTTTCCTGATCGAGGGCGTACAATCTCGGACACCAACGGGAGGGTACCGTCACCTAGGCTAGTATATACAGAGATATAAAAATATACACAGGGGGTAATTTTACAGAGCAACAGGACTGAGTGAATACTGTGCACCCTGTGCTCTCTGCGTGGGGAACAGCTCAACCCCCCAAGCGCAAAGGCAACAGGAACACTGCAGAGATCACCAGGGCAGGGTCAGAAGAAACAGCATCGGAGCTCTGACACAGTGTAAAAAATATAAGGCAGAAGCCACTTTCTTCTGAATCGTAGGGAAGAGCAAGAGCACGAGCACACCCAGACTCTCCATCTTGCTTTTAAAAGTAGTTCCAGCAATGAGTTTGTACATGCAAAACGTCAATTTGCATCGACAGTGCAACAACAAAAGAATACTGAACAGTAGCTCGATCATACAAACTTAAAAAACACCAAACCAATGTAACATGTACTTTATGCATCTCTCCTCACAAAATATCTAGGATTTGTCAGTGCATTAGTGTTAAAGTGGCATTAAAAAAACTTCTGCTATTATAACAGATGCAGAATTATTTTGGAAATGCATAGCATCTACATTTTTATTGTCTTTGTAATTATTTAGTTGGCATAGGCACCATTCTAGTCACACCAGCTTTTAAGAATTCTTGGTGGAAACAGCCATTCTTATCAATTCATACACAGCTATTCTTGACTGCTTGTCTTGATTTCAATTTCAACAAATAAATGCTTTTTTAAAAGTCAAAAAATAGACCCTATGAATATTAAAAGAACTATATACAACATACCTAAGACACAGGGTTAGCTGGCTGCTGTATGTGTAACACACTGAAGAGAAACATTCAAGTTTGACAGATTTCTTTTTTTTCTTTTTTTTTTTTTTTTTTGAGATGAAAGGCCTTTGGGTTGGAAGCATATCAAAGACAACAGTGCAGTAGGCTGAGAATTCCTTTAGCTCAGTTCAGAACTAAGGCATTGTATGATAAAATATATTTATATTTGGTGCAATGTTACCATCAATTTCTTAGAATCTAGATCACGTCAAATGCTGTAATTTGTCACTAGTAAATGTACGTATCTGTCTTCTATCACAAACTCAAACCTCTCTGGGGAAAAAAAAATAATTATCAAACACTAAACCTATATATTTTTTTTTTCTAATTTGACATCAAGAAAAAAAATGCTAAGCCAAACAAACTATAATCCCAAAAAAACCCATATGGTATGAATTCACATTCTCCTAGTCTTTACTTACCCAAAGTTAAACATATCCTTGAACTTTACTAAAAAGAAAGATTAAGATTTTAAACTGCTACTTCAAATTGCTTTTTGCATTTTGAAATTTTCGATTCATTCTATGTTTGATGCCCCCTCTGATTATCTCCCAGTGTTGCCCTTCTCCTGTCGTTCCTATACGGCCTCCCTCTGAAGTTCCGCTGATACTGGTAGCCCTCGTCTCTGCTTCTGCCGGGGGGCCCTTTCCAGTTTTCCTCGTTTCTTTGGAACTGGTAGCCTCCCCGGCTGGAATAACCCCACTCAAGTCTAGGCCTTCTGCCTCCTCCATAAGTCTGGTTATAAAACTGCTTGGATCTACCACTTCTCAGCATGTCGGAAACTTCGCTCTCGTCTTCGGAGCTCTCTTCCCTTGTTCTCTGTGCCCTGCTTTCTGCCTGCACGTTACCAGCCCCCTTGGAATCCCGGCCTTTATCCGTCTTCTCCTTACGGCTGGAAACGCTGTTTTTCAGTTCGTTTTTCGGTGGTTCTGCCGGCGGCAGCGGGGTGTTGGCTGTCCCCGTCTGCCTCTCGCTCCCCTGTACTTGTGGAGAACGGTTTGGCTGCCCAGCTGTCTTCTGCTTAGCGGGAGAAGCTAAAGGACAAGTTTGCTCCAACTGGGGTGGCCTAGCTGGGGTTTCCTTCGGGGCACCGCATTCACCGCTGGCACCGGCCGCAGGGAACGGGACGGTGTTTGAGCCGTGAGTCTTCTGCAGCTGTTGTGCAGAGGTTACCCCAGGAACTGGGGGGCTGCACTCCTTGGGCACATACACGCTCGCGGCGGTGCCAGCCACCCCCACCTCTTTGTCCTCGGGTGACATCACGACGTTAGGTCTCGCTACCGAGTTTTCAATGAAGCCCTGAACCGGGTAGCCGTACCAGAAGTGAGGAAAGAAGGCTGGGGGTGCTATTGGAAGGGCTCCCAGGAAGGGATTGTGTCCAAAGGGGGGCTGCGGGAACAGGTTTTTCCCTCTCAGGGACTCCTCGTAGTTGGGGTGAAGGGCTTGTACCGGGTTCTCCGATTCCACGCAGACCTGGCCTTGGCTTTCTGACACCTGAGCTGTCGGGAGGATCAGAGGCAGCGATGGAGATCTGCCATCGGCCTGTGGGATTTGACCGTTGGACCTGACCTCGCTCTGAAGAGGAAAGTGCCTGTTGGTCCGCCCGGTTTCACTTTCGTTCGGAGTGGGCGGAGCCTCCTGGAACCAGGGGTTGTGGGGATACACCGGGAGAGAGACGTTGGGGTACATTCGACACGCAGCTAAATAGGCCTGATGCAGGGGGTACAAGTAAGAATGGGGCGCCCACATGGGACAACTGTAGGCCTGCAAAACAGAAAAAAACCACAAAAGTATTTGGCCTTTTGAATATTCAGACAGACATCATAGCACACAGGTAGTTTACTACTTTGAAACAATTAATTACAGGAAGTAAAGGTTCATTTCATTTATAGCAAATGCCCCTCAGTTCTAAAAAAATATCCAAGACCCCAGGTCACGTTCTTATTTTTTGTTTTCCTTCCAAATGCAGTCAAAATGGGCAACAGTAACAACCAAGAAGAAACCTTGGTAACATGATTTCCAAATTGTTAAACTGATGATGGTGTTAAAGTCAAGCTTTAGCTATACCTTTGAAGACACACATTTCAAATTAATTTTTCAGAATCACAATTATTTATCAGCAATTTGCCCTACTAGAATTTTTTTCAAAATTTTAAGGGTTAACAATGAAAACAAGAAATGATACCACGTATTTTCACTTTAAAAAAAAAAAAACCAAACAAAAACCACAGAACAAAAATCCAAACCACACGCAACAGACTATACCGAGACCCAAAGTCAGATCGTTGCCCCAAGGACAATTTGTAAAGGCTGAAATCCATGTATCTGTTCACACAACCCACAGATCAGCTTGCTTAGAAGCCCTTTCACAATGTAGATAGGCCTCATTAGAATGTACTTCCAGGTCCTGGTGGGATTCACACAATGGACACGCACCATTTTCAGTGGCAACCTTTTCTGTGCTGATAGTGAAGAGGAGCCACCTTCCCAATGCTGAAGTATCCACCTCAGGTGGTGACCCCCTTCCCTTTCCTTGACTTCCACGTCAACTGACAGCACGCCATGGCTCACAGTTGCACTGTGGTACCTCAAAACAGGGTCAAGAGCCACATTTTAAGATGTTTTTTATAATAATGTGTGCCAAATATATGTATTTCAGGAGAAACACAGAGAGCACCATGCAAGGCTGCTGGAGGCAGCTGTTGAAGAAAACACTGAAGTAGGTAGAGGGCAGAGCCCCAAAACTGGCAGGTCTTGGCTGTGAGCAGTCTACCCAGATCTTTTCCCAACATGAACTGGTGGGTTCACTCCGAAGGAGCAGCTGTAAGAGTGTGGATAACAGCATGGCAGGATCATGCAGAAAGTAGTCCCCAGGTCTACCGTGATATTTGGTCACCAGCTGAGGGGCACAACTATTATTAAAACATGGTACTTTGACCATTAGGTGGTGCTGAAACACCAAAATAACACTAAATATCTCATACAAAATCATACAAAGTACCAGTAAGGTTTAAATATATTTCAGTGACTCTTGCTAATGGTTTACGGATTTTCTATTAAGCAAAGAGACTTGTATTAGGCACAGTTACCAGATCTAAGTTTACTTTGGTGTCTGTGCATGGAAAGAGGGAATCTACAAGCACAACTTGCAAAGAAAATCATTACTTATGGCCAGTCATGTGGAATAAGCCTAAGAGCTTTCAGCACTTTTTCCCAAAGTAGTTTGCCTGACAGGAGGAGTAAGAAAAGAAATGTTCCTTATTTTACCTATGTGCAGAAGACAGAAAACTAAGCAAACAATTAGTTCTTAGCAAGAAATGGAAAACTGTTGCCTTTTTGGATGAGG
This sequence comes from Scolopax mira, assembly GCA_004320125.1. Taxonomy (NCBI): domain Eukaryota; kingdom Metazoa; phylum Chordata; class Aves; order Charadriiformes; family Scolopacidae; genus Scolopax; species Scolopax mira. The sequence continues at coordinate 174,343 of BJBW01002128.1, read as the reverse complement.
CTCTTCCCACACACAGAGGTCTGCATCACATACACACATCACACACAATAAATATTATGATTATTTAGAAGGTTAAAATACTGTTGTCCTTAATCTGAGCAAGAAAGGACAGATGTGCAGATTACTTCAGAAATGTCCACGGGGAAGGACATACCAGGTATCTGTACTGCGATGGCTTTGCCAGCACACAGAAATTGGAAAAAAACAGAGAGACTTTTCCTCTTTTACCAGGCACTGCTTCCAAAAGAACGCATCTTCAACCTCCCAATGGTTCACCCGGGAATTTGTAAAGCCCTATTCCTGTTGACTCCACAGACACAGCTGGAAGCCAATAGTTCTCACTGTCACTGTTGAGATAAAAATCTATTTCTGCTGATTTGAACGGCAACGTGGACAAGTATTGGGATCCTGGCTAATAGAAGACCAAATAGGAAAGTATTTAAAACCTACAGATGAACTTGAGATGAACTGTAGAAGCTACAGCAACCAAACTTCTGCACTCAAAGTACTACCAAAGACAAGCACATTTTATGGTATAACACACACAAAAAAAGTAAGTTTGAAGAGTTACCTTCACACCAAGATTGAAGAAAAATCGAAGAATATTCTTATCTAGGGGAAAACAAAAAAGACAAACAACAGAAAAAGATCTATGAAGACCTAAAATGTGACACTTCATCTGATCCAAAACCTGGTGCCTCCATAAAGTTCCATTTCAGTAGAGAAACACTAGTATTAAGTTGCTGCTTGCACATCTTTGATTTGGGGGTGGTTTTTTGCCATGGTATCTAGAACACTACTGCAGTTTAAACTTCAGTTTTAACACTTTGTGGAACTGAACCTCTAAAGATTTTTAAAGAAGCAGTTAAGTAAACAAACCCCACCATGCAGTCAGACGAGGTATATTCTTTATGGGGCATATATAGTACTCCCTATCTGTAGTATGCCAAAGCCTATACTTTCCCACAGCAGTAAGGAAACGCTCTGCAGCTTCCAAGCTTTTGATTGCAATAGAAAACCCATTACTGCAGAAGTTCTTAAAAAAAAATCCTTTACAGTCACAAAACCTCAAGCTACAGTAGGTCAAGCTGAGAACCATAAAATGATTGTATCAAATTTCTAGGTGTAACCACTTAAAAGAGTCGCAAAATCAGCAATGCACACTAAAGAGTTACAACTCCATTCAATATTCCCTCCCTTCCCGTAAATCATGGAACGACAACAATAAGATCTTTTGACATACACTAACAACAGGACCAAAGAAGCAGTCTTAATCTACATTTTAAGAAAAGAAAACCTATTAGAAAAAAAAAAAGGGTATAAAATCCAGACAACCTTCTAGCTTCTCACCTTTAGGTAAATCTTCCCCAGTATTGCACAGGGAGTAAGAGGGTGCAACAGCTCTTTCTCCCTTTTCACTGAAAGGGAATCCAGGGTAGAGCGGATCCTGATAAGGATTCAGAGTCTGAGGCAAAGGCATTAAAGGCTGGTTAACTGCTTGTAGAGACACGGGAACTCCAGCAACTGGAGCAGATGTTACCTGAGCCTGTGATACAATAGAGTCAGGTCCTGTTGCTGAGGCTGGCATCAATGAAGAAGCAGGTATTTGGGGTGGAATACCTATGAGGAAAAAAACCCCACACTTATGTAATGTAGCTCAACTACATACAATCCCAAAAAAGAATGACAGTGGGAAAACAAACTCCAAAAGGCAGAAGGGAAAAGAAAAGGTATTTAGAAAGACATAGGAGAAAATTCTTGAGTTGGAAAGTTACAAACAAAAGAAGCCAGGTCTGAATCCAAGCTGAGATTAAGTGGGCTATGCATCTTGTGTCACTGATACAGCCAAATATGACTGAGTTATTACCGCATCGTGCGATGGTAGCACGTGAAAGCTGGCTCTTGTACAGGAACACAACAGCAGGAGAAAAAAATATAGCACTCCATCTAACGAGTAATACTGAATCTAAGCTAATTCCACCTATCAGAAGATATGCACAGGACAGGAAAAAGTTTATACTGGCTTTGCAGCCCGGGTACAAATAGATGTCATTAGTTCCAGACATTCCAAACCCAAGCTGAGTCCTTAGTGAATCAAGGAGCTTATTACATGGGACACATAGCACTTCAACACGCTAACAAGAGGTTCTACCTTAAGCAGATCCTCAGAATAAGCCCCTCAAAACTCAAAGCTACACCATTCAGGAGAAAACCAGAGTTGAATACATTCCTCTTCCACCTTCAGGTACGGAGTACAGCAAACTATACAAATGGGCAATCAAAGATCTACTAGAACTCTCACTGGCTTTCAGCAGTGAGAAACTACATTCCTATAAAAGATTCCCTTTGGAACGTGAAGTTATAGGAAATGGTGTCTCCTGGAGGCATCTTCAATTTAGCAAGACAGTTGAAGTATTTTTCAAGGTTAGTACTTTCTGATATACGTTAGTATTTCTTCAAACCTGCTGGTCCATAGGTTGTTGGCTCACTTGGCCAAGCTGGCACGATGGCTGGTACAGAAGGCACTGCTGGAGGTAAATGCACCTCAGAAAAAACTGGTGAGGGTGTTGGAGTTACGCTTGGCAAGCATTCTGCCAGGTTCTAGAACAACAAAGAGATCACAGAAAGTTATTCTAAATCACCATTGTTGGGGACCCCTAACATGTCTGACTTCTCCCAAAATAAGGTTTGATGACTTGTTATTGTTCAGACTACCACCGTGGCCACTGCGACAGGCTGTGTAGATGAGATGTGTGATACATTACATCTCTGTGTGAAGAGCTCTGCACTGAGCTCTACCCAGAAGACGCTTACACCACAGCCAGCCGTGTTATAACCACCTCCACAAGCATGAAATTTAGTCTCTCCCATCAAAAAAAAAAAGCCACCCTCACAAATGATTATCAATAACCTCAGACAAACCGTAAATAAGCAAAAATAAAGAATTTAACATGAAAGGCATTATTATCTTAGCAGAAAGATATGAAATAACCCCTCTCAAAAGAGAAAGGATATACTTTTACTTTTTTATCAAGGGTTGTCCTTTTACAGTCTTTGTGTTGGATGTAACAGGCTTCTAACCATAAGCGTTAGCATTATCCATAGAAATGACTATGCAATTAAAAGCCAGTGTTATGATACATCCGTGGCTGTGATGAAGCTCCCCTTTGTCTGAAGTCTCCTGACCAGAAAACTTTGAAATCAAACAAACATTTCTTACTTGCTCAGCAAGAACTGGAGAATCTGTTTTTACTTGTTCCAAAGGAGATGAAGCTTTTGGATAACTCTCATCTTGACTATTCTTCTAAAGCAAAGTTAGAAACAGACACAACTAGTCCAACAGTAAGATTTACTTTTCAAAGAGGCATTCAAAGATACCAAACCACACTACACACAAAGTGGGCTAAGCACCCAATCACTTTTATACTAGTGTAACATTTAGCTTTTAACCTTTGCTGTCCTTTGAATGAGCAAACAAGAGGCCACAAATCTTTGCTGAACTCCAGAGACTGTGGCCTATTAGCACAGTAGCTATTAGTAAATATCAAATCTTCTATAGTCCCAATAGACTGAAAGTACAGGCTGTATTAAGCAATTACAAATCCAGATTCATTAGTGTTCTCAACAGCCCAGATCTGAGAACTCAGAATGCAGAGAAAGACTATTAAATATGGGTTACAGGAAAGCCAACAGCAGTACAAGCCTCCAACCTTACAAGTGTTTCACTACAAGCTGTAAAGCAGCAGCAACCACAGCTCTAAAGGCAGATATTGCTCTGCTAATCATGTATCAGAGAAGCAATAACATTTAAAAAACAAAAATTTGGTCTTTTCTTTAAGATTACCTCAGATGAATTTGGTTCAAGCTTCTGACTTAAGTGGATCTGCCTGGAATTTGACTCTGTAACACCAAGACATAACCTAGTAAATGAACCATTACATCACTGATGGCTATCATAACTTAAGCCAGTTAAAGTTTGTCTTTCCAAAGTTAAATCTTCAAAACAAAACCTACTTCAGCAAATATAACTTCAGAAAACTTAAACTTCAATTTTTATCAAAGATCAAAGCATCCTAAAATAAACAGTAGTTAGGGCAGTAACACAACTTTCTTCAACCTGGGTTTCAAAGCTCTACAGGAATTCTTTACTGATGGTTTGTTCGCCATTTTGGTGATGCATGAGGGAAGCAGGACAAATGTAGCTGTCTCCTTAAAACATATCATTCATCCTAAATCCCTCACAGTGAAAAAGGAGTACATTTGTACTTTGCTTAAAGTGAAAGTGTTTTGATCTGCATTTCCATATTCAAATGTTAAGAGAAGAGAAGCTTCATCTTGTCTACTTTTAACGGATTAAAAGACAGATCAGTTTAGAAGGCTTCAATGATTCAAAAGATCTAGAAAGTTTTAATACTGATGCAGAAAGTTTGATTTCTCAAGCACTAGCAAACACTTTGTGGGGGAGACGGTGCTGAGAAACAGTCACAGCACAACCTTCGTATAATAAGATCTGTACAAGTTCTTCACATTATAGCTTATGTTCAAATGTGGCTACCACTGCTTGTCAATCAAGTTCACACACATAAGTTTAATAGTAGCAGCTAAATAGATGTGTACTTTTTTTAAGCTTAGTTATATGCACCATCACAACTTGACAACAATGTAAATTAAAATAATATTGATTATAAGCATCAACAGGAATCTAAATATTCAGAAAGTAGAATTTACCCCCATACTATTTTTAACCTAGTTTCAGGAAAGGCAATGTAACCCAGAGCGTCACAAAAAAAAAAAAAGAGAGAAAGCTGTACATGCTGTACACTTCAGCAAAATCTATTATGACAGTGCAATAAAGAGCTTTGTCTGTCTGTCTGAACATTGTTTCTGACATTGCTGATGAAACAAGTTTTCAGATTTTTGGAGAATGAAAAATAGGTAACATCAGTCTCTGTGAGACGTACATGTTGTAAGAGGGACTAAGGAGCACAAATACCATAAATGAGATGTAAATGATATGGTACAACATATTATGCCTCTGCTATTACCAAAGACAAGGGAATAAAAACATCAACAAAAAAAAAAAAATGGAGGGAAGGAGCAGCTTCTAATAAGAGGCTACAGACTTTGAATTTTATTTAGTCAGAAAAAAGTGTAAGAAGCCAAGACAAAATTTGGTGTTTAGTTACAGCAAAGCTGATAAGACCAAAAATAAAATAATTGAAAAAAAATATCAGTTGCATTTAGCAAAGATTTACTAACTACCACCTGACAGCTACAGCTTTCATCTATTACTGCCATGTTCCGTTTTCTCCCAGGAGAAGAAAAGCTTAGTGTCAATGAAAAAAAGCTAAAGATTGTAATAACAGATTGGGGGGGAAAGGGAGAAAACGCAAACAAATTTTGACCATGTACAGCTCTTTCTCCTGTAAAGAGGGGTTTGGGTTTTTTCAACTCTTCTGTACACCACCTTCACCCCTCCTTCTCTACCATTCTATGCTAATCCTGAATTATGCCACATGGAATACTTTTACTTAACTGACTCCACTAAGCACTCTTAACCCTCCTCCCACTGACACTGTCTCCCACACTCACTAGAATTTCAACAAGAACTAATTTAGGGTAGCTCTGACAGTCTTTTCGTTTCTCTCATTCCTGTTCTCATTTACTTCCAAAATCCCAGCAAGGAGCCTGCTCTCTCAGCAACATTCACAAAGCAGCAAAATGTACTTTCTTCTCCAACCACACCTTTGCTACCTTGAGCCCAGCTTAGTTTGACCCTACTACTAATGATATTTTCCCCTCATTGCCTAAACAGACGTCCCATCTTGAATAAATTCTGAGGCTGGTAATAGAGACAAGCAAACAAAAAAAAAAAAGTCTTGATCTAAAAGTATTTATTTTTACCTTTATCCTTCTGCTCTTCCACTTCTGCTGTCCACTTGCTGTTTCTTCTCTCATTATTTGAGAGCTTTTTCTGGTTTAAATTATCCCCGGTCTGTGTAGCAGCCTGACAGACTGACTGGGTCTAAAGAAGTTTACAAAAGCATACATATGAATTTATATAATATATCCAATGACACTTTGCCATCATCCAATATGATACTATTATGCCTTCCTGACACACAATACTGATCTCTGGGCTAGGCAGAGGTGGGGAGAAAAAAAGAGCAGCCTTGATCAGTATCATTCAGATTCATTCATTGCTAAATTATGCAGTGTCCTTTAAAAGCCTTCATGTCATTAGTTTACATGACAAACAAAAACCACTTCACTCAGACAATATCCACTTTAAAAGAGACAGCCTCCTTCTGGAGGTGAGCAAATAGAGCTGACAGGGAGGAAGCAACCTCTGTCCATGAGCCTTTGGTCTTGGTCTGCTCTTTGCAGTGCAGAAGCGCTGCACATTTCTTCTCAATTACATCAATATAAGTAATTACTGCTCAAGAAGCAAAAGGTACAGCACAGGAAATCACTTCCACAAAGCAAGAGACTTAAAGCCCGTCCTTGACCTCATTGTTCCTCCTGCCTGGGTCTTGTTTCTGGATTTCGCTGCAAAAAGCTGTTCGCTGCTAGACAGGGCTCTGTACCCACAGGATCCGCTCGCTCCCTGCACCTACTGAGACTCCAGTCCACTGGAGGAACATGAAGAAGGAAGCCCACAGCTTCATAAGCTCCTGTGTCTACCATATTTACATGCCTAAAGAACTGTCTCTGATGGACATTAATTAGTCCCAGGAGAAACTACGATGTATGTGTCTTTTATTGAATATACAAAGCACAGTAGATTCACGTATTTCTATGTAGAAAGTGAGCATGAAGAAGATATCCTTAACTTTTCAATTGTATTGCAATGTTCTGACAGCAAAGCAACAATTGCTAATTAAAGATTCACGGGCAAGTATGAAAAATGCACTATTAATTACAATGAAAAAAAACCTACATTGGATAGAGCAGGAAAAGCTTGTTCATCCCTCTGCTGGATCTCATAAAGCGAACGAGATTCTTCTATGGCCTGTTTCTCCCTGCGTTCCTCTGGAGACAGGCCAAAGTAGTTACAATCTCTGCTGCCGTGGTTCAGATCCTCACTTCTCTCCCAGTCCGGTTTTCTGTAAAGTTTAAAAAAAAAAAATAATGAAACGATACCACTTTGACAAAGAAATTCAATTATCGCCAGTATCAAACACAATACAAACTCATGGTTTAGAAGGAAGAAAGAAGTAATTCTGTACCACTGCTTATGTGTTTCCATGTATCTCAGATCCCTTTCTGCCTACTGCAAGTTATCCATATTCATAAAATTTAAGAAAAGAATGGATTTTGTTCATGATTTATTCAGCTCAATACAATTTTGAAAGACTTTATAACAAATGGTAATTATTAGATCACAGTTAAAAAACAAATCCCTGCATCAAGCCATCTAAATCCATTTCTGTGCCAACTGAGAACTGACCACCCCCCATCTGCTATCTATGAACACACAACACAATGTTGGGGAAGTAAGATTTCTGTAAATACAACAACAAAAGGGAAAACACATGATGATTTTCATTATCTGAAGCACTGACACACAAAATCAACATCACCGTATCAGCTTTATGAATTCCTTAACTTCTTAGGACACTCATATATTTAAAGGTTAAAGGGGGAAGAAAAATGCCATTAAAATGTTACACGTGGCAGACTCCAGACAACCCATCTCTATGTATTCCACAAGGACTGGAAACCAGAAGAGTGACAGAACAGATCATGAAGTGAGCAGCCCTGAGGAGAAGGACTTGGGAGTGTTGGTTGATGAGAAGCTGAACAAAAGCCAGCAATGTATGCCCACAGCACAGAAAGCCAATGGCATCTTGGGCTGCATCAAAATAAATGTGGCCAGAAGGTCAAGGAAAGTGATTCTGCCCCTCTACTCTGCTCTCATGAGACCCCACCTGGAGTACTGCATCCAGCTCTGGGACAACCAACAGAAGGAGGACATAGACCTGTTGGAACGAGTCCAGCAGAGGACTACAAAGACAATCAGAGGGCTGGAGCACCTCTCCTGTGAAGACAGGCTGAGGGAGCTGGGATTGTTCAGCACGAAGAGAAGGCTCCAGGAAGACGTTATAGCAGCCTTCCAATACCTAAAGGGAGCCTACAGGAGAGATGGGGAGGGACTCTTTGTCAGGGAGTGGAGCAATAGGACAAAGGGTAACAGATTTAAACTGAAAGACAAGAGATTTAGATTGGATACCAGAAAGAAATTCTTTACATGAGGGCAGTAAGACACTGGAACAGGTTGCTCAGAGAAGCTGTGGATGAGGCATCCCTGGAGGGGTTCAAGGCCAGGATGGATGAGGCTTTGAGCAACCTGCTCTGGTGGGAGGTGTCCCTGCCCAGGGCAGGAGGTTTGGAAGTCTATGATCTTTAAGGTTCCTTCCAACCCAAACTATTTTATGATTCTAGCAGCCTGGGTTTGTATCCAATACAGAATAGTCTCCTAAATAGGACAGAAGAAGAGTGTCAACTGTGAAAGCAGGAATTCTATTGCAGCAGCACAATGAATCAGAAAAATCACTTTCAACAAATGCAGCCAAAATGTTGTTCTCATATTCCTTCAAGAGATCATCCATAATACAAAGCAGTCCTCTACGAGAGGCTCTGCAGAAGCTGAGGGAAGATCTTAGCCATGCCCAAGAAGCACTGCAGTAGACATTACTTCAGCCACAAACAGGAAAAAAACAACCACCAACATCCAATTTCCAAGAAGAAACTGCAGTTCTGTGTTCAGTGCTTCCAGGGAAGATGCTGCCATGCAAGAAAAAAAAAAGGAAGCTCGTAATAGCAGTAATTTTGGAAAAGGGTTTTAATTAAAGAAAGAAAAAATAAAAGAATTGTTTTCCCTGTGCTTGTGTGTATTCTTAAGGACTTGGAATACTTAAGTAGTCAATGGCAACATATTTCAAAAGAGCATGTTGAAACCATCTGAAGCAGGCACCTGGGCTCCAAGAACCTCAGCTGGAGTTCAAGATAATGAAGTTATTTATAGTTTTACCTTACAGTTTGGGAAGAATTCCTGCCTGGAGCTTTTTGCTCAGTTGAGGTCTGATGAGGTTGGGGTCCAGAACATAAGAACTGATGCTGCCTGGTTCCTGCAGTATGCTGAAGCCGAGGAGGTAGTGCTGACTGGGGTTTTATTGACTTGCTCTGATTCTTTGGCCCTCTGCAATCTGCATCTGTGATAAAAATGTGAAAACACATACATTTTTTTTACTTATATTTTGAGTTCTTTGGGACAAAAGATCTGACAATAAAGATTCTGCCACAGAAAGACAGGTACAATCCTACCGGGCTGAGAATTCTGTCCCCATGTTGGGAAAAACTTTTTCATCTTCCTCCCTGGCACAGTGTTCCAGCCCTCCATAGGAGAGGTCTGTGGAAGAGGTTTAAGGCTCTTCAGTGAGACAGCATGCCTACAAAACGAGGAATTAGGAAGGGAAAAATATCTTAGAGACCAGACTGAGGCTTGCATAAATTAATACCACACATTTACTAAGATTGATGGATCTTTCGATTTTTGAGAAAGTCCTTTGCCCCTCATAGTAAACTCAAGCAATGTGTAGAAGAACATATCAGAGTTTTACTACAAAAAAAAGCTAGGGAAGTCAATACAAACTTAGCCAGTAAAGAACAATCAGCCATTTCTTAAGAGAATATTATAAAATCTTCAGTGCAGACAGAAAAGGAGAATGGTCAGAAAAAGCAATATACTCAATAGATAAACTTATCACAAACACTGTAACAGATGTCAAGATTGAAAAACATCACATTTGTAGTTTATAGCCCAGAGCAATTACTGCATTTTTAACTGACGATGCTGTAAGGATGCCCAAGAACCTGTTGACATTATTTGAAAGAAAGATATTAAAACCTGTAAGACAGTTCAAATCAGGTCAAGTCTCAATTTAAAAAGGGAACAAATCGTGGAACAATCTTCATATCTCACTTTTTTTTTTTAAACAGATTTAAACAGAGAAGATTACATGAGATCAATGGGCATCTCTCTCCTTTCCTCGTTTACCTTGACTGAAAGTGAAGGTAAATTACCTTTTACTGAACTGTACTAAAATGTGGGGTTTTATGTGGGTTTTTTTGAGCTCTACTAACTCTTCTGGAGCTAAAAGATTCTCAACTTGCCTCTCCTCAAAAAAAAACCACCAGACCCAACCAACTCTCCCCGCCAAAAAAACCAAAACCACAACCCCCACCCCAGAAAAAAACAACAAAAACAGCAAACCACCAACACAAGAAAAAAACCCCACAACCCCGAACAATAACTTTAAACACTTACTTTATCCCAACGTAGGGGAAAGATGGCACTGATCTAAACAGCAACTTGGCACTCTCTGTGTGAAATCAGGCCCAGCTACTCAATAAACAGAAGCTATGTTTGGCTTTATTTGGCCTTTTAACATGAAAAGCTTGACACAAACCTATCATCTAATCACTGCACACAACAAGCAGCACTTAATTAGGATGCTGGCAATATGTTTAGGATTGAATCTTGAAAAAAAAAATAGTTCTAATACTAATGCAGCCACTATTTTACCCTGCAAGCAATATCCAGACTACTTCACACTAAAGAAAAAAAGTCTGAAGTGACAACTAATGCAGAACTCCTCTTTCTTTTTTTTAAGCTTAATGCGTTTTTTCCTAACAATTTTATAGTGGTAATGGTTCAAGTAAAGAAATAAGATATATTTCAGGGGCTGAAATTGACTCTGATCAATGCCATTACCAAGATTCAGTTTGGCACTCTTTTTCCAAAAGAGGCTAAGTACTTACTTTGCTCCAAGCTCTTCTACAAATACAACAACTGGACCATTTTCTGAACAGACTTCTTGAATATGGGCATTATAAAATTTCCCATTATGGTCTAAGCGCACCTACAAGGAAAAAGAGTAAGAAAACAAAAAAGTTGTGTTAACTTCAAAGAAGACAATGAGAGGACGTAACTCTTTAAAATATCAGCAATGTTAAAAACAGAACTTTTCCTCTGGGCAACAGTATTCAATCCATATCAATTCTTCAAAAGAAATAAAAATACTATTTAAAAAAAAGCCAACAAAGTTTGCCAGGAAACACTACGTAATGAAACACGGCTTTCAAAACTACAACTTAAAGGAATCAGTGTATCAAGACACTTCCCAGCTTTACTGAAAACGCTTCCTCTTAGAATAAAATCCAAAGTTTTTCCTTGTTAAAATCCATGTAAAGTAAGAAAAAAATCATTGCTAACTTCAGTGAAATTTAATTAAGACCATAAAGAACATGAATTATTTCTGAAGTTATCCTTCAGACTTTATTTTTTATAAGCAACAAAAAAAGTTACTCAGACAGGATCAGTGTTACTTGCCTGACTGACATTCCAAGTTCTTAAATTTTTTTTGTTAAATATATCTCAAAGTCCTACTACATTTCCCCTTCCAGTTGTATTAATTTGGTCAACTCCACGTTTCACTATTTACTTCATCTTCCCTTCCCATTTATTTACTGTCTTGCCACGTGTATATAACGTTTGACAGAGAGAGTATGCTAATTATCAGAGTTTTTCTTTACTAATAATATCTGTGCCCTTTAGTAGATATCACACAAAGCTTTAGAACCTTATATATATTTAAGCCTGTACTATTAAGCAATAAGTAATCAACTCCACATTAGGTTTTTTTTGTTTGTTTTGTGTGGAGTTTTGAGGATTTCTGGGAGTCTTTTGGGGTTTTGGTTTGGGTTTTTTTTAAAGTTTAGAGATGTGTTTTTCCTGCAATTTGTTTACTGTATTTAATTCCATTACACACAAAAAAGGACAAACTGAAAGAGCCCCTGTACTGCAGGACAATATTAATAACTTAAATGGATGGTCCAATATCCTAGAAAGCACTATATTTAGCCAAGTACTACCAGTTTAGTTAAGACACCAAAAGGAGAGGAATCTAAAAGCAGTGGAGATAATGGTTAGTTTTATAAAACAGCCTTACTCTACACATTTGCATATTATGGGAATAACTAGCTGGTTTATGGAGCCCACCAAGAGAAGAACAGAGCTTACCCTGAACCAAGCAAACTGCCCTAAATACACCTACTTCTCACACAGAGAGTAACACTCTACAACACCGAGCAAAGACTCACCACTAGACAAGCCTGCACAAACTTATTTGCATACTTAACGTTAAAGTCCACAGTCATTAAATATACTTTTGAAGTTAACTTTGTCACTTTTTGCACATGTTCTATTACATGCCTTTTCTCCACATACGCTATGAGTCAGGAACACTACCAAAAGTTAAATATTGAGCGTATGCACAGTTGAAGACACAAGCAAAGAATATGCAGAAAGTAGCAATTATATATAAAAGTAGTTAACAAAGAGGGAAAATTGGCATCTTGAGCAGGACAAAACATAAATATCTCTATAAACTATAACTCAATGCTACTTACTTTACATTTATCTCCAACTGAGTATTGCATGCCAGCAGCAATAGAAAAATCTTGTTTTTGCTGATCTGTAAATACATGAGCGGTAACTGTTAGTTTAAATACACCAAAAAAGTTACTTTCTTGGTGCAGTAAAAATGCAAACCAGAAGTTCTGGCCCTAAACCTGCACACTGCCCCATGTGAAGAACACCACTCCCTAAACCCAAACTGCCATTTGCATCTGTTCTTCAAGAGGGCTTCGTTTTGTACATCAGCTTGCAAAAGCTGGAACTTTTAAGTATTTGGTTACTTACCCCATTTGGATTGGAGCCAGACATCATATTCAACATTTCTGTAAACCAATGGGTTGAGTGATTTAAGAACTTTTTTAGGTAAGACCAGCAAGGCAGGATTCCCATTGCTCTTAAGGTGCTGCATGAAACAGAATAAAGCGCTAAATGGTCAATTACATAAAGTTTCCCATTTTCAATCACAATGCTCAAACTTTAAACTGAAATATAAAGAAGCTGAAAATACATAAACCAAAGAACTCTGAAGAAATAATTCAATGGTGTTCTTTTAATCACTCCAGAACAAAATGAAGAACTATACAGCATTAAAAAGGACACTCTTCACCTTTTGGTCCATCAAAAGTAAGCATTATTTTTCAAAGAAGTAAGTAGCTTTTAAGATACTACGTGTTAGAAAAACTAGAAACTCAAAATTCTCTCATGAACATTAAACACTGAAAACTACAGCAGAGTATAAGTTATTAGGAAGAAAAATAAATCTTAACACATAAATACCTTGTTGCCAGAAAGAGACTTCAATCCATTCATATCATTAACTGCTGTAGCTTTACTTCTGCAAAAGGACAGAAGTGAGCTGTGATAATACAGTATTAATTAGGCCCACACATCAGGCAAGAAACATCTTGGAAGCAAGTAAGAATATCAAAAACTACCACTCTACGTATTTTTCCACAACAAGCACACCACTGAACATCTTCATCTCTTAAAATGGAAAAGCTAAGTCTAAACCAAGAACCATATTTCTACATCATATAAAGCTAAAGTAGGATTTTTCTTCAAGTTTTAGAAAGGATAACTTATGTGTACAGACTTAGCCATGACTTGAGGAAAAAAAAAAGCGGGGGAAGTGAGGCAGGCAAAGGAAACAAAAATTTCCTCTAAAATTTTTTGCAGCTACACAAGGAAAATATAGCAAAAGCAGACATTAAAACAACCAACCAACCTTAAATCCAAAAATCACTCCACTGGCTAACTGGCATCAAGCACTCTAATTTACCCTTATTCTCTACACCTGACATCACTGGAAAATTACAAAAACAAATACTTTTCCCTACAGCAGCTGTTGGCAACTGTCAGCATTAACTTCTCCCAAAAGCAAAATAATCACATTTAGTAACAGCATAACTGAAGAGTTCACATTTCTAAAATGAAAAAGATCTTCTGGAAAACTAGGTAATGAAACAAGCTGACGTCAACCTTAAGAGAATCAAAAACTTTAAGACTTCATAAATACAGCAAAGTGTAAAGTTGGGTTAACTAGGTCAAGAGTCAGGCACACCAGCTCTTGTGTTGTAAGACATATGGTTTAAATCAAAACCATTGAGTTTGATAGTCTCAAGTGAGTAAGTGACCTTCACTTGCAAAGGTGCTATGGAGGTTAGCTGTATGTTTTCTTATGAATCCCAAAGACACAAAGTAATGCTACTCATAGGAAGTCCAGGAAAGCTCCAAGAACTGAAAGGAACAAAGAAGGTTTCCACTCTCTGACATTTAACTACGATAATTGCTCCCCGAGGCAGATATACTTCGTATTTTAATTGGAAATGTTCCCTAGGTTGGGTGGGTTTGTTTTGTTTGGTTTTTTTCCCCAAACAAGAAAGGAAGCTAATCCCTTTCCCAGAACTTGGTTTTCTTTCTATGATTTCCACCATCTTCCTTTCTGTTGTTTTCAGCTTGAGGGAAAAAAAAAAAAAAAAAAAATCAGCTCCCAACATCTCAAAGAATTTCTTCTGCCACATGTCACACAGACGACAGCAGAGCCCTCAGAGAAGACTTTAAGGATGATCAGCATGAAGAGAGGACACGATGCATTAATACAGCATGACCTCCATGGTTTCAATGGCCAGACACAAGCCAGAGTTTTTATGAACAGTATTAAACAGAAGAAAAACTGCCAGTATGCAAATGCAAAAATGGCACTGTTAAAGACTTACTGAGCAAAAGCAGTCAGTAGTCAAAAATCCCAAAGCTAGCTAGAGCACCCAGGTCCAGCAAAAGGAATACAAACCCAGAAATATAATCACTTCACAAAGGCCAAAATGGAGCAAGCTATAGCTGTATTTTTCTCCATTAGCTACATCTCAAACAGGCATTTCAGCCCCCAGATGTGGAGCAATATGACTTGGATTAGATCCTGTAACTGTACTCAGTTGCAAAAGTGAGCCAAGTCATTCTCGTGGAGTTTACCATGCCAGACTGGCACACTGACAGTTGTCCCAGGGGATTCTGCTATTTTAAACAGGAAGAGGGATGTGTTGCAGTGTCATTACATAAGCAGACTCAAAGCTAAACTAAGGAAAAACAGAGGAACCAGAACCCTGTCCTTAGGTACATTACACATTTCATTGTTTCACAGATCTGATCTTACCCTCTTTGTGTTTCTTATTAGAGTTGAAAACCTTTACAAATTAACTGTTAGATTCTACTGCCCACCAGAAATTCAGAAAACTCATTTAACACATATTGCTCACAGGTATCTTACATTAACTTTTAAATTGCATTTACCTGTAATTGTCATCTTCTGAATCCGAAGCAGATAATTCACTGCTACCATTACTTTCCTCTGTCACACCAACAGCACTAAGTTCTGCTATGATTTTCTTTACATCTGTATCAAATACTTTCTCATACAGCAACTCATACAGCAGAGCTGGGGAAGAGGAGGAGAGAGTGGAAAAGCAAAAATCAATTACAAGGCCATCATTACAGATGCATTTCAAATTACTTCAAAGCAAGCAAGCATTTTGATATGTTAAATGAAACAGTGAGGGTATTAGAAGCAGAAGAAGTAGCTGCAGCTACTATGGCTTAAGGGTTATGCATGGAACTACCAGAAATTAGGTCTCTTGACAAGCAAATTAGGCTTTAGCCTTGTAACTCTGCATACAGGGAGAGTTTTCATGAAGATTTATAATCCTTGTAGGGATTGTCACAGTAACCCATCAAACCTGATTAGGCCATTTGGGCATTTCTGCAATCTAGTAAAAAAAATACTAATTTACGAATAAAAACTATATTAATTCACAAAGACAGTTATTTTTTTGCACATATAACCTCCACAATTTCTGTGACAAGTTACACATGCAAGGATAATTTTAACATAAGCAATTAGTTTGCTAACATAGTCTGAAATAAAACATTAAAACCAGAATCCTGACCAAAGACAAGGCAACAGATTATAAATTAGTACACCAACATTTTCTGTTTACATTAGACTCAAATAGGTAGACTAGTCGTCTCCTCTTGATATACAATCTGCTTTGTCAAGAATCAGGACACAGTAAGTATTCATGCTCTCGCAAAATCATACAGTCATTGACAATTCAAATGGAAAATTAAGCTACTGAAGAATGACTGTAAAAACTTTCACATAGTCTTTTCCTGAAACCTGAATTTTAAGATTTTTGGTAAAACTTATGTGCTTTTAACTAAGCAACATAATACTTACACTGGCACAGAGCAGCTTTTTCTGAATAGTCTATGGGATAAACAATATCATAGTGGTTTCCATTTGAGAAGCACAGCAATACCTATTAAAAAAAAGACAGAGATATTTTAGGTTTTGCAACTCAGTTTTTTGTATGGGACTACCTCTTAAATTCAATTTAATGTACCAACGTGCTGTGTTATCCCTCGGGATCTCACAGTATCAATAAAGTGATCAAACTGTTTAGTGTATGTCATTTAAACCAAAAGTAATTTGACCAGAAGTCTATAAGAACTTAAGATGTAGCTATGTGAGTTAATAGTTGTAAACTTTTTTTTTTTTTACAGAATTTTAGGAAATTACACCACACCCCAAATACAGACCATATATCTAAAAAGACAGCGCTACATGTATTAATAGAACAGCTGCCTTAAATATGTACAAAAGAAATAGTTAAAACTGAATTCTCAGAACATTTCATTGTGTTGAATAAAAATCACATGAAACTACCTGCTGCTTATAAAATAGTCTAAATTCAGCCTTTCACAATAAACTTTTTTTTTACCTTATCAGAAAAGCCATTTTCAGTTACATGTGAGGGAGAAGCATTTGGTTCCCGGTATATTATAAAATCTTTCCTGAGGAAAAAAAAAAGTAGCAGCTAAGAATTCATTTACAAATTGAAATATTCAAATCAAGTTCAAGGAAAACACATAACCACAGAAAACACCTAGAGGAAAAGAATAGTGAAGAAGATGAGTACAGCTATCACTAATCAAAAAAAAGATTTGCTTTTATAAAAAAATACACTATAAGAAGATGTGCTGGCACAACACAGAGAGAACCAAACAAAACAAATTTCCAGATACCGCTTTTTGGAGCTGTGTCTAGAAAGATGATGGCTCCCCAGTCCTGGAGAAATTCATTACCCTTTGCCATTTGGAAACCCACCAGAACAAAGAGAAGGTTTTATGAACAGACAGGAAACAGTGATAAGTTCCCAGAAGGTAGGGCAATGGCTTAACCTAAATCTGTACTAGCAGACTGAGTACACGTGGGCAAGAACCTCTGTGGGGGCAGAGGCCAGATAACAGAACAACCCACATCTATGCTCAGAAACTCCTTGCCTCCCAAACCAAGTTCTCATGCTCAGAAGGATTTGCACAACATCTTCGCTCCCAAAGGGTGGCCCAGCTGGCACAGTGTGCTACGGAGCGTGCCAAAAGCACAACTGACCACAAGTGGGCATTGCCCAAGTCTCCAGCACCTCTGAAAGTCATGCCCTCCACACGTCTCAGATTTTTCCAGGTGTGGCAAGAAGAATCTTTTCCTGCATTTTAAAATGGCTAATACACTGCAAAAATGACATTCAGAAAGCTTAGTCTCCCTTTCTCTTTGGATAAAGACCCCATCAAGTGTGGAGTCTAACACTGTTGGGGTCGTTAGACTCAAATTGTTGGATTTAAAGTGGAAAAGAAACCTCTCCGTTGTCTCTTCAGCTGTGAGAGTGGAAATAAACCTTTTGGGAAGCTTGAGCAGAAGCAGCAGACAGCGTGCCATTGCAGTGCTGGGAGATACTCGTTACCAAGCACATTGGTCTAGTATAGTTTTTCAAAACAGATTTAGAAAGTTTTCATCGCTGCAAACTAAGTTTGGGTACCTCATTACATTTAAAAGGACTAAAAATACCATAAAGGAAGAGTTGAGCTACTACAATTAAGCAAATTTAGAATTTACATTAATTCTTTTTTTAGTTTGTTAGATTAAAAAGCATTAAAAGTTGTTGAACTGGGTATAAAGCGACAAATTCATGAAAATTCACAACTGATACTGACATGTCGTGCTACATTCTATTTGGTTTGGGTTTTTTTTTTATTTTCTAAATACGGAAAGACTATCTTTGCTACTTGTTTTTCTGCTATAAGAAATAAGGCCTTGTTCTTAAATTTCATTATTTTTCCCCTCTCTTTCATCCATAATCCCCTCTTTAAATTCTTTGCTCAGCAACCTATCAGTTCCTTCAATTCTTCCTTGCTCACACAAGCAAAAGCTTTATTAGCCTAGCAAAAAGATTAAGTATATTCACAGGTGCAGTTTTTAGATTTGAAAAAACAACCAACCACCAAACAACTTTCTACAACAACTCAGAAAAAGCAATTCTGAGAGGAAAAGAATTTCATAGCTCAGAGCTGCACCCCCTTCAGGCAGGCAATGAAAATTTACTAGATATCTAAATTATACTTGTGACAGATCTGAGGAGCAAAAATGAAAACAAACCTATTCATACTGCCTTTCTAGCCTATGCTTGAGAAGTCTGAAATTCACTTCTCCACTTGGCACAGAAGAAGAAATTCATACTACTGCTTCCCTTCAGTCTGCCAGCATCCAGGAAGGCAAGCAACTCCTTCCCCCTCCCTCCATCACCACCCTTCCCAGAGCTTCTAAATTACCTTTTTAATAGAAGCCACCATTCCCAAAACAAGTATGGCAGTAACAATTGGTGTGTGTTCAACTCTGTGGTGAGATACTACATCTAGTAGTATTTCATCATGTGAAATGTATGGCAACTCTGCCACAAACCTCCTCACACTTCCAATGGAAATGAAAAAAAACCAGGATTTGTCCCCATACTCATTTATCAGCTATGATTCTGGATAGCAATGTATCATGACTTCAAAATAAACTGTTTCCATTTCATAACAGTACATTTCTCATGGCTAGAAATGCAACAAACCAAAGATCACAACCATCTAGTTCTGATTTAATCAAACATGCAATTCTGTTGTCTTAAATTGAGTTGTGTCCCTCTGCACCCCCTGGCTCTAACCACCACACCTTCTCCCTATGCCTTTTGAAATACTAAGCATTTTGAAATACTGTATTTTTTAACTGGTTTACAAACAACAAAAAGAGAAAATGCTGTACATTGCTCATTCCTTTGGACAGTAATTAGAAAGCAGCTATAAATATTCAGCATAGAATATGAAGAAAGATTAATACATAGGATTATATTTAATAAAAGCACATCAGCGAGAGCGTTCATCACCAAGAGGGGGGTTTATCTATATGCAAATACCCAAACATTTCTTAAGTATAGGTCAAGCTATGGCTCTTGACAAACTTGTATTATTACATCTGTACTGATACAGTGGAAAGTTTATACAGACAAGAGAATAAAGGTACAGCACGACACCAGGCTGCCTTATAGCAGTACCTGCACCTTCACACCAGGGGAGGTGTGAGAACGGCCTTCTGGCAGACAGCCTGCAATACTCGTATCACTAAGCAACACCAGGGCATCTGTACAGAGGGTAGTAAGGAAATAGGTACAGCCCACAGCTTAACAACAGGGTTAATATTAAAGCCTTGGTGACAAAGAGGAAGACAAGAAACTTTAACAGAAAAATTAAGATAAGAAAATTAACAAAATGCAAACTGTATGACTATTAGTTGTGCAGGGAAGATGCATGACACTACTGCAAACCTCCATTCAAATCCCAGATTAAATGTCAGTTTCAAAGCTCACTTTATTATTTTACTACCTTGACAGCTGCAATTTTCCAACCATAATCGTAATTTTCCAGTGAACTACAGTATAAAATACAATTCCATTTTTGCTATTCCAACTGATTAGCTAACAAAGCACCTGAACCAATCTCAAAAAACATATTTAAAGGTTTTCTTACTTGTACATAAGAGAAAGGGCACTTATTTCTACTTGTCCAACCCATTCCTGTATTGAAAAAAAAAAAGCAAAGGAAAATTAAAGTTAAATCAAACCACATAAGTATTATATTTCCTCATGCGTAGATCAAGAGAAGTAAGAAATCACTGTCAAAAAAAAAAAAATTATCACCACTGAGCCTGGAGTTCAGACAGAACCTGGAAGTGTCTGTAACACCATAACCCAGACTCAAATCATAGAAAAGTAAGAGCTCTTTCCTCCATTACCAGTTTATCTGCTGTGCTCCAGTTTTTCTTACTTTTCCCCCCCTTGTTGTTACTACTTTTTTTTTTTTATTATTATTCTTACTCAATTAAAAATGACAAAAATTAATCTTGGGGCAGGAATTTGTAGCAGTTCAATATTTTTTTAAACAGTTTTTAAAATTCTCAAGACAATTTACAAATATAGAATAACTTAGTATTGATTTCTATGAACACGTAAAAAAGCTACTGTATGTTTTATTTTTCAAGAAGATTTTAGTAGATACGTATGAAAAGAGATTTGCTATACACACAGTGCAGTGTTTTAAACCATTCACATTGGTGTACTTCAGTGCAGAATAAGTTCTACTGGAAAATGGCATGATTTACCACTTAGCATAACATATAGCCTCAGGATTTGACTAACAAAAGCTTTGCAATTAAAAATCCTGGAATAAACAAAGCAAGGCAGAAGAAGAATAGGCTAACACCCACTTTTTTTCTCCTTCCACCATTCATTTTGGAAGCTGAAATAAAGAACCATCTGGTTAGCCGTTCTAAGTAGGGATGCTGTAGGCATGGCAGGGGTGAATAAATAAAATCATGCTTCAATTTCTAGGAACGGAAAATTTAATAAAGTTTCTGGACAAAAACTTATTAAAAAATTAACAGATTTTCAATATTGTACTAGATAGTCCCCTCTTCCCTCCCACTCCCTCCCCCCCCCAGCTCACACCAATTGTAACTCCCTAATAAAAATACAATTTTTTTTCACTGGGGGGGAACGGGAAAATAATAGTAGTTTTGCTTCAAACCAGCATCTTTGCAAGAGCCTGTGACTACTGTTCGTAATATCCCTTACATAAGTAACTGTTTTTATCACCTAAACTTTTAGGCCTTTATTCAAGGCTGTCTTCAAGAAAAAACTAGCCACACTGTGTTTCTTGGCACTTGCAGAGGTTAGAAACATTTAGATATAGTTTTGAGTAGTAACAGGTCTAAATCAAGACACAAAACAAGTTTCCACATCATTTTATAATAGAAAGTACATGCATAAAAGTATATTTTCCATAATTCAAACACCTTTTAAGTTCAGTTAAAAACATTTGAGAGAAAAATAAAATTATCCAATTCCCCATTGACTTCAACAAAAAAGGTACTGCTTTTTAATACAAATAAAGTTTAACATACCTGTGGATTTTCCAAACATTTTAAATACTCTTCAAATGGCCCCTCAATGAACTGTATTTTTAAAAGATAAGAAGAAAAAGTAATAATTAGTTACTTTTATTACCGTAGTATATGGAATCCCTAGTCTATGCCCGACTGTACTAATAGGAATGTACCATTAGAGAGTTAAGACTATCCTGACCTCAAAGAGCTTACAATCTAAGTATAGAGTCCTATAGAGATGAGGGAATAAATGGTCAAACATGTAGCTCTGCATTCCAGAAAAAGACCCACTTAAATAGATTTTGGAGTTATCACACAATCCAAAACCAAACAAAACTTAAAAAAAAAAAAAAAAAGCCAAAAAGTAATCCAGCAGCCAAATGGGAAATCTGAAAGAAAACAAAGATGCTATCAAGTAGATATTTACATGCAAGTCACCCCAGGCACCTATGGCATCACTGGAGTGGGCTTATTCAAGGATCTTGTTAAAAGAAATAGGCAGCAATGGACAATTAGAAATGGGAGTCATATTTTTGTAGTACACAATAATGACAAGATACAGTATAGGGAAATCATAAAGCACTTTTTCCTCTTTTCTGTATCACTTCAAACTGCTTTTACTTTCAGTGAAAGGATGCAATTGGTTAGGCTACACTGCAAATGCCAGGCTACGAAAGTGATCCTTCAGCTGCACCCCCTTAACACACATGAAGGGGCCAAATTCACATTTGTTAAGTCCTGAAAAAGATGCTGCAGTAACTGAGATACCTTAACTTCGAAGTGTTTCAGCCCCGCTGCCCAACAGAGAGGCTGTATTTAGAAAATGCTACTTAGACACAATCTGCTTGATTTAGTCATAATAAAGATCCACAGAGGTTCAAAGAAAGAAACGATTCCCATTATGAACTTAAGCTACAAGGAGGATGGCCTCTTTATCTACAGTGATTAAGAAATAAAGGACTGAGGAAAACTGAGCAGAACTGTGAAAAGTTCTGCTTTAGCTGTTTTGAACCTAGCCCAACAGTGCTGTTCGTGAGAAGATCAAAAAGTCTGACCAAAATCTGTCATTTAGACAGAAACAATCAGGCATGAAGTTAAAAGGTGGATCACTAAAACATGATCGCAGAGAGCAGTTGGTTTGTGTGTCAAAATTAAATGATCTAAAGCTAATGCACAGAGGAAGAAAGGAAGGGCACGAGAAATGTCTAAGAAAACTAAAGAGTTAAAAAAAGAGAATGAATATAAGACAACAGCAATCAAAGATAACACTTCAAGAAAGGTTGAGGATGAATCCAGAGATGGTAGTTACACAGTCCCATGAGACTTTGGTTATACTATTATCAATGGAATGACATAGACAGAAATCCAAGCTGAAATGGGTACAATGGCAGAGGAGGAACGTCAGTGAGTACCACCAGTACACGTGAAGAAAGCATAACTACTAAGAAGGCAGATTAGTAAAAGGTTGAACCAGAAGATTAGTGAAAGAGGCATTTGTTGTTTGTTGGGTTTTTTAAAGAGAGATAAATTAACAACACTATATTCCAGAAGGAAAGTACAAATTATAATAACAGTTAGGGGGAGCAAAGGAGATCAGCAGAGCTGAAGTGATGTAGCTGAGAGAGTTGAAATACTAGGAAACGAGAACAGATATGAAACATCTCAACCTTGTACATGAAACACCCATTCTGAAAATTGACAAGAAACTTTTTTAAAAAAGAGACTTTTCCCAAGGGCAGCAGAGATGGATAGAGCAGAGGTCATATCACCTCCATCAAGCCTGAGGAAAGAAAGAACAGTGAGACTGGGAGCTTGGAGGACAGAGACCGAGATAGTCAAACCAGCTAGGGCTGACAAACACATTTAGACTCAAGAAGGGTCGTGTTATTTCCAAAAACTACACAATGCAACAAGAAAACAGAAGTAGATAAGCACATACTGAAATGAGTGGGATAATTCTGGAAAGAAAAAGATTGAAAAGTGAGCACGGGAGAAGAACTGAGAGAAATCTTGTTGGTAAGTCCTCAGATGGACCAGAAACAAACAAACAGTCCTGGCAAATGGAAACAGTCCAGTCAGAGCTGCATTCTCACAGAGAAATTTACTGTATTTTATGTCATTCATTTCTTGACAACTTCCACATTAACAGTGATTAGTCACATTTGAGCACAGCACATTTTGTCAGAAATTATAGCAAATAAACACACTCTTATTCCTGCTTTCCTTCTCTTTCATGATTCTTTTTAGATGCCAACATGCATCTAAAGCAGCCTTTTTATTTTGGGTCTGGATAAATTTGGAACAGAGAGAGAGATGAGTAATAATCCACTAGAAATAAATACTTACACATACTCCTCTTTTGGCTATCCTGGAAATTAGTTAAATGTTATACACACTAGAATACATACAAACACAAACAGAAGTGCCATTATCAATTATTGTTCCTTTAAAAGGAATCAAAAAAGGATAATATTAAACACTGAAGACATTCGGCAAATATAGAGAAATATCAAAATATTTACGTCTGTGGTTAAAGAAGGAGAACTTTTACAGATGTTTAGAGTGGTGATGCATAATGAATTATAGACCCTGAAACAAATTTCACTGATCTCATCAGTCAAATCTCTCATATATTGTAAAAGCAATTAAATAGCAGAATAAGAACATTTTACGAACTTAATGCTTATTTTAAAATAGGTATTATACTGAAATAGAAACCAGATTTTATTAGCTCCACTACAGACTATTAAAGTTTGTTTTGTTTTTTAAAAACCCTCCCCACTCTGCCCACCCCACATCCCTCCAGTCCAAGCAGCATACAGGTCTTTCTTCAGGCTTATGAAAATGAGTTACTATCAGATACGTGCCCATTAATCTAAAAGCACGCTCGCTTTAAAAAGCGTTAACTAGTATATAGTTACGATGAATATTACCAAAACCAGCAGAATATACCTTAGAAAAGTGGAAGGAATAAAGTAACATTTTTTTAAATGCTCGCAAAGGAAACAAAAATACTTACTGCTTCAAATTTCTCCCTATTTTTCCGAAGATAGTCTACACAAGCCATCCTAACATCAATGTGCCGAGACTGAGAGTGTAACACCTACAAAGGGCAAAACGGGAGAAAGTGACACCGGTTCTTAGAAGTTTTGATGATAGGTCAGAAATACTTAGCAACTGCTGTCCTAGTACAGGCTTGGAAATACTCTAGGTTTATTTTTCAGAATATTTAAAATGCATATTCATTCAGTAACAACATCTTTATGCAGGACAAACCTCAATCACTTAGTGAAAAATTAAGTAACTGCAGAATTCTCAAATTTACTAACTTCAGATGTTATGAGGACTTACAAAGTGAAAGGAGGAGCATTTTTCCCCCTCTTTCACTAACCAACTCCTCTCTAAAGGACTTAACTAATTGAAGAAGTGAGTAACTGCAGAAGTGGATGAGGAAATCAACCATCAACATGCACTCATTCAAATTAAATGTACCCAAATCTAAGAGAGCACAGGGTTACTTTCTCTTCACTTTAAGATGTGCAGGTCTGTTGCCCAAATACTGATTTGGAAGCGAGGAATTCAGATCCCAATGCGATATCTACATTCTACCTCCTGTTCAAATCTCTACTGGAAAAGTATTACTTTCATCATAGGTTCAGAGTTACCTCTAACATGACCTTGTCTCATCCTCACTACAGCATAGGGAAGTTCCAGTCAATTTAAATTGCATCTTCTCTTGCAATCCTTACACACTACCTTTAATTTAAAACACTTCCAATTTCAGATCAGTTCAGTTTTTCTGCATGAAGAATACAGAGATTAGGCCAAATTTGCATATAAACACCTATTAACTCTTAATTAAAGACCTTCCCTTTAATAAAATAAAAATGGAACATTAAAAATGTTTAAAAAACCAACCAATTAATAGTTGGACAAAAGTTTCATGTACTCTGGAGTGCAGAAGAAGCCTTCTCCATATATTAATGAAAGTCACCAGAATATCAATGTATATTCATTGCATATTGCCTTGAAATAAAGAAAACAAGCAGCCCCCCTTCAGATCAATAGTGTTTGCTTGCCTAAACCTATAAATTCAGTGGGGAAAGTCATTTCAAAAAAAAAAAAAAAAAAACAAAAACAAAAACAAACAACCAAACCACAACTAAGTGAACTGTGTATAATTAGCACAGGAATCTGGGCTTCCACAATCAGAAGCAGCAGAGCTCCCACTGCTGTTTGTTTGTATTTAAGACAAGATGACGCTGTCACTTTTTTCCTTTAACAGCAACATTGATATGGAGGAGGGGAATTTAACAGGAAGAACTGAAAATAAATTACTCACTTTCTCTAATTTTATACTAAACTACTTAACAAAACTAAGAACAAGGCTTTTCATCTCTTTCCACTAAATTCCGCTTCCTAAATAGTCTAATATAACTGTATGCAAATGTTGAAATCTTACACTGAAAAAAAAACCAAACAGTAAACTCTGAGGTGGCAGTGAAAGGTCGAAACAGGTACAAATTTCTTGATGACAGGAATCTGTAGACACAGCACTTCTCTCCCCTCCCAAGTAAGAATTTTTATTATTTCCCCCCTGGCACACGACTGCGTAACCTTAACCTAACACTTGCCTGCATTTTAACACTAATTACCACCCGCTAATGAGATCCACTTCCCATGCTCTCACGCGAAGTAGCTTTACGTCAGCAGTTTACCTGCTCGGCCACTGCCCTGAACAGACAAGATCCATCCTTGGCAACTCTCTTTCTGTACAAGCCCTGAGATCGCAAGTAGCAGTCCATGGAAGCGTCCCCGGGGGTCTCCACGCCGCTGCCTTGATGACTCTGGTCCCCGCCGTCGGTTTTGCCCGCCGCCTCCATCTTTACCAGCTCCACGCCGGGGGTGGGGGGGAGAATGGCTGCTACCTATCTCCTAGCCCCACATGGCGAGGTAAAGCCACCGAGCAGCTCCAGGGAAGAGCAAGGGGGACGGGGAGACGAGCCCCCCCCGAGCAGTCCAGCAGTCCAGGTAGCAGCAGCGATAGGAAAAGCCGCCGTTCTCACGGTAGCAACTTGCATGTGGGGAACCGCCGAGAGAAACGGCAAACTTTTACTCGCCAGACGTTGATTTCCAGCTGGGCTAAGAAAAATACGCGTCGCTTCTACGGCTTCCCCGGAGGGGCCGGCGGCGGCTCCCGATCCCCGCTTCTCCTTTGGGGGTGGCGATTCCCGGCGGGTCCCGCAGCCGGCCTGAAAACAAAAGAGAAAGGACATGTGCTACCGCCGCCGGCGAGAGGAGGGGGGGGGGGGAAAGAAAGGAGGAGAAAGAGGAAGAAAAAAAAAAAAAAAAAGCGGCAGCGTAACCTGGCGTTTATTTTCACTTTCAGCCCGGGCGCTTCTGGGAGCGGTAGTCCCGGAGGGGGGGGGGGGGGAAGGGCTGTGAGCACCCGGCGAGGCTCACCTCATTTCCCTTTTGGGGTTTTAGAACTAACACCGGGATGCCTGACACCCAGCCCATAGATACGTGGGGTTTGTAGGTTTGGGTTGGGTTTGTTTCCCCCCACCACCACCCCAACAGACTGGATTGTAACACTATTTTTTAAATCCATCCACTTGCAGGAAAGAAAGATGGAAATAAAAGTGGTATAGTAAAAGGAGGATTAATTAAAGGGATTTTTAAGAGCCATACCCATTCAATTCCTTTAATATAGTACTTTTTATTTGTATAACGCTCTTTAAGTGGCAAGAGGCACCAAACATCCTTATTACAATTGCCTGACTAAATGTTGCTTGGCATTGTAAAGAGGCTCGGGAAGATTTGTGTGCACAAATCCATAGATATGTGGGGTTTGTAGGTTTGGCTTTTTGGTTGGTTTCTCCCCTTCTCCCCCCCCCCAACAGATTACACTGTAACATTACTATTTAAATCCATCCACCTGCAGGAAAGAAAGATGTAATTAAAACTGGGATAGTAAAAGGCGGCTTAATTAAAGGGACTTATAAAAGCCATAGCCATTAAATTCTTTTAATATACTATTTTTTATTTGTATACCACTCTTAAGTGGCAAGAGGCACCAAACATCGTTATTACAATTGGCTAAGTAAATTTTGCTTGGCATTGTAAAGAGGCTCAAGAAGATTTGCGTGCACAAAACATGACACAAAAGGAAGCTTTCCAAACTCCTAAGGCTTTTTTTTTTTTTTTTTTTTTTACTGTGGTTGTGTGACTTACCTAGGAGGAAGAGCTACAAGGTACTAATGCTAAATAAAAATGCTACCAGTTACTTCTTAGCTTAAATGAACAAATTTGGATGCAAGAAAGAGAGGCAAAGACAGAAGGAATGAAAACACTGATTTTTACTTTCAACCAATGGTAATAAAACCAGGGAGGGTGGTGACTTGAGCTGAAATCTGTATATAGTAACTGATGGAATAAGCAGAAGTGTGAGCAGCACTCTATAGCAGCTCGGCACAAGCAGTATCAGGCCCCTTTTTCCTAACAGGAGCCCAGGTTTGCCAGAAAGGAGTTGGAAACTACAGCAAACTCCCTGGGATCTCCGCCAGCAAGAAAAATCGAAACCGAGAAAAGCGAAAGTAAAGCCCAAACGGCACCTGAACCCCCCAGACAATAAGAGCCGGTCAGGCAACATGGGGATGTTTGAGACAAGGAGCACAAGGTAAAAATACTAGGGGAAAGTAGTAATACTAGCAGAAAGTAGCCCAGTAGAGGGGCTGGAGGGAAGGTTCAAACTTCTCACCAGAAGATGGGAAGGGTCATCTAACAAGACTGAACTATAAACAGTTGCTGCCACTGACTTAGCTACCCCATTCACTGAAGAAACTCAGCCTAGCAGAGTCCTGCACGTGAGCGGTGCTGCTTCTGTGGTTAAAAGTAATTTGGCAAGATCCTTGAGACCTATCAAACTAGTGTCCAGTTACAGAGTTCCTCAGGAATATTCCATTCCATCCTCACCATTGTCACGGCTGGAGACAGAACTACCCTCTAACATGTTCACAAATCTGTCTTCCCTCATATTTAAACCTTTTGTCATTGCAATTCTAAAGGTGGTTAGAGGAAGGGCAAATACTTTTCATCACATCTGTTAGACTCAAGAATGCCTCTACACATGAGGTCATCCAGTATGTAACAGAATGTAAATGTAGTTCTAATAAGTGAATACACTGAGATAATTAAAGAATTAGAGTCACCTAGCTGTCCGTTTCCTAAAAGCCTGCTCTTTTTGCAACAGAATCCTTAAGTCAATCAGGCAATGGTGACCCATAAATATTTTTTTCTTTGCCCCTCCAAATCCTGCTATACAAGGAACAATCCACTTCTAAAAAGCTTAAGTTCTCACTGAGGAAACCTAGCCTGTACATGCGGTTTCTTAAGGCATAAAGAGAAATGCATTCACTGAAAAACATCTGAAATATCTCAATGTTAAAATAAATGCTCCTCCAAGATAGCAATGGGCAAATTATATCTCATGAGTTGTTACAGATGCTGTCATTAGCAAGCAGGTTTATTAGCGCTTTCACCCAGCACTCCTGCACTAGCAGCAGCTGCAGCCACTCATTCCTCCTCTACACCAGCCTCTATTGCCCTTCGGCTGCCCATACACTGAATCAGCTCAGGAAGCTGACTCAAGCTAAAAAAAAAAAAAAAAAAAAAAAAAAAATCAAAAAGATACCCCACAACTTCCACAACTTTATTTTTCCATCAAGATTAGTTTGGTGATTCAGTTCAGGGCCTGCCCATGCCAACACCTAGGCCAGCAAAGGCGAAGGGGGCGGGGGGGTGAAGCAGCCTTTGCTCATTCAACTGCAACCTTGCAGAAAGGGGAGACAGACTAGTTTTCACCCATTTTCACCCAGCTTCCCGCCCTCTCTTTCCCCGCTTCAGACAGGGCCGGTTCGCGAGGAACCACCGCTGCCACCACCCCGGGCCTGGGCCACTCGGCACAGGCCGGAGAGAAGCACCGGGGGAGCAGGGGCGGCCCCCTCGGCCTACAAACCCGGACCCACTGGTGTCCAGCCCGCTCAGCGGCCCCGCAACCACCCGCCGGGGCTGTGGGGCCGAGGCTCCCCGCCTTGAGGGCCTGCACCCTTCCTCCACCCCCCAGCTGACGGGCACTTACCGATCGAGGGGCGGCCAGGCGGCCCCCTCCTCTTCTTCCTCCTCTCCTCCTCCCACCGGGAAGCGGCTGCAACGGCAGCACCGCCCCCTCTTCGCTTCGCCGGCTCTTCAATCTCCCGCGGCGGCCGCCCCGCTGGCGTCGCTCCCCGATGATGCGGCCGCTGCCGGCCCCGTCCCGAGGTCTCGCCCTCCCGCTTCGCCGCCTTCTCATCACTCTTGGCCGCACGCGCAAGGGAGGGAGGGAGGGAGGGAGCGCGCGCGCGCGCCCGCCCGGCTCCCCAACACCCCCCCGCCCCGCTGTTGGTTTGTCCCACCGGTGGCACCTGTGCGGGCTGCTAGGGCCCGTACCATTTGCCTACAGAGGGGAAGACAAGAGGCGGGCCGGGGAGAACGCCCAGGTGCTGGAGGAGGGAGCGGCCTTTCGAGAGGGGCTATTCCTCTTGGGCTTCGTCGCTGGGAGGCTTTGAGGAGCCAGCTGGCTCTGAGGCGAGCGGGAGTCCTCCTCGCAAGAGAGAGGCAGTGGTACAGTCTGGGGAACGTCTCTCCCCTTCCCAGAAAGTCCCTGCGCTCGCGCCCGCCGCCACGATCGGCGGGAGGGAAGGAAAATGGCGGCCCTACCTGACAGGAGCTGCAGCCTCAGGGCACCCCTTCTTCCAGCAGCATAGGCTAGTTGTAAGCACTCCCCCGACTCGGAGAAGCAACAGGGAACGTTTTTGAGGCTTTTTCTGACAGGTAATTTTAATGAGTTGATGGTCCGTAAGGACAAGTCGGGGACAGGAGAGGGGCTTCACTGCCAGAAGGAAAATGTGTTAAACTGTGCCCTCGGTGTGTGGGGGCAACAGTCAGTTCCATAATAGTCTTCATGCCTATAACAGGCACGAAGAAATGCATAGAACGTCTGTAAATCAGTAGCAGGAAGCTTGTGAGAAGCGTAAGGAAGCGGGTAGCAAATTCGAATTTGATTTTTTTTTTTCCAAATAAAATGCTTATGGAGGTGAGAAACTAGTTGAGTTGGTGACATGATCAATCCAAAGTGTTTAGGGGGAATTAATAAAATTAATAAATTAATACTTCAAAGTAGCTGGCATACATATTAATAGTGGTGATAAAGCCTAACACTGTAAAAATAATAATAATAATAAAAAAACAACAAAAAACAAATAGAAAGGTCTGGCTAGAAAATAAATTTTTTTAGGTTACCTATTTGCATAGTAGTCCTTTATGAGATTTTTTTTCTGTCTGAAATGACCACTTCGGGTTGAAATAAAATAAGAAGTTATATAAACCATTAGGCTTATCTGCTAAGGTGCAATTCAACCTACCTTTTCTCTGCGTGTTAAGTAGAAGTTATCATGTGAACAGTCCTTTTGAAGATAGTACGCTACAAAACCAATCTGGCACAAGTCATTTGTCCCTAACTGGCCTTAGATTTTCCAGAGATACAGTATAGCACACATTTAAGCTGATAGTGCCTCCATGTGCCTACAGTTGTGCCAGATGGTGAAGCACACTGAGAAAACTGACCTGCCTGACAGCCAGGCGTTCCCCTGAGATATTTTTCAGTGAGATCAGGTCTTTAAACCATTTCATTGTGCGCTTGCTGTATCAAGACTAGCACAGGAGAGGGAGAAGTTGTGAAAGGAAATGAAGAAGACAATGAAGGTTTTGACTCTGGTGTAGGGCCAGGCCAGATCCTTATAAAACTTTAAAAGAATGTCTTTAGTTGTATAAAGATGAAACATGAGTAATCAGGTTCAAATTGGTATAGGATATTACTGTAGATAACGTGAACAGTTACATTGTATCCAAAAGGTGTACTCTTTCCCCAGTTTCTTTGTACTAACATTGTGTTTGCATGGCAAGGTTTTAGTAGTGGGAGAGTTACAGGGGTGGCTTCTATAAAAAGCTGCTAGAAGCTTCTCCCGTGTCCAATAGAGTCAGTGCCATATGGTTCCAAGACAGTTCCAAGACGGAGCTGCCGCTGACCAAGGCCAAGCCCATCAGTGACTGTGGTAGTGCCTCTGGGATAACATGTTTAAGAAGGGGGAGAAGTTGCTGCACAATAGCAGCCAGGAGAGAGAGGTGAGAATGTGTGAGAGAAACAACTGCAGACACCAAGATCAGTAAAGAAGGATAAGGAGGAGGTGCTTCAGGCGCCAGAGCAGAGATTCCCCTTCAGCCCATGGAGGACCCCATGCCAGAGCAGGTGGATGCCCGAAGGAGGCTGTCACCCTGTGCAAACCTAGCGCTGGAGCAGTCTTCTGGCAGGACTGTGGACCCATGGAGAGAGAGTAACCCATGCAGGAGCAGGTTTGCTGGCAAGACTTGTGATGCATGTGGACCCATGCTCCAGCAGGCCTTCCTGAAGGACTACACCCCCTGAAAAGAACCAACTCTGGAGCAGTTTGTAAAGAACTGCAGTCTGTGGGAAGGAGTCACATTGGAGAAGTTCACAGAGGACTGTCTCCCATGGAAAGGACCCCATGCTAGAGCAGGGGAAGAATGTGAAGAGTCCTCCCTGGGCGGAGGAAGGAGCAGCTGAAACAACATGTGAGGAACTGACCACAACCCTCATTTCAGTGTTCCACTGCACCACTGGAAGATGAAGTAGAGAAAATCAGGAGTGAAGTTAAGCCCAGGAAGAAAGAAGGGGTGGGGGGAAGGTGTTTTAAGATTTATTTTTTATTTTCTCATTATCCTGCTCTGATTTTGAATGGTAGTAAATTAAACTAATTTCTCCAAGTCGAGTCTCTTTTGCCTGTGATGTTAACTGCTGAGTGATCTCCCTGTCTTTATCTCATCCTAGAAGCTTTTTGTTATATTCTCTCTCCCTGGTCCAACTGAGGAGGGCAGGAGTGACAGAGCGGCTTTGATGGGCACCTGGTGTCCAGCCACAGTCAACCCACCACAAGACTGTTACAGAGTCCCACCTTTTCCCCAGGCTTGGTCCAGCTCCCTCCTCTGTGCCTAGACTGTCCTTCATGAAAACTAATTTGCTGTTGTTTTCAAGAAATTTATTTAATCCAGATCAGTGAACTGGTGCAGCTGTTTGACTGCAAGCACATTGATGTCAGTAAAAGGTGGACAGAGAGAGTCCATGGTATGGGTTAGGAAGTAAAGGGACATGACTCTGTTTACAGAAGTAAATGTGTGACTGAAGCTAGAGAAAGAGCAGTATTTTGTTTCAAAAGCAGAAAAAATTATTTTCCGTACCTCAGAATAAGTAAACAGTAGCATATATTAGAGGAGTGGTTTAAATCAGCCACCATGACAATCAAATCAGTGAATGGGAAACTTTGATTTAAATAATTGTTTTTAATCTTGAATTACAGCTGTATTTTTTCTTAAAAGCTGATTTTTTTCACTGATTGGTAACCATTAAAATGTGCTGATTATAGTCTTTATGCATAACGTATTTCTTTTTGCTACCAAAGAAGACATGCTACATACATCTGAGACATTTCAGACTTTAACACAACATATGGATCCTAATTTTTACTTACATCTTACTATTTTAGAAGATCAGGACTCTTTCATTTCTTTTTTATTAGATAATTATTACGCTTTTACTTGGGATTCATATCAAACTCCTAGTGGATAAATACAGGAATTGAAAGAAAAACACAAGATAAAAACTCCATACAGTTGCTTTTAGTTTAAAAAGATCACTATCATGTATTTGAACCTTCTTCTTAAGAAGTTTATCTAAGAATCTTTTGCACTGAAGAAGGTTTTATTGAAAAAAAAAAAAGGAAGTATACTTGTAGGAGGAGGTTTTAATTGGTTTGATCACTCATTCTTTGAAGTATGTAGATCTAGTAGAGATCATTGTGTCCTTTCCATCTGTATTTTATTTATGGATGGAAATAATGAAAAATACCTCAGCTAGGATAATTAATTTAAGTGAGCTAGTTGAATAAAAAGAAAGAAAGAAAATATTGCCACAGGGTTGCAGAAAAAAAGATGCTTGTCAAAAACTGGTTTAACACTTCAGCAAACTAAGATTAACCATTCAGCAGCTTGGCTTTTCTTATAGCTGGAACAGAAAGTCCATACTGCTTAATAATATTAAATTTGTAGTGTTTGCTTTTTAAATTAAACATACTTAAAATTAAGTTTTAAATTAACCAACCTGGTTTATTTTGTTATTACTTTATCATAGAGACCTGGAGAAGTTACCAGGGAAGAATCATATTTTAGCCGTACATGTAAGGTGAGCACAAAGTCAGGATCTTCTAGAAATCAGGTACTTTTTTCATGTTTAAGAAGGCTGTACGTGATTGGAGGAGTCTGTCTTTTAGTTAAGTTAGAAAAGAAAATCATTCACATGTATAAATCTCTAATATTGCTGCAGAATATTGATTCTTTGACTTCTGATGTGTTGTGAAATAAGCAGCAGTTCATACTACTATCAGCTTTGCTTAAAGTAAGTGCAAGTGCAATGGAATAATATTCATAAATAAAGTCAGGGTTACTAATCACATTACTAATAAAGCTCTAGTGATAAATTAGAAAAAAACATATACAAAAAGATGGACTTTGTATGAGTTAATCTTGCTGAGTAGTATGATTTTTTTATTATTATTATTTCAGCTAAAGCTTATGCAGTTCTCAGCAACAGAATAAGTGAAAATCTGTAGCAGTTAGATGCAGTGGTTTTCCTTATGGTTATAAGGCTAGTAGCTGTACATCGGGGTTCAGCTTATTAGCCTTTAGATGGCGATAGCTCCCTGAACAACTTAGGTTGGAATTTTTCTAACATGTTCAAGTGTGAGATGAGGGAACACAGCAGTAACTTGTGAACTGATATTTTGTTCGGGGAACACACTGAGTTCGCTCGGTGCATGCTTCCCCTTTCCCCTCCATTAAAAAAAAAAAAAAAAAAAAAAAAAAGCCATATAAAGAAATTTTTGACTGAAAACAAAAGTTGACTTCTGAGCTCAGTCTGTCCCCAGGCATTGTTTTACAACGAATCTGAGGTGTAAATAAAGCAGCGGGTTGTTTTGCCATCTATTCTGCCTCTGCCCACTGTATACAAGCACAGAATTACAGTGTTTTTCTTGGCCTGGTACCATGAGAGGCTCTTTGTATGCTGAAGTGATAGACTTTAGTGTCTCCCTGTGCTTGTGGCTAGCTCTACTTCTATTATTGATGTGTGAAGTGGCAGTATTGCAGTATGCAGTTGTGGTTAAGATTATGGAAAGAAGTATAACCCTTAGCACACTGCTTTCCTGAAAATACCACTGTGTTCCTGGGTTTTGTGAACCACTGCGAGTAACTTTATTTGAAACCATAGATTTTCCACATGCTATGTTGCATTTGAGTAGGATACAGGGATTCTGTATTTTTTTTAAGTACCAAGTTCAGGTGTGTTCTGTGTAAGAGAGTATTAATTCAGATGACGATGACACATAGAAGCATTTAAACTGCGTATGCCTCTACTGCGGAATGTTTGCAATGATGTGCCAAATTCACTGAATGAAGGAAAAGAATCGAGTAAGGCTGCCATAGTGCAATGTACAGTTCCTTCTTAACTCCAGACGTTTTCAGCCTTATTTTCATCTCAGTCTCAAAGCACAGAATTTCTTTAACAAGTGCTGCTAGGTCCATTTTGTAGATGAGGAAACTGGAACATCAAAACGTGCACATGGACATCCAGGAAGCGTCATAGTGACATATCTGGAAATGGAACCTGGGTGGGTTCCTGAACTCTATTCTTGCGCCTTAACTGTCAGATTAATTTTCCGTTGGCTGTGCATCTTTATGTGGTAAAAGTGTTGCTGTTTTCCACAAGATAGTCCGAACTAGTGTCCAGATTAGAACAATGGCTATGACTACTGTTTTCTCTTTGATAGAGTACCATAAAAACGAACGGTGCTTTAAAGTAAGCTCATGTGTCGACAAAGAACGCCAAGTACCGAATGCTGCCAGTGCCTGTTTCCTTGACTTCTTTTGTGTGTCTTCTTTTGTGTGCGGGAAGTTTAGACTCCACAGGATGGAGTCTCCATGGATTTCCACTGTTTTTTCTGAAGTCAGTGAGGTTGTAGCTATATAAGTGAAGTCTGAATTTTGCTTTCTGGTTTCAAAAGGAGCATTTAATAATCAAGTACACATCAGAGTGTATTTCATGCTGGCTTTTAGCTCAATGCCATGCAACAGTGCAGTTGAGTAGGCTTTCATTGCAGCTGCACCTCAGTTTGGCTTAGTAAGGTTGCTAAAGGAATGTGTTGTTCTCATCTTTGTCTTGCTCTTATTTGTAATTTATTTACTTTGGAGGGCTGAACCAGACTTAAGTATCTGTTTCTCAATGAGGTGGGGGGGGTGGGAGTTTTTTTTTTTTCCAGGGGGTGTTGACCCAGTATTAACAGATGGTTTCACTAAAGAACATAAAAGTTAAGTGATTAGCCCAAGGTAATTCAGTGAATGGCTCAGCCTTCCTGAAAATGTTAAATTCTTCTGGCTCCTTGTCTTTTAAACTAGTCTAGCCGCTAAATCATATTGGCTCCCATATGAAATGAAACTTTGAGAACTGGAAGTCACTTTTCATACTGTCTAATTGCACATCTTATGTGGGAAAAAGCCCATAAAAATCCTGCCTGGGAATCGTACCTTTTTTTTTTTAAATAATGTTAAACAAAGTTTTTTGCATCAAATAGTTTATTATCTGTTGACATTAATTCACAGGGAGTATACATACATAAAGCTGAGCACATGTTTTACTGGAACAAAGCAAGAGTACACAGCACCCATGAGGTGAGGTTGCATGTGATCTCCCCAGCAGAAAATAGATGCTGTTTAAGAAAAAGATGTCAGTTTTTGCTACAGCCAGTATAAAATGAAAGAAAAAAATCTTAGAGAAGGATCTTTTCTTGTATAGTGATTTTTAAAAGATGTTTACAGTTACTCAAATTTTTTCTTTCCAAGTATTATTCCAAGGGGTTCTTCTCTGTACCCTTTTCCCTTTCCCGTTTTGTTCCAGCCTTATGATGACCATGATGATTTGAGGCAGTAAGTGAAGAAAGGTGTGTGAGGACAATCTGTTACTAGACTGATATAGTGGTAAAAAATGGCCATACATAGGGCACAAGTGTGTTCTGTGGAAAGGTTTGTTTGTCCAGTACCTTATCTGTATTTGTTACTGTGTCATCTGGTTTAATGATAAAAAATTCCCCAGTTTTTATTTTCCATTTTCCGGTCCAGTTTCCCTGTCCATCCCTGTTTCAATTGTGAAAACAATTTGTGAAAACAAAGGGTGTCAAAATATGGAGAAAGTTGAATACAAAAGGAATGCTAAAAGGTTTTTTTTACTTATTCACTGGGGTGTTTGTTTTGGGAGAGGAAGACATCATCTAATAGCAAAACATTGCTTAAAGCCAGTAAATGCTAGCATATTAATAAATTTTGCATATAAATTAGTGTAAGACAAAAATTGTTAAATGAAGATACACACCTTATTATTTTAAAGTTTAGCTTGCGTCTTTGTATCTTTTTAAAAATACAATTTTATTTTGCATATCAACTTCATAACAAAATACAAGTGTCTTTCAGTTCTGTAGCTTACAGTGTTATACTACCTGCTGATGTAAAGATGTTTTACCCACATGAAATCCCAATTTCATATTCTTTTACTATTCTTCATCTACAAACTATTTTATGTAAATGCTCCTCTACATAAAAATCTTTCCTGATTTGCTGATGAGGGGAAGCTAAATACATATGCATCTAGGTGAAGAATAACCTGAACCAAATTCTAAAAGTTAAAAATACTTCCAATGTGGAAGAAATCAATGTTTGAATACTAAGGTTTTCCACATCTTCATAAGTGGATTGATACAGCTGTTGTATAATCAGCTATTCCAGGATAACAGCTCTTGCTTGGACAGGCTCCTCCAGAACAAAAAAATGGGTTTAAACCAAAATAATCCATCTTTTTACAAAGTAAAAAATTACTCTTCAATGACTGTAATGGATTATTGTACGCTCAAATAAAATACTCAGATCACCTGGAAAGAGTTGGTTCAACCAAATAACCACTTTGCAATGAATGTTTCAGTTAGTTTCTCCAGAATAACTAAGGTAAGATGTAGGGAGGGCACCCTGAGGTTTTCAAACAAGGGGAAATTAAGTAAATTTCGACTGAAACAAGTACCTCGCTCACTGTATGACTTCCAATTTGTCAAGACATATGGAGGGAAATTTCAGAAGAACAATGTTTGGTAGGTCTTTCTCTAAAACAAGATGTTATTTTTCAGGTGGAGATTGCTTGATTTCTTGTTATTTAAGGAACATTCCCGTGCAGTTCTCTTCAACATTGTCATACTTACTCCGACAACGAACTCAGCTGATGTGTTTCCCTGACCTTATTCACCTCTGCTTGGAGTTAAGGCCACTGGAATTCTTAACATTTCCAAGGGGGGTTCCATCTGTTGTTAGGGAATTCAGAGCTCTTCCTGCTGCGATAGCAGGCCATCGTCTCATCCAGATATTAGCCCAATGATCAGGCATCAGAGTGGTGACTAAGTGAGACAGATAGTGTCTTCTCCTGCTAGATTAGTCACATAATTGGCTGTCAAATTACTCAACTTTCCTCCATCAACACTGGAACTGAGACTGTCTCTATTCTTGCCAAAGAATATTCCCCTATCTTTGGCCATATTTTAAGCTTTTCCAACTTGTCCAGGCTATCTCTGCCTATTATTTTTCTGACATCATCGATTTTGCTGTCAGTAATCCAGCAACACACAAATAATTTGTTTTTTATGTCTGTAATTTATGCTCCAGAGCTGAGTAAATTGCCGCACTTCAGACCCAATCCAAAGTCTAATGAAGTCATTGGAAACATTCCAGTTGACTTCACTAGGCTTTACATCAGGCCCATAAGTAGAACTTGCCTGCCACTGAGTCAGAACTTATAAAAGACAAACAAAGCAGAAAATTTTTTACCATTCTTAGCCAGTCACAGTAAGGAAAAGTAGCAAACAGGAATCAGAATGCAGTTTAAATTATTACTAAATCAGCTGCTAATCCTAAGGAGTGCTTCATCCAAAGGCCCAGTTTGGACAATAAAAGAAAATACTTAAGTATCACTGCATTAAAGGATTTGAGAAGAGGTTTCTTTTATTTATTTCTGATTTTTTTCTGATGTTTTAATTGGCTGTTTAGTGGATTCTACATCGTGCTAACATGAGTAAAGCTCCTGCAATTGCTAAATATTACTTTTATTTTCAAAGTCTAATTTTTACATTATAGGGAGCAAAGTGCTGCAGCTGACACCAAATGTGTGAATTGCTTGATGAAAAAAAGAAATTAAAAAGGGAAGGACTATAAACAGTATTTATTTTCCCTTCTACAGAATTCAGGTAGCACTGTGAGAAAAAGGGATTCTTTCTCTTCTTAGTAATGCTAACAATTGCATAAACCGTTAAATTTTTCTTGAAGAAACTGAACTTGAAATGTTTAAAAGAAAAAACCCCGCCACCCTATGACTTTCCCCCAGGGGTGCCGCAGCCTTTGTAAGGTAAACAAGCTGGAGCATTGTGCTATGGGTGCAGGTGGCTAATTAGTGCTCATCACTATCTTCAATCCCAGGGGAAGGGAGAAAACCTTTTAAATCTCTCTGTGAAAAATGGAGGTCGTGGAGCTGCAAAGGAAGCCATGACAAGCTGACTGTGTAGAAGCTGTGTGAATGGTTAATTCAATTAGACCTTTAATGCAAATATATTTGGTGTGCTGTTGCATTTGCATATCCCTCAGCTAGGGCTTAAGTCAACATTTTAGTACCTCTATTGAAATTAAATTTGTGAAACTTATATAACTTCAGCATCTAGAAGACAACAGATTAAAGTACCATTCATTTACTACATGAAAAAGAAAATTAACTGAGTTTTAAGGTGCTGCCAGAATCTGGAGACCTGGATTCTCAACAGGTCATATAAGACCAGATTCACAGCTTTAATTAGGTATCTGATTTCTTTTTGGCTGTAACATTACTAAGGTTCTGGTTCCTGGTTTTGCAAGTCTTGGTTCTATGGATGTTACTCTCAACAGCATGTCCTCAAAAATAGAAAAGAAGGGAGGGGATGAGGAGTGCTTTTAAAGTTGGATCAGCTCTCTGATCTGGTTTATTATTCAGCTCCGCAGACAATCACATCAGAATAAACAGGGCGTCAGCACAGGCGTGGAAATGATCAGTGATGAGGAAAGGGGGGCTGGAAGCACTTAGCAAGCTTTGTTGGTGTGAGAAGTGTCCTTGGAACCGGAGAACCTCATTTCCTCAGGCCTCATCTACACTACAAAGTTTTCTAAGAAAAGTTGCCTGGTGTTCCCACACAAGCTTGTAAGCTGGCAAAACACAACCCTTCCTTTGAAAGAAACTGTCTTCCCATACCACACCAGCCCTCGGCCACCAACCACACTGCTAGTGACATAGCAGCAGTGGCACCTAGAAGCTTCTGCTTCTGCTCATAACAAACTTTTTTTTTTTTTCCTTAACCAGTAAAATTTCATATAGGGATAGACATGCTGCCCTAGTGGGCAGGTGCCGGTGCCCTGGTGACACAGAAAGGTTGACAGATGTGTGCCAGTAGCAGTGCTAGCAACAAGGTCTTCTGCTGGGGAAGAGCAATGTCTTTGCTTCCCCCACCTGGGGAGTGATGGGACTGGTCCTTGCACATCTCATGGAGGTCTTTTGAGGGGTGACAGTAGAGCGTTCTGGTACTGGGCTCCGTATGAACACTTGGTTACATGGATAATGCCTCCTATGAACTAACCTTAACTGTTTTTTTGAAGACTGGTAAGTTACAGGCTTGATTTTGAAATCTGTTGATTAAATTAGTGCTATTACTATGGATAAGGATTGAATTCACCATTTATAAGCTATGTGGGGTTTTTTTCATGTCACAAGAAGTATTGTTTTCTTTTAAAATTGTCAGGGATAGTTTTACAGTTGTAAGATCTTGTAATGCATGATATTTTTCTTACAGGCCAACCTGTAATCATGAGATTATTTTAAAGTACTGCTACTCCAAAGAAAAAAAAAAAAAGTCTTTCTTGGTCTTTTTTTAGGGGCAGAGAAAGTTTTGCAGGTGTGAACCCCAAAACTTTGAACAACAGAGAAGAAACCTGAAAATTAAACAAAAAAATCATGGAAACACTGTTTAAAGGGGGAAAGCAATAATATTTTAGCAAAATAAATGTCATTTGTTTTATTAGAGTGGGAGGGAAAGAGGGAAAAATAATTTCATCAGTCTAAATAATAGTAACATCATTGTTGTTGAACTCAATGTTGTAAGGAAATGAAGATTTTGTTATTTCCAGACTTCAGCTTCTCCGCTGTATTTTTATTCTGTATTTCCATGGAAGTGAGCCCTTTACATTCCGACTGTTATTGGCAGCCCACTGTAATACTCTTTAAACCTTTTTGTCAGACGAACTTAATGGAGAAGCAAAGGGTGTCAAAGGCATTAGGAGACCCAAATGTGCTGCCTCTGTGGTGGGGGAAAGCTGTGGGGGAAACCATTTTCTGAGACCACTGGTCTGCGAGCATATCTACACGCATGACATATAGACTCTCAGAGCATTGTCATGCTTTAGATCAGGCAAAGCTTACTTTTAAAGGCAACTTATTAATTGTAGTTCTCACACATGGTTCTACCAAAATATCCAAATTTTAAAAAGAGCAAACATTTTCTGTTCTGTTCACCTCTAGGAAAGATAAGAAGGAGAGGGAAATTGAAGTTTTGTATCTACAAGCAGGTTTCCAGAATTTCTTTAATTGTATCTGGGAGACTTGTCTATTGATATCGTAGCATTCACACTGTACAGGGACCGATCCTGCGCTGCTTGGTAACTGTTCAGGCAGGAAAAACAATATGGTACAAAAGCAGACACGCGTGTAGTAAAACAGCTTGATGCCCACAACAGCAGGAAATCCTTGTGAATGCAACAAGTGCATGAGGTAGATACCATAGAAAAGAAGCCAAAACCAGAGTAAATATTTTGTCATGATTTCCTTACACAATGTACTTGAATCAGTTGCACTTTCCTGTGATTAAGCCAACAACACGTTTCTTTTCTATTAATACTGATGGTGGCAAGTGGTTATGCAAAGAGGTGTATGCAAGGGAAAGCAGCAGCACCTCAATATTCAATCACATACACTAAATGGAGCGAATGGGTTCATTTTAAAAACTTTATTGTATTAATTGTCTGAGGAATGTCTGCAACTCAAGTAGAACTGCTGTTTTAATTTTGAAACTGGTATTTTTTTTTCCTAAATTAATTCAGTTCTAAAAATGCAGTGTAAGATTTGCACATAAGCATTCA
Source organism: Scolopax mira (assembly GCA_004320125.1). Classification (NCBI taxonomy): domain Eukaryota; kingdom Metazoa; phylum Chordata; class Aves; order Charadriiformes; family Scolopacidae; genus Scolopax; species Scolopax mira. Next base: position 132,590 of record BJBW01002128.1, on the reverse strand, counting down.
AGATCCTCACAACATTGTTATTTAGTGGAACTTTGAAAAACCAGGCCGTGGTATACAAATGCATGTGCCTGTACTAACATAGCCTAGGCTAAGGCTTTTACAAGCTGTTGATAATAATTCTCATTCTGATGGCAGGTGCTGAGAAAATTGTGGAACAGCCATCTGTATTTGGAAAAATAAGACCAAAATATGCATAATTTAAAAATTATGAATGCATAGTCTAAAAATTATGAGGGCTTCTGCTGTTGGTTTTGGTTGACATTGTTCCCTCCTTCATGCAGTAGTATCAGGAATCACAGTTTATCATGATAAATTCTGTTCTAATAATAGCAATGAATATGGTTTTCTCCTCATCCTTGAATATAGGGATATAAACCATTATTGCCTAAAGCATAGAAGAAGTCAAGAAATGTTTTCATATTTCTATATTGACTCCATTCTCATCAAAGGAAGTTATTGCTGTAATCTGAACATAAATTTCCCTGAGTCTGTAACTTCTGGCAATTTTCTTTTGAGTTTAACATTAACACCCCTTTTGCACTAATCAGATTCATTCTGGTTTTTAAACCAAAAGCCTTCATTCTGTGACTATATAGGTTCAGAATATCCTTTTTTTTCAAAACTTTTACCTAAAATTTCAAATACTACTATTAATAGATGTGGATATAGTACTATGAAATAACTACTTTATATGAAAAAAGCAGATAGGGATACTGAACAAGTAATTCAACCCTGCAGCCTTAGCCCTTCTTTGTTATCAAATGAAACTTTAAAAGTACATATACTTTCAAATACGACTTTTATCTAGCCTCTGCAAAATTTGAAAATAATGTAACTTAAAACTGAGAAATGTTTTCCCTGTCAGCTGTAGTGAGAATAATATACAGGAAAAGGTGATGTAATGATCATATCACTTACATTATTCTCTCCCTAATGAATAATCTTCGACACTAAGGATGAGCTCACTTACTATTATTGGAGTCACATCTGTAGGCCACAGTACATTGCTGAATGTACTGGAGTTTTGATGCTGTATAATCTGCCTGTAGCTAAGACTTTTCATTAGAATTGCAAACCCATTATATGTACTACATATGGAGTAAATTTGCCTCATGAGGAATCTGATAGAAAAAAAAAGAAAGAAAGCTTTTATTTGCAGCAGTGGTACTGGGGATTCACACCCTTCCTAAGCAGAGCTATATCTTTCATTGAAAACCAGTCCCAGATTATTATTAGTTTGGAACATCTAAAACATGTGATGAATGTTTTCTGTTCTCATTTCAGCCAGAGCTCACATGATTGATACAGTAGTCTAAGTTTAATTTCAAACTAAGGATAGAAAATCCTCTCTGTTTCTATTCCTATTTGTAACTCCAATGTAGACAGTCAGTGTGCTCAATTGTGAAACTGTGTAACTTATGTAATATGCTTTCTGTAAATGATGAATCATATTCTTATTTAAACCTGGTAAAATGAGTAAGTCTGGGAGTAAATTTGGAATTCAAGAAATAACATAATTAGAGCCACTGAGTAATGTAATTCAGTATTATAAATGTCTTGAGTACACAAGCTTTTATTAATATTAATGAAGCAGGAACAGACAGAGAAGAATATAGTGTGTGTAGAAAGTCCAAAAGAAAGAGTCTCTCCCTTCAAATAGGCACATTCCCTGTTGCCATCCACTTTCCATGCATCTAATCCAATAGTTGTACTGGGCTGGAAAGAATACTAGGAAAATTTTAGGCTCAGATTCAGGAAAGGGTTAAGCATATGGTTAAAATTATGTGTGTTTCTATGTGTTTTGCTGAGTGCAATACTAGGAGCTGAACATAGCCAACCACATTCCCTTTTTGTCGTGGCAACAGTGATTCTGTGGCTAACTGTAAGCCTACTGTAAGCCTCTAATTTAAGTAGGAATAAAGTTTTTCTCACTTCAGTGTTTTGTCTCCAAATTTATAAAACTGCTTTGAGCAATCAATTTTCATAAAAATTTTTGAGCTAAAAAGATATCAAAGATTGCAAAGGGAACTTAAAAATCATTCCTCTTCCAAATATGGTCCTAAAACTGTAGTCTTCCCCCTCAGCTAAACATCCTGTCATCACAAATCCAAAACTAGATGTGTGTATATACCCCCATGTACACAGCCATACCCTTACATAAGCAGTAGTTATACAGTTTCAGAGTCAAGAACTTCTCATATTTTACAGATCATTAGGAAGAAAATGATGTTCCTCTCGTTCACTGATCTTCATGCACATTATGGGTAGACCTGTGATTTCTATTCCCTTACGCTTTGCCCTCTTTTTTTTCCTTTCCCTTTCTGCTTGTTGTGATCACTGTGTATGTTAAGGTTGGGTGGGACAGGCTGAGAAGCTGGGAACTTTGCTGCCCAGGCCTTACTATACATGTCAGCCACCTACTCCATCTCCATCTCAGCTGTGCTTTACCTTTCTTTAGCTAGCCAGTAAGTTAACCTGCAGGCGTTTCCTGGATTCCTCCAAAATTCTTTCCCTTGAATTTAGATTTTGGGGTTTTTTTTCTGATTACTAGACAGTTCATTGTCGCTTCCTCCTGTGAAGCTCCTTTTTTTTTTCCTTGTTCAGAATACTGTGATTTTTAAAAGAAATAGATTAATAAAAACAAGCAAAAGCAATCAGGTTAGCATGCAAATGATGCAGATTGAACTGTTGAATACATTAAGTGAAATCTCCATATGTCCCATCTTCCAGAGTAAGAATGCTCAGTTGTATAAGTGGGATAATTGTTATGTTTACCTCCCCAGGTAGAATTAACCCACTCAGGCTCCCCCACATTGATACTCTGATGTCCCTATTCTTACAATAATTGAGCTAGCTCCTAGCCCCCCTTTGGCTACTTCATACCATTCTGGCTCTCAATGTCCCATAGCAGAATTAGTCAATGTTGTCTTTATGTATGAAGATGAAGTGAGTGAGTTGCTGGGGTGATCTGTGATCCAGATATGCTGCTCTCCCAAAAGTTCTCTTCAGGTGACTCTAGTTAGAAGCTGGAGCAGCTTGTCAAATTTGTGCTGAGGTCTGTACCAGACTGAGGACATGCCCAGCTGAGCTGTGCTAACAGAAAAGCCCTCAATTTAGCCTAAAAGATAGCATATCTCCTTGAAGACTGTGTGTTATCTATCGCTACAGTTTTCTGTAGAAATTAATAACACCAACAACTGGCATTAGTGGAAGCTCATCATGTGTAGAGATTTTACTTGCTTATTAAAATTTGAACTGGACTCAGTGCAGTGCAGTGACACTCTGTCTTTCTCTCTTTAACTGCACATCTTTCTTCCATCATTGTAAGCAAACATTTTAAACTTTAATTTTTGGGATATGGATGTTTCTTCTAGATTTACTAAATGGGGCCTATAAGACTTGTCTTGACACATTTCATGAACATATTTTTATGTTCTGTTTCTACCATCTCTCTTTATTCTAGCTGTGTACCACACCCTTTCCTTTGGGAGACATCAAGATTGTTCCTCTGCCCCATTTAAAGACCTAAGTAATTCTACAAAAATAATGCATGATGTCACCTACAGGTAGAAATAAGCCATTATGTCCCTCATATGAATTATTGAATTATGACTCAACCTCGCTCTCAACCTTCATACAAATATAACATTTTATACAATTGCTGTCTATTGATATTTTTGGCAGGTAAACATCAGCCAGAAAAATGAACATTTCTATTCCACAGTAGAGATAGAAACCAGGAAAAATTGTTTGATTCCTTGTATTAATTTCTGTTGTTAAGTTATTTTTTCTCAGTCTAGTGTGTCTAGTCTTTGCCTGTGTAGCCATATTTCTGTAAATCCTAGAACAGATCAGCTTTGTCCTGTGTCGTGCAACACACCAACTGAAAACATCAGCCTCTAAGCTGACAAGCCAAGAAGTCCCCTCCCTCAGTCTGCAAAATATTCAGAAGTATATATGTATATATGTGTATTTTTCAACTACAAAATATTTCTTCAGGGAGTGTGAAATTTCTATGATCACAGCAGTGGGCACAGAGCACAGTAAAACAAGACTGTAGATGATTACACTTTGCACAAAGTGAATAGAAGTTTGTGCAGCAGGTAAGGAAAAAACAAAACCTCTTTGACATTGACCAGGCTTCCTTTTTACTCTTCACTCCTTTTTCAGCATTTACTACCATACTTCATTTTGTATCTGAAAGCCAAGTTGTAATCTACAGCAGTCCTTGAAGGGGATTTTTTTTCCCCTCCTTGATTTGAACTTTTTTGAGTCAATGCTTAGTAAAGTGGTGAATACCTTGCAAGAACCGTGTGACGAGAACATGCCTCCGTGGCAGGAGTGTCTGACATCAAAGTATCTGAGATACAGCCTGGAGTAATTTGTCTGTTTAGAAGATTGCTTACTGCCAGTCTTCCTCTTATGGCATATAATAAAGGACAGTCCAAATAAGAAGTGAAATCAGTGGAAGTCTGAAAAAAAAAAGAGAAGTTTTTTCAAGCATAAAGATTATGTGTTCAGTTTGGTTTTTTTTCCAGTAAAGATCCAGCAGATTGAATTAGTTTCTGAATTAAATCTAAATGGTTCAGTTTGAAAATCAGATTGAAAACCTCAAGCTCTTGCATGATTTAAATGTTTTCTTGTTTCATTTGGGTTTGAAATACCACAAGAGTCAGAAACTTTTGTGTTCATGTTTCAGGGCAGATGGTACTCAGGATAAATCAGTACCTACACATGAATTTCCTTCTTGGTGAATGTTAAAAGACAGCTACTTTTGGGTTTAATCATGGCTACTGGTTACCAGTGCAGAGCAAAACTATGGGACAACCACAAAAGAAGTGAGATTCAGCTCAATGGACTACAGTTATCCAGATCAGTATTTCTCTATTCATCTTTTATTTAATCATATGTATTGGACTCGAGTTTCATATCTTGTTCAAGGAATGGAGCTTGTGGGAGCACAAAACTTGTGAGTTCATGATTTGTTCAGTAAAGAAAATACTGCCACTCACTACATAATCAACCACATGAGAGCTTCATTTTTAGAGCTCTTGGCACCATGACATTACATCAAAATTAAAGTTTTCATTTAACAGGTTAGTTTCTTCCTAATGGTTGCTAATAAAGTCATGAAAATATGACCCAGATGTGCTTCCTCCTATGAAGTCTGCTTTCAAGTAAACCAAAACTGCTACAAGATAAACCCAGTACCAGTATTCTGGGAGCCATGTGTCTTAAGTAACTCTGCAATATTTTGGCATAAGGAGGGTGAGAATTTTACAACAAGCTCAGCCTGTGAAGTATATGGATACATACTTCAGCATTTTCATTAGATTAGATTGTAAAAAATTATGAAGGATTAACTGGTTCTGTTTCCTCTTGTTTTCTAAGAGGGTGTCCTCTCTCTACCACTCAGAGTGGCAGAGAGAGGGAGCAATGGGAGTAATTCCATGCTGGCAAGCAAAACCATGAAAGCCTCATGTCCTGATGTGTCCAAGACTTTTGAGAGGTCAAGTCCAACTATGCAGCCACAATTACCTACTGCTACAAGATTTCTCCTTTTCTAGTGTGGGACCATGCTTACATTCATGAACCACGCTGGGCCAGAACACAAGGGATATAGTGTCTAGCTGAATCATGCAATAATATTCACCACAAGAAAATTAGAACACGTCAGTGAGGGAGACACAATTTTCTCAACAATCTCTCTGAGGCACCTAAGAATTATTGAAAATCTGACTATCTTATTTTCTCTGTACAAGATAGACTTCTTGACCTCACTTCACTAATACGAACACGCAAGAAGATACATATTAAGAAGCAAAATAGCAAATAGCTAATGAGATATTTAACAAAAACAAAACAACCTACTGCATAGAGTTCTACAAGCTAAAAAACATTGTCACATTTTTAATTTCAAAATACTTTAAATATTGTGCAATAATGCACAAGTATATTTCATTTCTAAATGAAGTAGCTCATTAGAACAGCTGGTTTCACGTACAAAATCTGAGTGAATATTATCTTTAAGTTCAACTTCTTCAAGTGTGTTGAGATAAATTGACTCTGATAGCTGACTAATACATGAATTGCAGAAAGTAAGCTTTCACTTAGGCTAATGTATAAATTTATGTCTGATTTTTAAGTGCACAACAGGTAAACATCCATTTGCCAACTCTGAGAAGAAATTTTTCAAGTATCAGAAAATTAGCTGTAATTTTAGCTGTATGATACACAACTAAACCTGATACAGCAAAAAAAAAAAATACAACTACTGTTGTAATTCCTTGTATTACAGATACATAATCTGGTATGCTTTTGTATTTACATAATATATATTATGATTAATGGAAACTTAAATATTTCTGTTTCAGTAATCTTTTTCGTTTCATGTTCCCTTTGTTGTAACTCCTGACCTCTGACTGAGAAAGGATTTTCGAAGCCTTCCCTAACATTGCCCGGTAGGACAGCACTAAAATCCATGCAGCTATTGAATACGTTCTTATCTTTCTAGCTGCAGAAGCTTACTGCCTAATCCCAGAGAATTAATAAATCACGTAAAACGAACAGTTAAGGAACTCCTAGACAATTTAGGAAGCACTGTCAGCCTTTCCCTCTGCCCATGGGTTCCCTACTGATGACTACTCCAGTGGCCTGCCTCGAGACTTTCACCAGATGTGATCAGCTGGATTTCACACTCAGGGTGGTGGTGACACAGAGAGCCCATTCATCCCACTGCAAAGTGCACGGGCAACTCTAACCCCCCAGGTGGAATCTCCAGGCAGCTCAGAGCCCCATCTGGTAACCATTTGGATGATGTGAACCCAACTACTATTTGAAACGACTTCCTTCTTCTTTCACTATGTCCCATTGTTGTGATGAGACATCATGACAGATGTGAAGCCCAAAGTTTATTTCGTATTATAGCATTAGCAGCAAACAGTCTTATGAACTTCTTCCAACCTTTTCCAAAGCTTGAATGATCCTTGAATGTGGAAACTGTCAGTTTGCATCAAAAGTTTGAATAAATGCAGAAGTTCAATCATCTGGAAGATAGTTTATTTCAGAAACATCTAGGAAAGCATCTGGCTAATTATTCACCTCTTTGATTACCATCATTGAATGGCAGTGAAAGGCATCGAAATTATAATTCTTTCCTGGTGTTTGATGGATTATACGAAAATGTGAACAGAAGAAATAGTTCCATGACTGGGCACTAGTATCTTTCAGCTTTCATTTTACAAGTCGATACTGTATTATAGAATAGAATAAAGGTGAGGAACTCAGAAGATTTTTTAGATAGTTGTTTTGCTGCCACTTCCTGCAAGATTATGTTACCTTATGTAGTATTTACATTGCTCGTGTAATGCCAAGTTCCCCTAAATTTTAATCAATTTGTCAAACAGATTGCTGTGGAAATAGATCTGAAAACAGGAAAAAGTATGATATAATCAGAAGAGAAATGAGTCATATTTACTGCCCTAAGGTCTAGACTGACCCAGTGCAGTGACTCAAGGATCTTAATTTGCTGATCAATTCTAAAAAGCACCTCTTTGTACATCTAGAGTATTGTGGGCACAAAAGTATTAGATCAGTCTAAGTTGGTATCAAAGGGTAAGATTTTTAGCTAAAAATTTTAACTAAAGGTTAACTAGAGTGATTTGGATACAAGAAATTAGATTTTGTAAATACAGAGAAAATTACAGTAGTCCTATGTGAAGCTTGAGAAACAAATGCCTCCTTTAAAAAGGTGAAATGAGGACCACAAATTAGGGTTTACCAATTCAGAATTAATCTATTTGTGATCTTACATCTGAAAACAGGAAAGTCTTCAGAGCTATAGGTCAATCACAGGACCCATAGGTAACAGTAATCTCCCCACAGACAAAGACAATCTTAGTCTACCTGCATAAATGCCAAGAAAACGTCCTGAAATGTGTAACTTGAAATCAGAGCTGTCACCACCCAGTTTCTTCAGGAAAACACCTGACTTTAATTCATTCCTCGAATACAAGCTTCATGAGTATGCTTTTCACCACATGTCAGATCTTGAGCTAGAAGTAGCCTGTTATCAGATACAGTTCAGGTGTATTTCAATGCATTGTATATTCACTAAAGGATGTACAGCCTTTTACATCAAAATTAATGTAAAAACTCTTCAGATGATAGTCCATTATAGTCAACTCCGATTTTTATGTCAAATTTCATTAATTCAACCCTATCCTAATCCTAAACTGTATATACCTTCCCATGGTGTCTCAGTAGAGTATATATCATATATGAGACACTCTTGCATATTTAAAAGCCTAAGAGCCAGGGATTAGAACTGGTTGGCTATTACGCCTTGAAATATGCAAGAGTGTATTTCAGAGCACTCTGCTGAACTGCTGTAAAACTTCAAGTACAACTAAGCCCTGTTACACTTCACCACTGCTGCTGCACTTAATAATAGGCCACCAGAATCTTCAAGTGTGGTGCCAGGATCCCTTAGACTAACCCAAGCTCGGGGGCAGTGCCAAAAGGGGAGATCCTACTCTGTCCCACAATAAGCATTTCCGCAGTCTCCCTCAGGCTTGACACTGGCATTTGAGCAGCCAGGAAATATGCCAGATGACAAAATTGATCTGGCTAAAAACTATGTGACCAGAAGAAAACCCATCTCAGAAAAGCAGGGTGGGGTAGAACCCTTTCTGTAAAAATTTAGATCACTTCAGCACAGTATTGGTCCCCTAGGCTGGACCTTCTATACTTAATGGATAATCACATCCTTCCTGCTTTTTAAGCAGAAGATCTACGTATTGAACTAGTGTGCAATCTAATTATTGCAGGAATAGAAGGGCAACTACAGTGCAGGACGTACTATACAATAACTATTTTTAAGCTAGTCATGTGCTGGAAATTTGCATGAGGAAGAGGATTCTCATGCAAGAGAGGATTTAAGATTTTAATTCATATGGTCAAAGCTAGTGAACTTTTTGCTGTGGCCACTGAAGTCTCTTAACTGTGTGGAACAATGAGTAATGCATGTGAGTAGATTCTTATTTTGAGAATGTTGTTGCAGCATAAATTTATTTTATATAAAAGGTACCGCCCAGAGAGCTTTTTAACTGTAAATAAACGGGCATTATTCAGGGGCCTATAAAAACATAATTCACAGGAGAAATATTTTGTTTGAACTAATGCAAAAAATAATCTGCTATATTAGGTCATAAATGAAAATGAATATATAGAGTCTCTTGTCTCCGACTATTCCCATCACCAGAATATGAGATACTTTGGCAGAGGCCTATGCAAAGAATAACCTCTCCTCAAAAAAGCTCAGGATAGTGATAGTGGGAATCTTACAAGCCAACAGTGGGAACAGACTCATCAGTATTTGTGTGGGCACGCACAAAGTCTGTCTGTGCTAAGCTTGGCTGAAGCCACTGCTATGAGTCACTCACAAATTTAAACAAAAAGCGTTGTGGAAGATTAAACAGAGACTGAATAAGGAGTTCACAGGCTTCACCATGTGTATTTAAGTTCCTGTTCATTTTACTACAGATTCACAAAGTGAACAAAACAAGGGAGCATTTAACAGGCATTGAAGATGAGTGTCTTCAGTGTTCCAGATTTTTCCTCATTTTCCCTTCTACTCCCTGCAGCAATTTGAAGGCATCTAAAATAATTTGTCTAAAATGTACTTTAAATTAGTGTTTTCTCATCAAAACACTCTCCACATTTCAGTTGGCAAAATGAACTATGTTGGTGCAGTGGAAATCAAAATTTAAGATGTGTTGTGAATGTTTATTGACAAATAATTTGAAAATGTAGGTCTCTTGTCACATTTCTTTCTGAACGGAGAAAGCAAAGAATTTTTAGAAGGGATGACTACATTTGTAGGTGGAAAGAGGAAGTAAGATGGGATATGCTGTGAGCTTTATATAAAACAAACTGGTAGAAAGAAAGAACAAGTGATAGAATAGCTGTGTTATTCTATTACTCTACCAGTAAGTACTGGGAGTTTCCTAAGGGTGTAGAATCAAAGGGATTGATTTTTCACCATACCTGTTCCAATTTTAGAGATCTCTGATATTCAAGGCCTGAATATTCATTTTTCAGAAACAGAAGCTTTCTAGGTGTCTTTAAATATTAAACATAGTTTAAGATACTATGAAAAGGATCCTATCTTTTTTGCCTTATAGGTGATTGTCTAATTAGGTTTGTACTTCCACTGTGGATGTTTGTCAGCTGCCCCTCTGGAATTAACAAATGCAGGAGATTGTTCCATTATCTTGTAAATGAAATTACATACTAGTTAGCTGAGATGTGACACCACCAGTGTACTGCAGCATATAATTCAATCTGATTTGATTTTTCTCAGCTTTGTGTGCCACTCGTAAAATCCAGATGTATTGCCAACCTCTTCAAACACATTTCCAGCAGCAACATGAGCTGAGGAAGAGCCTCTCATTCCTTGACAGACTCCTCAGGCAGCTGCGTGGGTGGCTTTGGAGTTTCTTTGTGGTCTTTCATGTGGTTGAGTTGCTGATGGGCTGTTTTGTCTGCTTTGCCCTCCTGGGTATCAGTTCCCTTTGATTTTGAGGAATTTACACATCTTTATCCGTCTGAGAATACCGTTCTGTGTAAAACTCTTCTGAATTATGCAAAACGTACTTCTTCATAAGAAAAATGTATCTTCTAAATCCATGACCTGGTTACAGTTAAAATGTGGCACTGAACATTTTATTTCAATTATTTGTTTATCTATTTATAATGAAGGTCATCCTTAAAAAGCACAACCTGATTACAGTTCATGGCATGTCAATAAACAAAAACTAGAAGTTAAATGTTTTTCCTGCAAAACTTCTCAAGCTACTTTTTGTAACTGCTGCATCCAAACAAATCATATATATAAATTATGGTTGTGTAGAAGTGATGGCACTGAACTGTGTTTGTAAGCATAGTCCCAAATATTTCAAAAACTGGCAACATTTTAACAGTCCTCTTGCTCTTCTTTCTGTTTGATCTGCTGCGGCTCCTATCTGTGCTCCCAAGAGGTTAGGGGCACTGTTCATTTCTACCTAGTTGCAAAATGGTATCATATGTAATCACATTAGCTCTTATATTTGCTTGGAAAAAAAAAAGGTGTACTGTTCTCTACACATAATAGATAACACAGGGTTAAACTGCATTGATAACATGCTAATGAAGATTTTAAAAAATAGTTAAGATTAGTCCTAGGCTCCTGAAAATCTTTACTTGGAACTGCTAGCATATGACAAGCTGTTAGATGTAAAAAGATGTAAAATCTGAGTGTGAATCTCATAGTCTGTTACCACTTGTTAGCAAGCTGTGGACACTGTTTTTTTCCCTTTAGGTGACTGTTTATTAACGAGAAGCTTTATCACAGTAGAGTTCCTGACATAACAATGTTTACCATATAGCAAGAACAAATAAGTGCTCGTGGCATCTGCAGATAAATACAAGAATGTGAACAGTGAGGACAGGAGGAGAATATGATATTTATGATAGTTCAGCTAATTAGTATGATTAAATTAGAGACCGATGGGATAAACTGCAGCATGCAGGCTAGTAATTTTTTGACTCTGAGTTATTTTAGTTCAAATGATCTTCTAAGGGAAATGGAAGAACCTCTAGACTGAACAAAGCACACTGCTGTAGTAAGCAGGTTTACTTAATAAATCTTTTTACCACTAACTCTTCAGCTACATTGTTCTAAGTCTTTATGGTCTAGGGGTATAGGGAGCTCCCTGGCAATACAAATGGTAGCATTGAGCTTGAGAATGTTTATATCTCCCTGATAGACTTGCTCTTTTCTACCAGCAAAATTTATTTTTGGAGGTCTGTTGAATAATTTTTTTACATACTATTTAAAAAAAGACAAATTCATAGTGAATTAAAAAGTCCTAAAGAACTGAATTTGTAAGCATACACTTAAGACAGCTCCGTCGTAACAGTGATACTTGCAGAGCTAGTTCTGTCCATCTAGTAACAGTACAATCTGGGATTTGTTGAAAGGGCTGCAGCAAAAAGTTGGGTTGCGGGGCTGCTTTGATATCCCAGTGAAACCAAGGCTTATCCCTCTCCATCTCACACCATTGAAAGGTTTGTCTGGTTAAGGTGAGTAGAGGTGAGAGCTAGCTAGAGAGAAGTCTGAGGTAATGCTGGTTCCCTGGAAGCAGACAAAGATAAGGTGAGAATTGTATCTGTTTCTTTTCTGGATGACATATAGCTGCCACTGGTGTTCTCCACATGAATAGTTTGAGATCCTAAATGGCACTTGTTTCCAAAAAGGCTTATGTTCTGTCCGTATCTAGTCAGAAAAGAGAAACCAGCTTGGGCCTGTATATCTTTAACATTATGTACTGATGGACAGATTATTGGAATAAACAATACAGGAGCTTATTCCATATATGAACACAGCAATGAAGAGGTGGCCCAGAAATCACTTGCCCTGTATTTGGTGAGGCTACCTAAGCCTTTAAATCAGGTGTGAATTAAAGCTACCACAATCCTGTTTCTCCTCTGGCTCTCAGCAAGTGGACAAGCAGAGAGGAGAAATAAAATGAATGCTGGTTTTGTTTTCTGACCACATCAACCAAATCCATCCAGTAAGAGCTGTTGAGCCTGGTCATTATAATTTACTGCTTGGTGGGCATGGTCTCTTTTCCTTTAATGAAGCAGAGAAAAGAACAAGGAGGAAAACTGGGGTCCAGAACTCATATCTCTGAGTGAAAGTGCCTCTTAGTGCTTCCTCTGATAAATGAATGAGTTTCTGCTCTGCGCACCCACCTCATTAAAGGGAGGTGCCTTGAGCCACTTACTGGGCCTAAAATAGGTAAGGTGTGGATGAGAGTAACAGATGCATCAGCTGCTCCGTCAGAAAATGAAAAGGAATTAGCAGAAATTTTACACTGTAGTAGTTCTGTCTGTATTGATGATGGCTTCACCATCTATCAGACGGACTGTAAGGGGAACGCTGTTTTTCAGTAATGGTGCATGGTGCAAATGTGCCATTGGATTTGGATCTGTCAAATTACAGCTACATGAGATGTTCAGACGCGCTGTCCGAGCCTGCATTTTTCCATTTGTTTTGGTGTTTTTCCAAGCAGATGTTGTAAATTAGCTATAAAAATATTAAAGGCAGGCAAAAAATCCCTTCTGGTTATTTTGAGTGTGATGTGGAATCCACACGGACTTGCTCACACAGACACTGAAACTGATATGACTCAGCAAAGATCCTGAAGTGACTTGAAATGATTTTCTGCTGCCGTTTGCCCACTTCTTGGCATGCAGCATCAGCCACACATCTTACTAGCTTCCCAGAAATCTGTTAAGTGTTGAGCTCTGATGCTTTCCCTCAGCCACAAAGAGACACAAGTGCTTTAACCATTAGACTCCTTTAGCACAGCCAAGTAAATGCAGTCTAGTGAATGTAGCAGGAAACTTGTCAATACAGAATTGCAGCAACGTGGCTGTTACAGTTTAGAAGTAAGATTCCTATGATGCTTATAAAGTGACTTAAAGGTAGTTGAAATTTTGCTCCCTCTTTTAAATAAACTTGACTAATTTACCTGTGAGTGATTCACCAGTGAGTTACCAAATGTTCCTTATTGAATGGATGCTTATTGAAAAGATTGTCTCTAGTTATGGAGAATATCCACACAATGCACACTATTTTAATCAATATTGAAAGTAGTTATTGAGAGGATTTCAGCTGTATCTGCTGACAGATAAATGTACATGAATAATGTACACAGATACACTTTTACTGCTCTGTCAACTTTCTCTTCTTGTAAGCCCAGATACAGGTAATATCAAACAGCTGTACACTAAGCAAGTTTTTGCTCCTGTTATCCTGGATTGCTTGTATATACAAGTCTAATAAGCACAGTCCAAATCATGGTCTTCTATTCAGCAGCTACATCAGTGTGACCATATCATTAAGGAATTGAGTTTGAGCTCTGTGATAAGTAACACGAGTTTGTTTTCAGCCTTATACCTTACAGCACATTAGGTGTGTGATAGCTGGTGATAATCTGATAGGAACAATCAAATTCCCCTCCCTTCTGTCCTCACAGTAAAATGCTGACAGGCTTTCCTGATGTTCTCTTTAAAGTAGAAGTGATGCAAGTATTTTTAAAATATCTATTCTTAAGGGAAAATAGAGTCTGAAAAACAGGGACTCCACGAGCATAAAGGTACTGTTTGAAAGCACTTTGACTCACCATCTGTGTCAGTCCCAGAAGTGTCAGAAGAGGCGGACTGCAATGTGTAAGCAGTTTATCTCATCAGAAACCAAATGATAGTGGCTATTTATTTGCCTTACTTTCAGAGGAGTGATCAGGACATGAAGTCTGGGCACTTCTTATGGTTGTGGGTGGACCAACAAAGCTGCTGCTGTGGGTGAAGCCTGGTAAATATCTCTGAAATTCTCTCTTAACTCTAGAAAGTGTCTCTTACAGCTTATGTTTTAAGGAAATCTACATGAACACAAGGTAATTTAAGTTTTTTTCTAGCATTAGAGGACAGACTATGTTAAGACAGAGATGTAACTGCTGTCTAGGAGAGTGCTAAGTGCTTTCATCTTTATAATTAAGGCCTACTAGTTAGGAGAAAGGGAATAGTGCTCGCGCTACTTACTAAATGTGGCAACCTCAAGGGTATTGGTCAAATCTTTTTCTTCAAAATTTGTTTTTTTTGCTACTGTATTTATGACACTCCTTCCAGATACCCTTAACAAAATGGACAATTTCCTTGCTTTCTTCAAGCATGATAATTGGCTAGAGATGAAGTTTATTCAACTACTTGGAGCAGATTAGCCTTTGAGAAAATGACAATATGTGAGATAATTGACAAGTATATTATTGTTGACTGCAACACACCTGGCTCATGGACAAACTGTAAGCTATACCACTGTGGGCTACTACTTTCCTTATTGTAAGCTGCTGCTCTTACAAGTAACTGTAAAAGTACATCTTTAAGGAATTCCAAAATAAAAGTAATTGTCTTGTCAGAAGTCAGCCTTGACTAACAGGAGGAAATCAAAAGCTTGCTTTAGTGGCTGAGATACATAACTGGAATTCATAACACAGGGAGCACTTCTGTTAAGCCAGCATTTGCTATATATACATGTCAATCAGAAGAGAGACAGTGTTTCTATCAGGAAAGAGCTATCAGGAAGGAGAGCTATCTCCAGAACTAATCAAGTTGCTTTGGTGTCAGTATGAGCATAACCTGTGCTTTCCTAAAAACCAGCTAACCCACACATTTTGGCTAGCAATACCATATTTTCCATACAGTCTTCCACATTTAATGATGCCATTGCCATTACAGGCCATAAAGATCTCCCACTATAAATTCCTGCTAAACCCCCAATAAAGGCTGTGTTTGTTAAATATCTAATTTAACATCCTCAAAGCTGCTTCTGTAGTAGTCATGTAATCTCAACATTGAAATGCGCTCTTTTTAAATTACATTTTTCCACTGGGGGGTACTTAATCTGCATCTCTTAGATACTGATTTTTCCACTGGTCTTCTTTATCTGGCAAACATAATGTCAGCAATTACAATGACTTTTTAGGTGTATCATAGATAAAGGTGTATATTATGTATGGTTGTAAAACTTGGTTAGTCTAGGTACTACAATATTGTGTTGTGGGTTTTTTTCTTCTGAATAGAGCAGTACCTCTTTCTTCAGCTTATCTACTGCATATATGCCACATACATTAATTCTCAGTTTTCTTCAAAGGGGCTACCTTTTCCAATGCTCTGTATGTCAAGAGAAACAGGGTGAATTGGAGGCTGATGACTTATACAAGATGCAGTAATATTTCTTTCAGTGGCTTCCAACTCCATGCAGATAATCTATGGATAACAAAAACTTGTAAAGATACCAACACTGGTAGGGTAATTTTGAGATTTAGAGCCAATACTCAGGATGGCTCAATACAGTAAGATGGCTCAAGGTGGTAGTACACAGCAATTCCTAGTGACTTCTCCCAGTTATCAGTATCCTTTATTAACGTTCAGTTTTACATAATTGCTTAACAACAACAATATGCTTGCCATAAAATAAAGATCTGAAGTGTTTATTTCATAAAAAAAAAAATAAAATCCATTGAGGATTGACAAGTCCATTGACAAGTCTGGAAGCAACTATAAACACAGAGGACTGTTTCATATTATGGTGATTTTCTTTATAACCAAAATAGCTAGGAATTTTCTTAAAACAGCGTCTAAGTTCTGTAGAGACTGAAATACCACAAGGCTGCAAGAGACATTTTAGTATAATATATTATTAGCAATTGTTATTATATTTCTGTGGTTTCATGAAACTGAAAACAAAGTCTATTGGCTTTTTTAATTGGTTAGAAACAGAAATGCCAAGTTATTAACAGGACTGTCTCTCCTTATCCTGCAAACAGGCTGTTTCAAAGAATGTTCATTAGTATGAAAATGGCTATCTATGTACATACTGCTTCTGCATGAGAGATCTAAATGACTTGAGAGCTATTTCTGTCTCTAAATGTGTATTTCTCATACCGTAGCTCACTTCCAATAGATGCACAAATAAGGTTTGGATTATTCTACAATTTATTCAGTTCAGTGAAAGGTAAGCTGCAGACAGGATTTGCATCCATGAAGATTGTATTAACTGTTTGTTTCTCTCCTTTTTTAAATAAATTCCCTCACTGTCAAAGATGCCAATTCAGAAAACAATATGAATCCGAGTATGAAGTTAAGCACTTTCAATCTTATTAGCTCCAGTAGATCTCATACAGGCTTTTTAATGATTTGCTGAATAAGATACAGAGTTCTCAGCTACATTAGGATAAATATGCTTTTCACTCTTAGCCTTTCTAAGCAGTTAATTCTGTGCAAAATCCACCTTCAGTCTTCTGAGAGCTCTCTCTCTCTCTTTTTTTTTTTTTTTTCTTGTTTATTGGAGCTTGTTGAGATTAACTTTTTAACTGATTTGGACATTCCAAAAATATTGGGATATCTACAGGCTATCACAGGTTTAACCTTACTGCTGAGGTTTCATTGTGTGCCAGGGTTAGTGGAAAAAATGTATTGATTCTATAGCATTTTAAACTTAAAGCTTAGTAAGCTACGTACCTTAGTAAGCTGGTACCTTTGAAGACCAGCTACAGAGGAGTTCATACCTAGCTGTATTCACATCTGCTGCTACTTTTCCTGTTTATCTAATTTTAAGATTGTTAAGACAAATACATGCACATATTTATGAAAGAGATTAAACTCATTTGTTATTCACAGAAATTCTGATGTAAATACAGCAGTGGTCTCTGAGAAGAATATAAATATAGAACAACATGAACATATAGGTTGTTTGTGACAGGTATTTTTCTGTTTGTTTTATCCCTTCACTCTTGACTAATTTGTGTGGCTTTTAAAACTTGTTGCCTACATGGTATTACAAGTTATAAAGAATAAACCCCTGAGGGTTTATTATTTATTACCCCAGGTCTAGCATGTTCATTTTCCTGAAAAAGCAGTAACACAGAAATAGTGACAAGCTCTTTAACAGTATTGATATTTTAACTGATACTGGTAGGCTTCAAGGCTAACTCACAACAGTGACTTTGCAAAATTCTTTAGATGTTTCTGTACATGGACTTTGTACAGGCAGAGATGGCTCCTCTTTACTTGTTGATAACAGTTTAGATCAGCCTCCCTACTTGCAGATTCTCAAGACATTTCTTATGGCCATGCAGCTATCTGGCTAGCAAAGTTTTATTTGCTGGTTTTTCTTCCTTATCTTCCTGTGACCCCTTGGAAGCAGTCCAGAAATGACATGAATTCCATGAGTTCCTGCAACTCTGTTGCTCACCAGTTGAAAATCATTCTAGGCTCTAGACCTAGTCACGGAATTGCTTCCTATTGTCAGAAAGATTAAGTTATCTTGAAACTCATTACTGTTTCATATATACATAGACATAATCACTTTTGTTTTCAGTATAAAATACTAACTGAAGTTTATCAAAGTCCAGTTAATTCTTTAGCTAGTGAAAATACGAAGAGGAAAACCTATAAATATTTACCGGTTTATTTTCTATTGGTTTTAATCCGTATTTAAAACTAATAAGTTTTAAGAAGGGTTTTTACATTTTTAAAGAAGCTGAAATAAAATACTGCTAACATAAATTAAAGCACTTTGTAGTATTCCAGCTACAGACTAGAGCTTTTGTGTTGGGAGATTGTTTGGGAGATTTAAACCATGATCTTCTCACAGATTTTGAAGTGACCCAGACAACAATGAAACTGCCTATGGCTCTGGAAATCACGCTGCATGCTTGCCCGCCTAGTGTTGTTGGCCAGAATAGCTATTCAGGATAATTGTGCATCACTGTACTGTCTTCCAAAATAAATCTATGATTTTGTGGAATAAGAATGTCACAATGGGGAGTCATTCCAGGCTTACACCATCAAAACCATTCCAGAATGGCTGCATTATTGGCTTTTCCCATGCAGTCCTGCAGTGGTGCTCATGCTTTGTCCGTGTTGTGTTGGCTTGTCTGATTAAAAGCTTCTACTTCATATAAACTAAATTTTTAAAAGGAGAGAGATATTAATGGAAACTCCCAATCACTTTACGCTAACAACAAATATTAGTTCAAAGGCTAGGTCATTTAAAAACAGTGACATTCTGAAAAGCTTCTTCTCTCATAATCTCCACCATTACGTATAGTGACACTATTTTTTTTCCTAGCATGCCTAGCATGTATCAATTATGTTTCTCAGGTTGCAAAAGGTTGCACAAACTACACTGACATGTTATTTGAGCAAAAGTCTTTGCTTAAAGCTAAAAATATTATTTCATATTATAAAAACTGTAGGTATTTACACAGTGTATAATTTCAGTATATGAATTATATATTTTTTTTAAGTGTTAGCAGGAAAACAGGAGGCTATCCCAGTATAGAAGCTGCAGAATGGTATAGTTTATGACAGAAACTCTGGGCAGTGATGCTAAAGTTAGAGGCTGATGAAGACCTAGAAAGTAATTTAGAATGTACTTAGGATACCTGAACATAGGGACTACTCACATGAAGACAGACTAATGTATTTAGCCTAACTTCCATCTTGGAGCAACAGTGGCCAGTCACAAATGCTTAAAATAAACATGATAGGAGTAAGCAGATAATACTATCTGCTTGTTAATCCTCTGAGCTAGTCTGCCATCACATTCAAAACAAGCTGGAAATTCAGGTGACTGTTGCAGCAGTGTACTAGAGGATTCTAAATAGTTCACCAATGTTGCCCCATTCAGATGATAAGTCAGGGTATGATGTGCCAGTACAAACAGAGTCATCCCTTACTGGATTTGGAAGTTAATTCAGAAAGCTGGTGTGCCAAGGCCAAAGGGAAACCAGTGAGATAAACCTGACTATTCAAGGTCAAAACCCAGGAAAATAATGACTTTGTTATTCAGGCCTCATGCTGGAATGAGATGGGCTGGTCTGGGGATGTATTTAGCTGAATGCTGGGATTAATTTGCATCTTGTTGTTGTTTAACATAGTGTCCAAGAATGTGCACAATCTGACAGAGATTTGTTTTTCTCATAGCTGAAGCAAGGTCTCACAACAATATCCACAAAGGAGGACTCTGTGGATTCCAAGATGTTTAATAATTTTGTGCTTCAGCCTTTCCCTGATACATACCTGATAGGCATACATACATAGATATTTTCAGAGTCTTCATCCTTTGTGAATTCCATTTCTTCAAAAGCTTAGTAGGAATATAATTGCCTTGAGATTCCTGTGCTTCCTCAAATCTAGCTGCAGTTGCCCCATGGATGTAAAAAGTATTCAGGCTGGGAGAAAGATACAGAAAGGGACACTGTGATCATAATTATTTTGTTTACATTAGGAAAAAGAATAGAGAGATATTTTATTAGTAGTTCTTAAGAAGTTCAGGAGCTCTTCAGCTTTCTGAAACTCTTTATGATAAAGGAAAAACCTCTTATGTATTAATGCAACATGCCTATTCTTACCTTCTCTGTAATGGTCTTTGTCGCAAAATAATCACAGCTGACACGAGGACAGTGGTTTAGCCTAAGCCCATAATTCTATTATTGTGGTAAAACTAAAAAAGTTCTTATTCTCAGACTGTGCCTTTAGCTTAGTAGCCACAAGGAGGAGAGAGACACATTGCTGTTGAAGTGGGAGGTATCAAAATTCTAGCAAGTAGCTGCTCATCTGGAGTATACTTACCCCATATGCTTCAAATTGATTCTTTGTTGTAATCAAATCATAAGAGTTTCCCAGACAATGGATCTACAGTTAACAAAGAAGGTCCATGCCCTGTGTGGTGTATAGGGGTGCTGGTAGTGCCTTTCCAGAAGGCAAGGTGTCACCACCAGTGGTACATTTGCTGTATTTAAGAGAAATGGCTAGTTAGCATGATCCTAAACTCTAATTTGGGAAAGAAAAAATACAGTCTGGAACACATGTCTAGAAAGTTGTCAGTCTTCTTTTAGCTGTATAGGTATCTTTTTCATATATTATTGATTAGATTGGTCTGCAGTCTGGATGTGCTGCTGTGGAAGCTTTTTTGGTCTGATGGCAAAATCATTATAACTATTATCACAGTTATTACCATTGCTAGTAGTCAGAGTAGGAAGATAAAGTATCAGCTGGAAGTGATTCTTTATCTGCAGCTAGCATCCTGTAGCTTCCTAAAGGCTGTGGCTGCCTATCCTCCCCAATTCAAGACAAAAGAGACTTTAGAGACTTTAGAAGACAAAAGAGATTTTAGAGAGTTTACAGTCTTTTGCCTTATGAAGAGAGTTATGAAAAAAAAAAGTCTTGAAAAAAACAATAATCATTGAGGTAGAAGACTGGTCACAGATTTTTCTAAGGGTTATTTGTGGCTCTCTGTCAGAAACCTAGCTCTGGAAAGAAAAACATAGCTATATGCCACAGATTGCAGGGAGGGCAATCTGTGATGCCATCACCAGAGCATGAGGCTACAGCACTGAATATTAAAATGTACCAGGGAGGAGAATCTCAGTAACACAAGGTGCAGTTTGAGCAGGTGGAGCAGACAGCACCAATAGTAACTACCTGGCTGACCTAAGTAATACAGGCCAAACGTTCAAAGGACCTGCATTTGCATTATGTATAGCATTACAGTATTATTGATCACAAAATTTTCTTATTCCAAACAGCATTACAGGATAGGAAAGTCAGAATTTCTCCTACTCTGGAGAAAGAATTAAGATTTCAGAAACTGTTTTATGCAGCAGTCATGGCAAGTCTTGCAGGCATTACACCTTTGGAATATTTAGGATGAGAATGAAAAGTGCTTCTTTCTGGCAATAGGGAAAATACTTTTGATACTGAGCTTTTATTCTGAAACCAGGTATAAACGGATACATTAAGAGCAGCTCATAGTTTGTGCTGTGCAGGCTCCTTTTTACACACAGATATCTTTCTTGTACATCTGTACAACTCTTCCCTGTGGAAGAAGGGAACCCCCATCACCTCCACGTTTGCTGCTTATGCCACTACAGGCTGCTCACAGGTAAAACCCAGCTGTAGTTTTTCTTTTGAGCTGGCAGCTGCAGCCACTGAATGTACATTGACCAGATGTCCTGCTCTGTGGGTCCCCCTTGCCATCAGTCTCCTTGCTGTCACTGTATCTTTGATTGCCTGACTGCTTCTACAAAAGATGCTTTTTGATTGTGGAGGCAGCTAATTGTTCAGAATTTGATAGCCAGACACTGACATGCCAAAACAAAATAGTCATGTTGGAAAATTTAGGCTCTCCGTCTTAATCCCATGACAATATCCTGGCATCAATGTAATACTGCAAGGTTGCTGAAAGCCCTAGACCTTTGTACTGGCAATACTTTGTTGTCTCTTGGATTTCTTTAAAGTGCTGTTCATCATTTTCTGACAGTCAGTCTTGATGAAGTATTTTTCCCATTAGCAAGGCAACCCTATGTGTACTCCTGCCTGTCTTACAAGCGAGGATACGTGGATGTACATGGAGCTGAAGCTGCTCCACTAGGGACTGCCTGACATGGCTTGGGAGCTGAGCGATACTACCCATGTTCAATCAAAACTACATGTAGAGGCAGCAGTGAAAACCTTTGGGGCCTGTTTCAAAACAGTTGTGGTCAAATGGCAGGGAAAGAGTGTAGCAGAGAAATTAGCTTTCACATCCAAAGCAATAGCTGAAGATAGATACCAGTACATGCTGTGGAACTGGATGTACTGAAGGTAGAGGAATGCATTTATGTTGTGGACAATATCAACTCTAAATCTTAATTGTCTGTAACATTTAATAATCTAGAATCCAGCTAAATATGTAGGCAGCTTCTCTTCACCTTTCACTGCTGTTAGCTCAGGCCCTGGCTTGTTTGGAGAGTTGTCATTTGAAAACATTATGTATGCCAGTAATTATGCCAAACTGTTCTGTCAGTAGAGTGGATCAAGTAGGCAAAATGATGCACCATTTACAAAGTGCTTAGTTTCTCATTTGCTTACTACAGCATATGAATAAACATCAAGCCGTGGTCTATGCTGAAGAAAAACTTTCCCACAAACTCTTCACCACTTCTAACCTATATTTGTGAAAGAGATTTAAAAATCATTGGTGGTGTGTAGTTTCAGCTCTGGGGACACATTCCACTTGCAAAGTTTTTATTGAGTTAGGAGACCCTTCTTAACTCTATTTGTTTCCATTTCAGGGTACTAAAGTCTCTCAGGCTTTACTAACAAAAGGGTTTCCTTTCAACAGCACTGTGGGAAAAAACACAACTACATTTGAATATTGTCTGTATGACAGCTTCCTCAGGCTCCACAGCTGACAGCTATACTGATTAACAGTTACAGGTTCAAAAAATCTCACAGTAGGCAAGGCCCTGCTGACTTTAATAGAAGTTACTTGCATGATGACTACAAAATAAACAGTTGTTTTTCCCATATAAAGACTTGTTTGAGAAAACAGGTCTTCAGGAAGACTTGTTTATATACAAACCAAGTATTGGATTTTTATTTTAAAAGAATAAACTGCTCAATTCAGACTAGTATTATAGGTTTTTTTTATTTTTTGTCACTAGAACATTAGGTAGATTAGCAAAACAAAAGCATTCATAGCTCAAGGTCCTTTCTGCCTGATGTAGCTTCTAAGCAAACTCAATTTTGAGTTTTCCCTTTGCACCTTTTCCCTAGACTGATTAGCCAATGTTTGTTGTCTGTAGTTTTGTAATTTCCACTTCTTGGAAGATATGTAAATTAAGGAAACTTTATTATCTTGGAGCTTTGTATAACCCTGAAAAAAGCAAAAGGTTTACTGTTAAGGTTATGTGTGAAAAGTCACCTTCTCAGATGTAAAGAGCTCAGCCTTCTGTCTTTGTTTTGATGTGGGTGTGGATTAAGCCTTTAACAAAAAGTGTTGGTAAAGTTCACACTACTTAATGTCTTTGTGAAGACTTGCTTAAATACAAACTTTCTAAAATAAAATATAATTCAAATCTTCTCAATAAACCAAAATATTTTAATTCCTTCTTTAGCTCATTGATACTCACCTGGGAGTCTTTGCTCAGTTTAAATACTGTCTACATCAAGAAGGAGTCCCATCTTTTATATTTGAAAGCTTGGGTGTTCTTCCCATTTCTAACACTTGTTCTAATAAAAGACATTACCTCTTCCTGCAAACCTTGCTTTATTATATTGTGAAGCGTAGCAGAAATAGAAGGAATTCAAGAGCTAATTATGGATAGATTTCTGAATGATAGACCAAAAAGATCAGAACATTTTTAGAGGGAGCCAAATACCCGACAGAGGAGTAACAAATAAAATAAAATTTTAAAAAAAAAAAAAAAAAAAAAAAAAAAGAAAAAGAGAATAAATTGAACACATCTGATTACCTCTGGCACTCTCAGAATGTCAGAACAAAGGTTTTGCAACTAAACTGAAGAGTTTTATGCTTGCTTTTCACTAGAGAAAAGACCTTTTCCCCGCCTTCTCTGTCTTTACTTAAAATGTGCCCCATCCTTACTGCCTATTAGCTTCTGGTCTGTGTTGCAAGAGCAGATGAATTTTAATATTCCTCTTTTTGCAAAGAATTTTCAAAGTTCTACAAAGATGTAAACTTTGATTTTATCACTCAGTATAGTCTTCCAACTAAGTGCTGATTTTTGTTTCAGCTACTCCCTAACATTTACACAGGGCCTATGAGAAGGAGCAGCTCATGTTGTTCAGCAGTGATCACTTCAGAAGGTGGTTAAGAAGCAGCATGGAGATGCCACCACCAACCCCATCTGCTGAGAGGAGGTTTGCAGTGGGATTTAATATGAATGTTCAGTTCTAAAAGGCATCTGCCTCTTTAGGGAATGGCGTATCAGACCACACATCACAGTGCAAAAAGAGACAGCATCCAGCACTCCTCTTGAGTGCTGGCAGTCCTGCCCATATTTTCAGATACATACTTCTTGCCTTGTGCTCTGTAATTTTTTTATATACTCTATGGTTTTTGTGCTAGGTAATGAGTGGCAGAAGCAGCAAAGAAGCAATTGGTTTACCCTTTCAGAAAGCACTGAAGTAGGCAAAAAATAAAAGTGTTTTGCATCTGATTGCCCTGGAGATATATCTAGCAATATCTTGCTTACAATATGTAGCATTGTAAATGCAAGTCTACATAGATACTTCAGGGTAGACTACTGTTAGCTGTACTGATGCCTGACAAAGTCTTTGCTCTGATCTGTTTTCTTTGCACTGATTTATAGCCTAGTGACCACATTAAGGTTTGTGTTCATTTTCTTTGGAATATGAGGGATTAAGAGTTTTAACCAGGAACTGTCTATGATTTGAAAACTCCTTGGAGAAAGGTTGGCTTCCATTTCTTTTGCAGTCAGATTAAAGTCACTTCCTACATCTGCATGGTTATGTCATTCATGCATAACATACATAAGTAGGTCATCATGATTTGTAATTAGGGCATGGTTTTGGGGACCCAGAAAGGTCTTGTTTTCCAACACCAGCTCTGCTACCGATTTAATGAATGATTGTGGGCAAGTAAATTTAGTCTTTCAACTTCAGTTGGTGCATTTATAAGCAGGAATAATATCTGATGAGGTTGTGTGTGAGTTGATTAATTTAGGAAAGCAGGCACAATCATCCTTATGTTAAAAAATGGCTAAAGTTTATCTGATAGCTATTACAGGCAAAATCATTATAGGCTATGAACTTTTTAGAGTATCAATGGGCTTAGACTTGGGAATACCTTCTGAACTGCAACACTGAGGAGTCAACAATTTTGCCGTGGATTCTTTTTTTATTTAATAGGAGGGAGAACCAAGCTTGTCTTACTCGCACTTTTGATATCAATGTGACTGATATCTTGTAGGATGGGGCTGGTGACTCACAGCATGAGAGAACAA
Source organism: Scolopax mira (assembly GCA_004320125.1). Classification (NCBI taxonomy): domain Eukaryota; kingdom Metazoa; phylum Chordata; class Aves; order Charadriiformes; family Scolopacidae; genus Scolopax; species Scolopax mira. The sequence continues at coordinate 107,172 of BJBW01002128.1, read as the reverse complement.
AGTGTTGACCTCTGAGGATAACTTTCTGCAGGATGCAAAGAAATTTTGTGATTTTTAGCAATGCTAATGGAGTGAAATATATTGCACATAGGGCTGGAAAAATAGAGGAATATATTCTTAATTTTTTAAGTTAATACCCATTATTTCCAACAAGAATTATATCCATAGTTCTTTGCATTAAAAATAGATTTGTAAGGGAAATGGGAATAGTCTGTTAGGGCTTTTCATGTTCACCAGGCTAAACCTATTTGCCTATTTGCATACCACAGCATCCAAACTGTAGAATTGTTTAAAAAAAAATCAAAACAAACAATGAACTTCTCATTCCAACTGGCTTATCCTGTGGCATTTAAAATGTATCTTTGTAGAGCCTAGTAAAGCAAACACTTCAACCCTTTAGCAGTTATCACGAGTAATTAACTGTTAACAGTGTTCTCTGGAAAAGCGGGACATTTTGTTAATGTTCTACAGGAACATATAAATATAACCAAGGGAGAGGTTTGTTGTGAGCATCACAAAGATAGCTGACACAGAGCTGGGGTAGATTGTAATGTGAGAGAAAAGGAAGATTAATTATATTTCCTGACATTCCCCTTTATAGTCTCAAATCTTGTGGTAGCACCTCTCTTTCAACCTATGAGGAAATATAAGGGTCTGACTCCCTTAAATTTAGTGAGTTTGTACCAAAGATGTTGTTCAGTGGATAGCACTTTATGTTAAAATGAAGGAATATTTCTCTTGAGTTTTCAGAAGCAATTGCCTTTTCCAGGTGGATGATTTCCATTTTCCTTACCCAGCACAGAATTATTATTTTGCTAGCTTAGTGAAAATTCTGTAGTAACTGAAAGTAATATTCCCATTTGGGTTTCCTGATACTGACTGTGGCCATTTTTAGAGCATATTCCGCTGCCAAGAAGAAGAAAAGGATTATGACAAAGCGATACAAATCTCATAGAGAGCTTTTAAGTGCCAGGCCACTATCTCGCTAAGGAAAACACTGCATATTCCCAGCAGGACGCTGATCTGACGTGTATTTCAGTCTTGCACTTCTGCTGGGTGAGGGTATCATCTCCCCAGGGAGGCCTGCCTAATATTTGAAGAAGCTTTAAAGAGGGAGAGAAAATAATAGGCATATCCTGGGAGAGGAGAAAAGAGAGAGAGAGAGAGAATTGGGAGAAGAGGGAAAGGCAGCTGACTGGAGAGGCTACGACAAACTGGCGTATAACATGGCTCATGGAAAGGAAGCCCAGGGGAGCCACTTCTCCTCCTGCAGCGCTGGAGGCCCAGCCATGCTTCCTCTTCTGCCAGAGCCCAGGCTCACTGGTTTGGGCATGGCAGCTGTGGAATGGCTGTGAAGGGCAAGGCTGTAGGGCAAGAGGTAGTTGTCTCAGGAGATGCCTTTGCAAGCAGAAGATGCAGGCATTAGGGAAATGAGGGGAAGGCCCTGGAGGCAGTGCTTTGATGAGGCTCTGAGGAGTGCAGAGAACCAGCTAGAGGTGCAAGGGGCCCCTGCTGTAACACGGGCAGCAGGATTTGAAGAGCTTTGCATGGATAGAGCTTCACCATTTAGCCTTTCTTTGCTGTATGCTTTTACATGCCAAGGCTCAGGGCAGGGAGAAGAGAGAGCGTGCGCTGTTTCACTCAGAGAACTGGGACACTCAGGCTGGGGCAGGCAAGCAAGTGGAGGTACAAATAAGCAGAAACAGAATGAAGAAAGTTGACAAAAACACTGCAAATGTGAACAATATTTTACAAGAACGAACAGGAGTTGGAAAACTTCCTAAAGCTGAACTGTATGTTATCTAAAGGTTGCATCAGCCTTAAACTCCTTTGTTTCCTCTTGCTTTCCGCAACTGGTAAGGACTGTTTTGGGAAGCAAGGCTGGAGGTAAAGAAACCACTGGTCAGTAGCTAGCTAAACTGAAAAAGTGGAACAGCTTTCTGGCTAGGTAGGGATGGAAGAAACAATTTTCTGTGTCTTTGTTTCCCCAGAAATTATGTTTGGTCATCTTAAAGTACTTAGGCGTAAAACCTTGTATGTATGCAATGCACTGTCAAACAATATCGATGACTTTATCTTGACTGAAAACGTTGGTTTTTTGTGATACAAAGTGGTTAGGAAAGACACCCCTGTTCTTGTGAGGCATCTCAATGAACAAAATGGAGCTTTTTGGAATACCTCACAAGTCCTGCATTTGTGTTATTTAAAATAGATCAAATGTCCCACCTGCCTCAGTGGACTACTATGGTGTGGGAGCAAGAGTCAGTGGCAGAGCAGAGGAATATTTCATGCCAATGTTTCTGTGAAATCTATGAAGTTCTGTGAATCGGTGTCACTTATGAGCCTAAACTACTCTTCCACAGTGGCTAGATTTGAGTATTTGCAAGTTCCTCAAAATCTTTCCTTCTTACTCACATCAGTTCCTTTTGAATTTGCAAATCTCTTTTCCGACCATCACTGATCTCTTGTTAATACCATCTTTCTCATTGACTGTACCTGAGAATGCAAAAGTATGATTCAGTGGATTCTCACCTGTTTCTTGGTAAAATCAGTATAGGAGTCTGTGGGATCTCTCACTCTTTAGATGTGCTTGTCTAGACTTGGATAAAAGATGAATATTTGTGAACATGCTAGCCTGCTTCAACCTAATTATCTAATCCCGTCAACACACACTAATGAAGTTTGCCTTGTCAGTATCAGAAATGTAGACCATGTTAGAGTTCACTTGCCAAAAAAGTAATAAAATAACAACTGGACTATTGCACTAAAGGCAAAGCTGGACTACTTTGGGGCAGGTGATATACAGGAAAAGGAGGAATCTTGAATCTTAATGGGCTTTGCATAGTAAGGAGATAATTATGGAAAAATAAGTCCCCACTTCCATCACTTTCAGCCATGTGTTCTGACCCTGCCTTTGAATCATTTCTGATATATGTTGTGTGCTCTTACACTCTGTTCAGATCATTTGTCCAGTAAGACTAGACACTTCTTTTTTTTTTTTTTCCTGGATCACTTTTCTGCTAGATTAGTGATTTGAACTGGCTCAGGAAACAGGTCTGACAAGCTCTGAGGACAGCAGCAGGTAAACAGAGTAATCACACTGCTGGGGGAAGAGCAGGGAGACGAGGTGAGCAGCAGCAGTGAGCTGTGAGCTGCTGGATCTTGTGTAGCTTCATTTCCACAAAGGTATTGAACATTTTTTGGATGGTTTAACAAACGAAAGTTGTTCTGACAGCAGTGTCTGACAGCAGGAGTCCAGAAACAAGTTGACCACTCTCTTTTAAGTCCCACTCACAAAATGAGCCCTATTCACATGGGTCATCAAGAGGCACTACGTTGGGTTGCTGCTTTGCTTGCCTGGGCACCATTTGGCTTGAATATGTTCTGAGTTCCACTGAACTTCTTTCTTGGGAGGCACAGAAATCAGGGTATCTCCCAAATACCGTTTAACCATGGTTAATTAAAAATGTGGCACCAAAATGAGACATTGCTCACAGTTAATTGAGCAGATCTGTGACTTTATCTCCTCCCTATTGCTGAAATAGTTAACGGTGTTGACATGTAAATTATCCTTACTGTTTGTTTAATAAAGAGCAGAAATCATCTCTCCCAAACAAGTACAGTCCACCCAAGGAACCATTAGACAAATACCCCAGGACTTGCTCCCAGCTACTTGGTTGGTTAATTATATGCCCCACCTCTTCCTTATCAGACTAGGAACCCTATTTCATCATCAGGAAAACTGTCACAGACACAACAAAGCCACCGGCATTTGTAAGATAACTGCAATCCCTTCACCTAACATGCACTGTTTAAAACACTGTTGGCCAACTCATCATCAGAGGACACCGGCTGTCATACCTGCTGTGCACAGGTCAGTGCTGTGCAGAACCTGCCACTCTACAAATTTCACCAGGGGGTGTAATAGTTGGACACAGCAGAATTACTGTCTCCTCAGCTCACATGCTTTACAGTTGTACACTTGTCAGCCCAGCGATCCTGGCAATCAAAAATGACAACAGTAATGGGAAAAAAAAAAAACCAACCCTGACACTATTTGCAGCTTCTGTATCCATCCCAGTCAGATGAACAACTACCTGCCTTTGGGCTCCTGTGGTACTTCTGGAGCCAGTTTAACTGGTTCAGATGTGGCATGGACTGCTCTGCCAAACCCTGTAATGCCTGGGGCACCCAAGACAGCCTGTTGTGCCTGTTGGTAGTGCAGAGGGTTCTTCATTCTTGCTCAGTAGCTTTTCTTTTCCATGCTGGACAATCTTCTTCAGAAGGTCACTACAGATTCAGATGCCATTGATTGTTTTGTGACCGTTTGAGTGAGTTCTGGGACTCTTTTAAACCTTGGCTTGTTTAAAAATGCATAAGTAACATGGTGGTAGAGAATTTCTGTTTCTTAGAGCTATCTGCTATTATAGACCGTAACATAAAAATCAAATTGCCTCTTTTCTGGCACAACGCAGGAAAAAAGCTCAAAGGTGGGAATATGCCACTGGGGAGGTGAAGGAAGTGGTGGGGATCTCTGTAAGCAAAATGCCTACAAATACGTGTTTAGCCATAGCCTTATGGCCATCAGACTATCTGTGTACCTTTGATATAATCCAGAGAAGGGAATTAAACACCTTTAGTTCTTGTTCTTTTCCAGACTACATTGCAGCTTGATAGGTCCTTTATTGCCATTCTCAGCCCTGCACACAGACGCAAGGGAGAGGGTGCTGTAAGTGAAATGTGGGTTGGTGTAAACTGTGTGCATGTGGGGCAGGTGGGGGGGAAATGATGGTGTTTGCTATACAATAAGCCAGTATTACTGCTGAAACTGCAGCCTGAGGCACTACCTTCCCCCCAAAATAAAAGGGAGCAGCTGGAATACTTTTGTTCTGTCTGAGTTTGGTTATCCACTTTGCAGTATAGCCCCACAAAGTGTCAAAGCTGAAGAGACAGGACATGGCAGCATGAGGTCAGGGCAAAGAGAAAAGGGATGGTGGGAGTTCCTGCAGCCAACAGTGTCTGCACAAGGAACCACAGCCTCGGACCTCTGGCAAGTTGGTGAAGTAATTTATGTGAAGACTTGGACAGTAACTCAACACAAATGAAGTTGTAGGTGTAATGATGTTTTGAATCAAAACAAACTAGTTCAAAATTTAAATCAATAACAAGCGCTTAAAGCTATCGTTCAGGAGAGAACTACTGCTGGCATAATGGTTTGTGTTTTTGAAATGCAGAGCAGTGAACATCTCTGAAGGCCATTTGTTGGGCTTCCTGTGAAATTATATGTGGCTCCTGAGATAGGGTTTTAATGCAAAATGCATATCAGCATATTCTTAACTGTAGGTATGTGACTTGCTCATTGAAGTCTTGCTTACCTACATGGCTGAAATGAGACGTCGGATGTTGTTTCACAACACTTTTAGCTGACATAAGCCGGCACCGCTGCCCAAAACAGTGCAAGGGTGAAGTTAGAAGATCCAGTTGAGCCAAACTAACAGGTCGTTGTTGCTGAAAGGGGGTGGTTCTTCTGTCCGCCCCCTCAACCTGCCTCCCATGTGCCCCTTACACTTTTCTTGTCCCGGCCCTCCTCTGATCCTTCAGTGGGCCATTCCAGCTCCTATGCGGTTAAAAGAAGACAACAGTTGTCCTGTGGTTTAATGAGCTGAGCTGGCTCACTGCAAAGTTGCTTGGGTGTTAGGGCTGCACAAGGAAGAAGGACCTGGCCCCATAGCTGCAGGCAGGTGTAGCGAAGAGGGGAAGGAAGGTGTGGGACTTAACGTTTTTGGCAGCAGTAAGCTATTAAATTGGCTCGGCTGCATCTTCTAGCTGCACCCAGAGCTGACCCTGTTGGAATCCCACCTGGCTTTTATTTTTTGCTTCCCCACCACCTCCTTCCTTGTGCCAGCACCAGTATTTGCACAGCCAGCTGATGAATTGTGCCAGGCATCAAAGCCAAACCAACGAAACCGTTGTTTAGCTTCAACTAATACCAGCTTTACAGATGAGTGGCAGGGGGGCAGGAAGGAATAGAGTATGGAAATGGAGGGAAAGACTTGGGCAGTATTTTCAGCAGCAGTGACTGCTTAAGGCGTTAGTGGAAGTACATCCCTGGAGGTCTGATACTGTGGTTGAGCCTAGAAAATGAGACATACCGAGTTTCCAGAGCATATTTGCATGAAGCTCAAAGGGGAAAGACAATGGATTTCTCCGTTTCAGATTTCGTTCACTGGCTTCTTCCAAGCGGTAACTTGACCCAGTTATCCATCTCAGGCAATCCCAGATTTCTCCTCCTATTAAAAACCACCCTGTGATTTAGTAAGGAGTGTGTAAATGAATCACTTTTGTCAAATAAGTGGAAAAAAATACATTGGTTTTTGCTTTTTGAAATACATCTGACCTGTTTGGTTGCTAGATATTTGTTTTAAAACATAATAACTGTTATTACTGCTGAGACAAACACAATATGATGCCAAAAACTAAACTGGATCCACTGTTGATTTTGCAGTTTTAAGTTCCAGTTACCCAGGCTGTCTGTTTTCGGTTCCAAATCATCACAAAACAACCAGATTTAACGTCTCAAGAAATGCTGGATTTACTTGAAAGAACTTTGTAGATATTAAGAGGTTGTTGGATGTGTTTTAGTGTTGGCTGCCATGGCTGAAGTTTAAAAACTTGAATTTTAGGTTACACAAGACTAAGGAGTGTGGAGGAAAAAATGGAAAAGCTGGATGATGATGTGAGTGTAGCCTATGCATCGGCTGCAGAGCTGAGTACACAGTCGTGCTTTCTCTTAAAAATAGCCCCTTTAAGCTACCCCACGAAGAGAATATATACAAGAGCAGCTTCAGTGTTCATGGGGAAAAAAAGAAGGGTCAAGAAAAAGGATGAAGAAAATTGATTTTAAAATTTAAATTCACTTTATATTTCTATTTTTTTCCCCTGCAGTAATCACGCTTCTGCATTCTCTTGCTCTAAGTAATCTGCTCCATAAATTAAATGTGTGTGTTTTCAAATTAACCCTTGGAATCACAGACTAGAGCTTGGGGTAATTTAAAGATGTATTTTATGAGTCTTGGAGCTATAGATATCACCAAATAAGAAGTAAGAAATTTTATAAGCCAATCAAAATTTGGGCCAAGTAAGCCCAAATCCAAAGTACTCTTTCCACAAGCATCCTTAATATCAGTTTAAGCCAGGTTGGCCCATGTACACAGAGTATTAGCATGCTATAAAAGGCTTTTAGAGACAGACCATCTTTGGGCAAGGTCCATTATCTTATAAGAAGCAAGAAGAGAAGAACTTTTTCACTAAAGAAAGAAAGAACCGAGAGGTAGGCCCATATTTCCACATTACTAATGATAATGGTGAAAATACTACTGCATGGTATTACAGCTATTTAGAAAGCATATCCTCAGTCAAAACAGTTTGCTGGTTTCCTTCAAAAAAGCTGTTAAGATTCCTTCAGACTCTGCCTGCTTTGGAGAATTCAGCTGTGCCATACCATCTGCTGCCAAGCACTTCCACTCCCTGTCCTCCGTCGCGCTGAGGACACCAACTCTACAGTAGCCTTTTTGTACATTGAAAGGCTTATTTTTGGAAGGCTATCCCCGTGGAGCAATGCTGAGCACTGCTTGCCAAGTAAAGTGCCAGGATGCTGTGGCGTACAAGTTCTTCTTTGTACCAACTGCTGATTTTTACACTGTCCTGAAGAGTGGTCTGGTCCTGATTGAAATTTTTTATGTTCTCAGCAAGGGTGTGCTTGCCCACCTGTGCTTTCCAGTGCCCTTAGACTGTCCAGTCAGATGTTATAGTGTGGGCCAAGCAACTTCCTCCTGAGCGTTTGCCAGGATCTCTCTGAACCTGAATGACACACGACTGAGACCACCAGTGGTTCTGGGTGGTGGCCTTCTAGCTTATCAGACAGCATCCAAAGTGGTGGCTGCTTTGTCAGTTGCCTAAACCAATCTTGCTGTAGTCCTTCTCTTGCACTAGACATTTGTCTGAGCTGTTCCGTTATGCTAATCGAGCAGAAAATAAATTCAATATAAAATAGTTTTCTGCCACGTAAGGATATCTCTATTGCCTTTCACATCTGTCACCACTACTTTTGTGTCTACAATCCCCTTCTCTATTCTTGCTGTATGAACGCACTATTTTCGTGCTGTACTGGTGGGTCTCCAGAGAGAATCACACAGAATTTCTTCACCTTGCCCAATTACTATACATTGAGGTAGAAATTTTTTTTGTTATTGTTTATGCCTGTGCATGCATAGATGTTTGCATGATTTTGGTTTTGTATTTCTGGCTTTGTGTCTTGAAATCTCTAACTACATTATAATCGCATCAATTTGTACTGCTCGTTTGAAATGTCACCTTTATTTTAACCCAAAATGTAGTTTGACACTATAAAGATACAAAGGAATGCAAAATTTTTATAAATTACAAGTTCAGCTGTTCAAAATCAGGGCAAAAGCTATTGCATTTTGATTTGGCTGAGCTACTTTATATAAACTCAGAACTCCCATATTTTGCAAGCAATAACATATGAATATCCCACTGACACCTGAAGATTTAGAACCATATTATTCAAGACTGTTATACTTTAGGGATTTTAGTACTTTGTGTCATGCATGCTGCTGAAATAAAGGCAAGTTGCACCTATGCAATTTCATCACCTTGTCATTTAGACTGGACCATAACATAACCTGAGATGATGCAGGCAGGGGGAAATACAACATACCACTCATTTCACTAACTCACATGCTGCATGCTGAAAAATGTTGTTGAATAGCCCTGTCATGCCCATTTCTATTTAAGGCTTCACAGTTTAGTCTTTGGAAGTCACTAGTGATATTGAAAATGGTGAAGAATGATGAAAATACTGTATGAGCTAGACTGTGAGAGTCTCTTTGTCCTCTCACAGTCTGTTCCCACTGTTGCTTTCCCTCACACATGGTGTTGTAAGGCAATTAATATGTATTGAGTTTATCCATTTTGCTCATCCCAGAAGTATGAAGTTTCATGCATGTATGCCAAACTTATTGTCTCATATACTGTAGTTCTGTTTACCCATGTTTGGAAGTTTCAGAGAGCTCATCAGAAGAAAATAGATACAGTTTTTCCATTGCACAATGGAATAGGCAAAATGTTAGACCAATATTATACCTGTCACAAAGAGAATATTATACCTGTGTCCCATTGTAATATCTTTGTTAGTTTAAAAATCCCAAGTCCCTCAGAGAGTGTCACAAATCCATATAATGTCCCTTTGTGCTAGATTTTTGTATTTCTATCTCTGATTTAGTAGACAGATGTGAAAAAGCATGTGAAGCCAGATAACTCCCTAGTAACTGCACAGCTGCAGATGTTGAAGAGAGCAAGTTATTCTGGCTAAGGTCAGTATTAATTTATGCTCCAAACTTTTCTTCCAGACATGCCATTTTTGATGATATAATATATCTTACTGTTATTTTGGGCTGATCCCTCCCACATTGATCAAACTGCTTCCCCATCTGTGGCCTCTTCTAGCATAAAGTTGTAAAGCGTTCAGATCCCAGTATTTGCTTTTCCTGGGCAAGGGGACTGGTCTTAATTCACAGACAAAAGCAACAGTAAGTTAAAAAGGTCTCAGGATTTCAAGGCTTTATGGTATCTTACATCTATGAGAATTTACAATAACAGTTTCTTTTCTACATTCGTCTTGTTATTTCTGCTCAGAAGGACAATGCAGTCAACCAAAAAAAAGTTCTATTTTGCTTTTGTCACTGGCCAAAGTCTGAATATTTGTGTCTTTTTTTCCCCTCCCTTTGATCTGTCTAAAACTCTTACCAAATTCCCACTCTGCTATGACCCCAGGTTTGGCAGAACCACAAGCTGAAATCTGTATAATATAAACAGATTGTACTAAATAAAGTGCTGCTTTATAGTCAATTGGAATTGGATCATTCACAGTAGGGTAACATGGTTGCCTGATGCTTTAAAATTTGAGGTGTGTTGGATGACCCATGCAGCTTTAAAAGATATTTTTGAATTATGATCTGGCCTAATTTAGCTTAGACAACTGCCTTTCCTATAAAGGAGAACATTAGTTTTATTTTTTAAAAGTATATATTTAAAGATTCTAGGTTAGCTTAGGTAATCCAGAAATCTTAAAGTCTATTCTGGCATCTCTGAATTTAGTATGAATCTTTCCACTTTTTTCAAACATATGTGGATGTTGAAAAAGAACAAGCCTTGGATGGGAAGGCTTCAAACATGGCATAGTATGTTGCAGGCATATGTCTTTTTGCTATCAACCGGCCAACAAAGTTATAGAGCTTCCCTAACTTGGCCCTTGGAGTGGTTCTTAGTAGTCTCAGCTCAGCACCGTGCTAATGAAGCTGAAGGGATTCAGGTCAGCTTGGAGCACTAGTAGGAGCAAGTTGACATCTGTACAAAATAGGCTGTTTAGATATAACTGCAAAAGATTGCCCCACATACACATTGTCCAATGCCAAATGAATCTATCACATTAGGACAGTAACCCAGCAAATGATCTTACTTAGTCTGGGAGTAGAGCAAAGGGAATTCACGTGGAAGGGAATTAATTCAGGTTTGTAAAAGAATTGCTAAAGAAATATCATCGCCTAATGAAGCAGGCTAAGGGTGGCACCAATACTACAGTTTTCTTTGGTATTATCTCACAGAAATGAATTCTGCCTTGAGAAAAAAAAAACTGTGTGTGTAACATATATCCTTACTTTTCTCTCACATGGTACAGAAATAACAGGTTCCTCACTAGAGCATCTCAGTACTGGCCCATGATCATGCGTATAACGACAGGACAAGGGATAATGATTTTAAACTAAAAGAGGGTAGATTCAGACTAGATAGAAGAAAGAAATCTTTTATGATGAGGATGATGAAACACTGGAACAACTTGCCCAGAGAGATGCCCCATCCCTGGAAACATTCAAGGTCAGGCTGGATGGGGCTCTGAGCAACCTGATCTAGTTGAAGGTGTCCCTGCTTATTGCAGGGGGGTTGGACTAGATGACCTTTAAAGGTCCTTCCAACCCAAACCATTCTGTGATTCTATGATTCTATGACTTTTGTCTTTTGTCATAGAATTGTGGTGTACTGTGGTGTTCATGCCTGGTTTTGGAAGCAGCTATTTTATTTCTGCTACTTACCAGTTTTGCCTGAAGGTGTTCCTCCATGTGCACAAAGGTTCAGTGTTTGCATATAAGGCAGTGCAAGAGGATTTTTTGAGGATTTTATTTTTCCTTGTAGCCACTTGTACTGGAAATTAAAAGAAAAAGTCACAGGAAAAATGTATGGTCTCCAGAAAAAAAAAACAAGCTTATTTTTGCAAAATTCAGAGGTGGGGGCAAAATATAAGTAGACTGTTACCTTTTATAATTCAGGGACTGTGATTGTTTTGGTTTGGGTCATCAAAGCTGAAGTATTTACTTCTTTTGAAATTAAAATTTCACCCCTGAGAAAGCTCTAAGCTACCATGAAAAAAGATGGCATAGCTCTACAATTGAGGTATCCAGCAATTCTAAAGGACCTGATCTCTATAAAAGTCACTGGAACAATTCCCATTGATTCCCACTGACTTACGGTCAGGTCTTAAGAAACACCAACTTTAAGTTATCTTAACTTTTAAATATTCCCTTGATAGAAAGCTGTCACGTGGTGCTGAGCAAATAGTAAATAAAAGTTCCTAAATTAAAAATGCCTCGAATGACAATCATGCTCTTGATCTATCAGCCTCCTGGAGCAGGGACCTGGCCACAGTGTGCCACGGTTCCCTGCCAGCCGTCGTGTTTGTTTCTCTCCCTGTAGTGAAAGACAAAGTGGGAGCCTGACAAATGCGTACGTCTTACTGTGATAGGAGGCTGTGATGTAGCTGGGATGCCCATCCAGGAGTTTGGGGGTATTCTGGGTGCCCAGGTACCTCAGGTTAAGGTATAGTTACTGTGATATTTGGATACTATAGTAGCATGTTAGCTGAGTGGATTTAGTATGGTTGTGGCCTGTTGCATTTTCTCTGCCTGTGTTGTTTAAATTAGTAATTTTGCTATGAGATACAGCAAGTTTTAAAAAAATATTTTAAAAATCTAAAAAAAATAAAAATATTTTAAGACACTCCCTAGTTCCTCTTCAGTTTTATTACTGTGTCTCTACTGCTTATGCCAGTGGTTGTATTCTTAGAGGGGTTACTTTGTCAATATACACTGCCCCTTAAAATCACTCTTATTTATTGCCTACAACATACATGTAATACCCATCTCCAGTAATTTGCAGATAATCTCCTGCAAATGCTGCCAAAATTCCAGGAAGGCTTCAGGATGGTTCCCCCTTACTTGTCAGATGTAGTGTTTAATGGTGAACCCATTTTGTAAAAGCTTGCCACCTTTTTTTTTTTTTTTTTAATGCTGTGCACCTGCTCTGGAAAGAAATCTGAAATGGAGCCTGATGTTGCCCTCACAAGACAGAGCACGCTCACCCCGGGCACAGCATCCCACGAGGCAAGCAAAGAGAGTCAGCAGCAGAAATTCCAGCTCCCATGTTTTGTAGATGCCAGATCTTAAGCTTCAGCTCTCTAGCACTGAGCTGCGATGTGCCCTGGATCTCATGCCAGAACTCAGGTTGCCTGTTCATAGTATAGACATGCCTTTCATGTTCAAAATTATGTCTAAGGAAGAACCGGAGATAAGGCAGATACTGGCAAAGGGAGAGAGGAGAAGGGAATTTCTACATTTATTAGTCATGTTACTGAAGAAAGAGGAAAGATTTTTATCATGTCTGTCTTGCTGAAAGCAAGGCTCTGGGTTCACAAGATCTGCTGGTAGCGGTGCATAACTGAGTCTGCTTTCATACATGCTAATGCTAGAAGGTTAACATCACCTTCCTTACAACACAGAGGGAGAAAGCCCTTGTCGTCAAGGTGTTTGCTGCACGTCTGCCTCTGTCTGCGTGACCAAGAGGTCAGAATTAACCTGGTGTCTGTTCCAAGTGTTAATAAAATGGGGAAAGTGTTAATAAAAAAAGTGGGGGAACACAGCACAAATCTAACCAGGGATGGGAAGGAAGCTGTCTATGCCATGCATACTCCACCGGCCCTGCCCCATGGAAGGGCTGAACTCCTTCTAGATACCCACTGCTTGGTGAACTTCAAACCTGGTGCTCAACGTACTTATCGTGAACAAAATAAAGACTAGTGGTGTGAAGATAACTACAGCATTCCTACTGATGGAATTTTAGTGGAAAGAAATGGAAATGGAAATGGAAAAAAAATAAAATGGAATAGAAATAAATGGGGGGGGGGGAAGGAAAAATGTAATGGAAAAAAATGACTTATTAATGAACAGATTTTGTTGTTTTACTGGTCTGAGGAGCATGGTCCCTTTAAAAGCCTTGGCCTCCTTTCCTAAAGGTTGTTGCTGAGCTGTGCCGCACCCCTGCATAAGCAACACCTGCATACCTGCAGGGTGCTTTCTTCTTGATAGCTTGTACACCTTGATAATAAATGTTGGTGGAGTGGTCTAGGTGCGTGACATTTAGCTATTCATTTTATTCATGTCAGGACATTGATTTAATATTTGCCAGATCCCCCAGTGACGTAATAACTTAGGGTGCTTCTAACAGCCTTTTTTGTGGCGTTTTGTGTTCTTGGTAGCCAGGGTGCCAATGAATTTTAAAAGGGAAAAAACAAACAAACAAAAAGACACATCTTTTTCTCTAAAGGCATGCTCAAATGGCAAATCCTATCAAGAATAATAACAAACTGATTCCTGCACCGTGGGACCTGTATGCGACCATCTTCTCAGCAAACTGATAGTGTTTCAGAGCAGTTTCTCGGTGTTGACTGACTGCTTATGACATATGTTAAGCTGAACTTGGGGGCCTGTGCAATTGCTGTGGACACAGAAATGTATAAGGTGTCCAGGAATCCTCACAGTTCAGATCCTACAGGGTCTGAGGAAGCCTGATGGATTTTAAGGAGAAGTGAGGCATTTGGGAGCGATGCAATATTCAAGGCTTCCAAAAATCTTTCTACACCATGCTGTATATATGTGTAGCCCTCTAAGAAGAAATAGTTAACTTCTTGCAGAAAAAAAAAATAATAATGAGAGGTTCTTTGCCTCTAGACGTGCATGCTGTTGAACTTCCACAAGCGACCAGGCTGCTTTTAGCCATCTTTGTTTCTTACCTGGAGTGTGGAAGGGGTGTGAGCAGAGCATTACTGCTGGTCTCTGATGGTTATCTCCTTCTGGTAAGATCCACCAGAGCAGAGCAGGCATCTCCCAACAGGTATTTTGGGTCCTCCGGCACATCAACGCGCAGACAGAGTATGGATAGATTAAGGTCATGTTTTCCTTGTTTGGTGGAGGAATAGGGAACTCAAAGCCATTGCGTTTTCAGGTTTTTACACATTTAAAACGTAAACGGGGTAAATAAGGCACTCCTTTGAAACAATTAATGAGGTGTTCATTATGTGGGAAGGAGGGAGAGAGAACAAAATGGTAGGAGTGAGACCACTGAGGTAAATACGCGTAGGAGAAAAATAATTAGAGAGCACAGGCACAATGTAAGCTGCTGAAAGAGGCAGAGGAGAAAGAAATGTGGGGCTTACTGGGTTAGGACAGCAGGAGGCAGGGAGATGGTTGGCAGAAAAAAAATGAAGGCATGTGCATGCTCACCAGAAGGAGCTGCACAAATACCAGCTGGGGAGGAGCTGCTTTGCAGGATCAAAGAGCAAGTGCAGTATTTCAGTGTGTGTTTGTATCGTGTATAACACAATGCAATTCCAGTCCCAATTACTATTAAAAGATAGTATAGACACAATCAAAAATCATCACATGCAGGCCTCAGTAGGAAAGACGACACGAGGGCTTGGCAAACCGTTGGCTGACCTAGTCTGTCACTTCTTATTTTGTTCCCAGTTATTCATCGTAGAGCTAATTAGTGGCATATTGTAGAACTGAGGTCATTAAAGACTTAGACCTCTTTGCACCTTCTCCAGCTAATTTTAAAACCAACTAGAGTGTTTTGGTCCACTTCCTTTTTGCAGACAATGCCACTGTGTTCACCACCTCCCCCCCACCTTGCCCTTTATTTTGGCATTTGCACATTTCCACTGCCTCCCTTCAACTCCGGGCAATGGCTGGAGATTTCCCAGTGTAGACACACTGCTCTTCTTTCTTTCTGGACTATAGTCCTTGCCTGAAGTAGGTGGGAGCAGGACGCAGATTCCACCCCACACGCTTCACATCGAAAGGACCTCACTTGTGTGTAGGCTGAGAACTGAGCTGCACTAGGGAAAACTTCCAGGATGACAGACAGCTCTGGAAATTCAAATCAGCTTTAAAGAGAAACACACAGCATTTAGCTGGCTCTGCACTGATAACAAGCATTTGCAATCGCTAGATCATGACAACTGCACCATGCAGGGATAATTGTCTGTTATAAATGGCACTGTAGTAAGGAGGAGACCAGTGATCTGTCTTTAACATGATTATACACCACAAATCAACGATAAGGCAGGCATTGCTTCTCTGATTCACTTTTGTCGAAGATGAATAACCACAAGGCAAAGAAAACCAAAAATCAAAACAAAGCACATAATTTGTGGATGCTTTTCAATCTAAAAAAAAAAAAAAAAAATCTAGAAATTAATTATTTCTGTAGACTGATACATCTGAGCAATACAATCCTAGAGAGAATACGAGGTTTATAAATTCATTTTGGCCTTAATGTTTGCTGCGGCATCCAGCACCACACAGCACACAGGAGTGTTACACTGTGAGGGAGACAGGAGAGCAGAGTCCTGGCCATTTGCAATTACCAGAAGCCTTGTAAGCACGTTCCTCTTCAGCCGGTGGTGTCATTTCAGTGTCCTGGCTAAATTTCAGTTTGATTAGTTACACGCTGACTGCTTAATATCTCAAGAAGCATAGTTGTCATTGTCTTTAATTATTTGGAGATAAAAATTTGTATATTTGGGTGTTTTTTGAGCATGATAGTCACACGTAAAATTCTACATGAATACTCTGTTTAGCAGGCAAAGAAAAACATATGAAATTTGAGCCAAAGAGCTTAAAATCAACATAAGGATGAAACTACATTAGAAGACCATCTGGGGAAATGAGTTGTGGTAAAGATTCTTTAGTGGGAGCGTGAATGGATGGCAAATGTGAATGTAAGGGAAAAGGAATGTATCTGTAAATCAATAGATTATATAATTTGCTTTATTTTTCACATGCCTTGCTAGAAAGTTCTCATGATGTTTGCAGTCTTAAAGCAATTTCAACTTCTTGCTTTCAGTGCCCTAGTATTGAAAAGATTTAAAATGGGGTTTTGCAGAGAGAGGGTGTCGTGGCCTCAAACCAGGACAGAGGGCTAGCAGGTTTTACCAGGATCATAGAAACCAAACAAGCTCCCTTTCTCTATGTATGCTGCCTCTGAAAATGCCAAACAAAGACAAGAAAGATTTATTTAATTAATCACAAGGCATGACTGTAATTTTATTTCTCATCTGAAAAATGAGAAATATGGTTCCAGCAGTATACAGTGCCCCTTCTGCATGATAGATGAGGCACCTGCTTTGGATACCTCACACACCTAATCCAGCCTAAAAACAGGACAATGCCCTAGCAGTTTTGTCAGCTGAATCCTAAATCTGAATCCTAAACTGTTTCTGGCAATATCTTGTGTTTTCCCTAGAGTGTATCTCATCTGAACACTGACCAAACTTGACCTATTTTGTTCCAAGATTTGATGAGATCACAGTGAAAGCCTGTCTAACTGCAGGCCATAAATTGTTGTAATCCTCCATCTGGTCGCTCTCTGACAAGTATATGCTTTGCTCAACCGGGGTGATAGAGACTATCAGGGCTGTCTTCTACATGCTGAAGGCCTTAGGCACGGGGGGGGGGGGGGGGGGGGGGGGGGCTGTAGGGGCTCCCCAGTCTGTTGGGTTCACATACTGCGCGACTGGACATTGCAGAAGCTGGACCAACTGTTCATTGACTGTAGGGCCACTTGCAGATTGCAGCTTTACAGCTAGAGTACAGCAGCCTTGCTGTTTCTTGCTATTTTTCAGTTTTCTGGGGGCCTTCTGTGGTGACGTCCATACTGAATGTTTGATCCATTTCTGTAAAGATGATACTTTTAGACTTACAGATAAAATGCTTTACACTGAAAACTACTTTATAATTAATTCTCTGAGGAGGCAAATGGGTGCCTTATTTTTGCCTTTTTGTTTTGTTTCCCCCATTTTAGAGACATTGACTGTGGTATTCAGAGAACTGTTTTCCTGTGTTGGTAAGCCATGTAGTCCTTTGCCTTCTCTGTGACACCTCCAACAACAGCAGAATCCCTGGATAAGCACAGAATGCTTTAGTCCTTTAAACTATCTTATTAGTGGACTGAGATCACTACTTGCAATTCAAGTTGCCCAGTACTTCCTACATTGAGACTATATTGATCTTATGTGTTTAGAACTTCATCAAACATTAATTGTCCTTGGTGTGTGCTTCAGGCAGAATATGTGTAGAAAATGTCAGCAAAATGGTTCAAGTCTTTCTGAAAATAGGATAATAGAATAAAAAATAGATTTGCCAAGGCTGAAAATACTAGACAGTATTTTTTTAGACAGATTTTTTAGACAAATATTTTTTAGACAGATACTTTTTTTGAGAGAGAGTTTCTAGTGCTCCTGTCCACTCAGGAAGAGAGATGAAATTTGGCAGGGTGAAGAAAGATGAATTCTGTGTCAAGAGAAGAGCTATAAGCTGTAAACCAGTCTTAGTTTTGCAACTAAATATTGCAAAAACAGCTTTCATAATGGCTAACTGCAGCATGAACCTGGGGAATAAACAAAATCACTCTCCATTATTTGACCACTATTTGTTCTGTTCACTGAATGAGAAAGGGTTCTATAGGAAGGAACATATATAAATATGCTATTAAAGATAGGCACTAGGATGCACCCAAACTGAATATTTTACTAGATTTATACCAGCAATACTAATTTCAATTGGTTGCAACTGCCAGCTGTTTAGCTGCTTTTTTTTTTTCCTGATTTTTACTTGCAGAGAGGATTTCAGATGTGATATATGCAATAGTGTATGAAGTGTAGAGGGGGTTGCTTTTAAAGCTGGTCAAACTTGTTTGTCAAAAATTTGGCTGGTTTTGGTCAAGCAAGAAAACAGAGTTTAAAATTGGTCTAAATGGTCTTGTTGTGTGGGCAACCTTTTCCAGTTCACAACTTCCTGTGACTGCCAGCATGTTTGTAACCTACAAGGTAATTTCCTCCTGAAAGTGCAAACGGAAACGAATACAATACACGGGCATTTATTGTCAGGGTTATCTGTTATTGAGAAATCACTAAGAACCCATTGCCTTGGGGTGACTAAATAGACACTGATTTATTTACTCTCCAGAGTTCAGTTTCTCCCATTCCTTAAGCAAAGAGCAAAGGAAAACTCTGGAAATGGAGAATATAGGAAAGAAAAAAACATGGGAATGCAGGTATACCCAGCGCCCAGGATTTGGATTCTTTAAGCCAGCCAAAAACAATTCTGCCTTTAATAATTTTTGGTGGGATCCTTGAGATGCTGTGGCCTCTGTTGGTTCATCAACTGCAGAGGGGCAATGGTTTTTTTGTTTTTTACCATATCAACAGCTGCCTTTTCTAGCATGCAATAATCACACCCACTCACTGAATTCATCAGCCCTATCACACTTTCTCCTTGTCTTCTGTTACTCACCAGAGAGCCCTGCTCCTACGCTCAGTGTAGTTCTAAAACCATGTTTGCAGTTGTGCTCAAAATGGCAGTATTTTTCCTCAGTTAGAAAAAAAAAAGCTCGCTAAGTCCATCAGTTTCATAACCTCTTCAAACAGGCTGAAGCCAACAACACTATCAAAAAAGATAAGTTTCACCCTTTCTCCCACCTCAGTCCTGCACCTGCACAAGATCAGCACAAGGATTTGGACAACCACACAATGAGCTAGAGCAGGGAACTCATCCAAATTAAAAATGAGCTTGGCCCCTGAAACATTTGTTTTCCCCGGCCAGATCAGTTCCCCAGGCCTGCTCGGTTCGCAGCTGCACCAACGACTGTGCCAGCACAAAGGGGGCGGGTGGGTGACATGGGGTTAGGGATGAGCAGCCGGTGCGGAGGAGGAGGAAGGGTGGGACTGTCTTACTACTGACTTATGCAGCCAAGAGTGACCCTGAACTTGGGCAACGTGACTTAGACCTGCACCGGTTTAGAAAAATTGAAAAGAGGTTTCTAAATTACTCGAGATAAGTACCTTTTACATGAGGAATAAAAATAAGATATGGTGCATTTTTCTTTTATGTTTTTAATCACTCTATAAAATGGGCTGAGTATTTTGTCAAAAAATATCAACAAAGCGTGCAAGTAAAGGGATGCATTTCGATGCAATGTGTGTAATTTTGTTAGTCTTCCAATAGTGTAATATATTTGCTTCCTCTTTGGGTATGAAGGAGGAGATAGAATCCTGTATCCAGACAATTACCATGGTTCTCCCAGCCCTCATCCATCACCACAGTCTAGTCCTACCCCAAGGCCTCTTTAGCCCATGGACGCTAGTGGAGCTCCTGTGGAGCTCCTGACTGTGGCATTCCCTAGCCCTGCCTGGCAAGCGGTGACACACAGCCACTGGCCTGGCACTGGTCATTAAGTGCACTGGTTGTACATACAGCTGGTACAACCGAGTGACCAAGTAGTAAGAGCTCAGGGTTACAAACCACCCTTGATTTCTTTTCTCATCGAGTTATTAGCTTTAATTTTCTATCTGCCACCTGTCTGAATAAATTTTAATATATCATTCTCTGGTGGTTTTTGCAACAAGATGTAACTGGGACAAGGACTGTAAGAACTTGAAAACAGTGATTAAAATGAGAGATAAGATAAATCTTAGCGGTGTCTTCCAAGAAACCAGTAATAGAGGTAGGTTATTCCAGTTATGTAAATCTTACTTGAGCTGAGTGACTGAAGAGAAATTTAATTTTAAAAGAAGCAACAATGTTTGGTTACATGAAGTCCATTATCTCTTACTGGGGAGATGGCCAGGAGAAAAGTGAAACTACCTTCAAAAGCATCTACGTGGACACAGGCAAGATTCAAGAGGAGAATTTCCTTCTCTAGAAAGTACAATCCTGGTGCAGCACAGCAGCAGGAATACTGTGCTCTGCGGGAGCATGTGATTTGCCGTCAGAACAGAGGGCAAGCTCCCTTCCTTCCCAGCAATGTAATATTGCTGGAGCAAAGTCCTTACGTCAGAATCTATAGAGAAAACAACCAATAAAGGAGATAAGGGAGTGCCCTGCTTAGCACTTTGTTTTGGCCCGAACCTTTTGGATTCATAACTTTTAATAAGGATCTTGGCAGCTTTAGCTGGGTACATTAATCTTAGGAAAGTAATGAATTTTGGTCTGAATCCCATCATCTCAAGGGTGGAAAAGATGAATAACTACTCAATCTGATCAAAGACCTTTCTGGTATCTGCAGATAGATTTACAGCAGAAGCCTTATTTAATGTAATAGAGGGAAATACATGTAATAACCTTGTAAAATTATCAGTTTCACATTCATTCTACAGCAATCCCACTTAATCATGGCGGACCAGTTCAGGAAGAACTTCTAAGAGCGAAATGGGTTGTTTGTTCTTTTGTACTGAATGTGAGTCAGGAAATTAAGGCAGGTTCCAAGTAGACATTTGACTCTACAGAGACAAACTCTAGAAAATGGCCAGACTCTCCAAGGCAGGAGTATGGAGCCCTCATGTCAGAATTTCTGTCTTCAAGGCCCTTAGTTCCTCATTGTTTGTGTGCAATCTACACAGTTCCACCTCACAGCTTCTCTTCAGCAAGGGGAAATTGAATCTCGTCACTAGAGGATGAGGACAGATCAACCTCTGGCATAAACCAGCTGGCTTCGGCTTCTGCTGAGGGATGCAGAAATCACTGTTGTGAGGCTGGCACCAGAAGTTCCCCCAAGCACCAGCCTCCTTAAACAGCTCAAGGTAACTACCACCCCAATAGTTACCCGTTAAAGCATCCCCATTAAAGTGCTGGTGGTGGGCCCCCTGCTCGGTGGGCCTTGGGCAGGTGCTTGGGGGTGCTAAGGCTGTGGTGCTTCTGCTGCTGGGGGAGCCAGGGAGTTGGAAAGAAGAGAGGTGAAGGGGAAGGAGAGCGGCACCAACGACCCCTTTACCCCTTCCTCAACAGTGGAAATCAGCTACGAACTCTGTCTGCTGTGGCCAGACAGGTCCTTGTACCCAGATGGGTCTGGAAAACCATACGCAGCTCTGCAGTTATGGTGACCTCCTAAAAATACTCCTTACCTTCTCCCACATGCTGTCTTCTGCCTGAGGCATCTTTCCCAAACAGACTCCTGTAGTTGCTAAACAGTCTGTGTATCCTATTTTAATAATGCTGAGGTGGGAGGCTTGTTTAATACCTCACCTATTCATAGAGGCAGCAGGCAAGCCATGAAGGACAGAGGTTGATAAATTTTACCAACCAGCCCAGGAGAGAAGGAAATAATGAAATCAGGTATCCCTAGAAAGCTATTCTTCTTGACAGAACTGCCTCTTCTCTCCGAAAATAACATTGGTATTTTCCCACGCTAGGGCAACACTGTAATAGCTAAAAAGAAAATTACTCCAGTGATTTTAATGTAAATAGCCAGTTAGGTGTTTGATACAGTTTAATTATCTGTGAAATTCTCCTTTCTGGCAGAAACCTGGTGTACGTAAAGGTGAAGGAAAGTTACTGAGTTTGGAGCTAAACTGTCTCCAGAAGGCTCTCTCTGTCCCTGGAACCTTTTGAATAAGCCAGATGAAGCCTGGCTGAGGTTTACAAGAAATACTAAATCATAATCTGCATACAAAATCTGATTTTAGAGGAAGATTGAAACTAGTAATAGTAGTAGCAGTATTATTAGTAGTATTTCTTAAATATTTGTTACATCATAGTATAGAATATGCACATAATGAATATCTTTTAGCACTCTGCCTTCTGATAAGCTATTCCTGAGACACGGATTTTAAAGGTGATTAGGCAGGCACTTGGTGAAATGTTAAGAAGGGTCTACGAGGTTAAAGTTTCCTTTGAGAACCTTATTAGAAGTTTACCTGCAGAAGTGCCCCAACTCCATTAAAATTCAGGTTCACAGGCCTGATGGTGTCATTGGATTGTACACCTAATCTGATAAAAAGCCAGGCTGTTTACAGAAGGGATGGTTCTTCTCTTTCTTCATCCCTCCAGCCTCGCGGCCTGTTTTCCTTGCACCAGTCTGAAGGATGGTATAGCTGCAGAGTAAAAGGAGGGGAAAAAACAAAGAAGTTCTCTGTGGCCTCTTGAGATAGCACCAGATAGTTATTCAGCCCAATGCAGAGGAGGAACACCGTTGTAGGTGTAGCATCAAGCCAGATAACCAGGTATACGTGCCCCTCTGCTCTCTTTTTTTAACTTCCCTCATGTTATTCAGAACAGCTAGGCTAATGATGTCTGTCTCATTAGGGTAAATTAAAAGTAGCCCATGGAGTTAGAAGTGGTGAATGGACAAGTAAGACACTGCTGATAGTACTCACACATGGAGTAATGGGTTTTGCTGTGATCTGAACATCCTCAAGTGGGCTGCAGACTTGGAAGTTCTGACTCGGCTTTGTACCAGAACAGCCTGGCCAGGGAAGCCCCATGGCAGATTTGACCATGGCCCACTGTTTCTGCTTGCCTTCTGGTCTTCTCACACCACTGATCTGTCTGAAGCCAGTTCTAACCAGCTCTCTCCAGAGAAACTGTTCTAGTTATTAAACATCAGCAAAAGGCCGGACTAGGCTGTTTTATAGCCCTTTTTAAGTAAAGGAGCATATTAATGTGATCCTCCCCAAGCCTCAATGTAAGTAGAAAATAATTTAATTCTCTCATGCCGAAGCGAACCAACCAGTCAACCCTAACAACAACAAAAGCCATAAAAACATAGTTGTAACAAGACACCTGACAAACTGCAGCGCTTCCCTAATTATCTTCTTGTCATATCTGCTTAGTGTGAATCCTGCACTGAATAGATACTCCAGCAAGGAGGATCCAGCGGATGGAGCTTGCTGCCTGCCCCAGTCCTGCCAAGTCAGCCTGCTGAGCAGAGCGGAGCAGGGAAGAGGTCGGGCACAGGTAAGACCTTTTCCATGGATTTCTCTGTGTGAGACTGAATCGCTGAGACTGCCAAGCTCTTGGGCAGGTATTACTGCTGCATCCACCACTCTTCACCCAGGACACGTGGCCCTGATTTGAGTACTGCCACAGTACAAAAACCAGGGCCAGCCTCACGTTTCTTCTGTTTGCAAATATATTCATTATATTGACAACATTTAAAGGTGTTTTTGTTTGTCTCGAGGTAAAACCTTTACCTGCTCTATCTGCAGCCCAGTGTCTGTGCGTGACTGCACGTAAAAAGTGCACGTGCTAACTGTAATCACATACAGTACAACCACAAAACGCCAGTTAAAGCTGATTACCAAAATTCACTCATCTTGAATCATTCAGGGTTCAAAACTTCAGCAGTAAAATACTAATTTTATCCCAGGCTTCCCCCTATTTATGTTGTGGCATCACTCTGTTCCTCACTGCGCCTCTGTTGTAGCATGCTGTAGTACAGTTTACCTGTTTGCAATTTATGTAGTATTTACAAAATAAAGAAATGGATGAATTTTAGATTATGAAGTTAGAAAGAAGTGCCAGTAACCTCACTGCCATAAAACTGGGTTGTTGGTTTTTTTTTTTTTACTGATGCTGTCATGCTCCTTCTGTGACTTTGGGTAAGCTGTTCCGGTTCTGTGTCTTCAGATTGGTAATGCAGCTGGGTGGGCAGGTGGGGAAGTCCAGGAATACTCTTCCTTTGGTAGAACATGAGCCAATAATGTGCTCTTGTGTCCAAGAAGGCCAATGGCATTAGGAAGAGTGTGACCAGCAGGTTGAGAGAGATCATCCTGCCCCTCTGCTCTGCCCTGGTGAGGCCCCATCTGGAGCACTGGATCCAGTTCAGGGCTCCCAGTTCAAGGACAGGGAACTGCTGGAGAAGGTACAGCAGAGGGCTACAAAGATGATGAGGGGCCTTGAGTATCTCCCCTACGAGGAGAGGCTGAGGGACTTGGGTCTTTTTAGTCTGGAGAAGAGAAGGCTGAGGGAAGATCTGATCAATACTTATCAATACTTCAAGGGAGGGTGTCAAGAGGACGGGGACAGTCTTTTTTCAGTAGTGCCCAGGGACAGGACAAGAGGAAATGGGCACAGACTTGACTAGAAGAAGTTCCACCTAACCATGAGGAGGAACTTCTTTACTTTAAGGGTGGCAGAGCCCTGGCAGAGGCTGCCCAGGGAGGTGGTGGAGTCTCCTTCTCCGGAGACGTTCAAAATCTGGCTGGACACGTTCCTGTGCAACCTGCTCTGGGTGGACCTGCTTTGGCAGGGGGTTGGACTAGATGATCTCCAGAGGTCCCTTCCAACCCCATGGGATTCTGGGGCCTCAGTTTTGCTGGGCTTTAAAATTAGGTTAATACCATACTTAGAACTTCATATACATGTGCAAATCCACTGGCATTTAAGTACCGAGGTGTAATTACGCTGGTGTAGGTGTAGTGTCATACTTTGCCATGTAGAAACATCTCGCACTTGTTACTTCATATCTCCTTCCAGGAATGAGGACTGGGTAAAAGCCAAAGTCTACATTCAATATTATCAGTTTCGGTTCAGTCGAGTCCTGCTTATGCTACCGCTCATCTCTGGACGGTAAGGACTCCTGCAAAGGTGGTGGGGGAAGAGAGACCTCCCCTTCCTCAGCCAGATTCGAGCAGAGTTCAAATTCGTTTCAAGGCGGCGGTCGGGGTGAGATTCATTTACCGGTGCGTGATGTTGCACAAGGAGGCCTGGCGCGTTTCATGGCTCTCGGCTGCCTGAACCAGGAGTCGGTGCGGCAGCGCCCCTGGCCGGGATGAGCTCCGCACGCACCGCACCCGGGGGAAAACAAAAAAAAAAAACCAAACCAAAAAACAAAGAGAGACCTCTGTTATTACTTCGATATTAGAAGTAATTCTTATTCTTCTAATTAGAATTCTTAGAACAGGCTGCCGGGGAGTGAATGGCCTGTAAGCAAAGAGGCAGGATGAAATCCGGCTCAATCACGGCGTTGCGAGGAATTAACTTTTAATTGCCGTTCTCACACCATTTGGCAGCTTTCCCGAAAGCCCCAGCAGCCGGGGCACCTCAGCCACACAAGCGGCTTTTTAAACCTCCCCCACTGGCCCGCGGGCCGGGCCTTTGGGGCTACGACAGCGGGACGGGGAAGGGCTTTAGCGTCCGTCGTCCCACCCACCTACCCCCCCGCCCCACAACCCGCCGAGCTCCCGGCCGCTCTCCCGCCCCCGGGGGGGACGGGCGGGTAGGGGGGGGGGGTTGGCCACAGCGCTGCTGGCGGGGCTCCGCCGGTGGGCGGTAATTTGGCGAGGATCCCTTGGCGGGCCCGGCTTGCGTGTGTGTGTGTGTGCGTGCGTGTGTGTGTATGTGTGGCGGCGAGCGGGGCCGAGCCGAGCTCAGCCCGAGCCCAGCCGAGCGGCCCCGACTGCCTGACGCCAGCCGGACGGCAGCGGATCGATCCAGGCGCGGAGAAGCCAGCGCGGGAGCGGAGTGTGTCCCCCCCGCACCCCCGGCTCCCTCCCAGCCTCACCGCCCGCCCAGCAGCCGGTAACAACTTCGCGTCCCCTCGCCGCTCCCCGCTCCTCTCCTCCCAACCCCCCTCCCTCCCTCCCCACACCGGGGTGGTCCCCGGGGCGGGGGTACCGCGGCTCCGCTCTCCTTCCTTCCCGGCATGATGGCGTCCCTCCGGCAGCCCCAGGGCCGCTGCCCGGCTCGGCCGGCTGGAAGTTTGTTGGGTAGGTGCCGCGTCGGGCCCCGGCGGGAGGGAGAAGAAACCTTCGCCGCCGGGAAGCCGCCCTCCTCCTCCTCAGCCCCGCCGAGGCTCCGCGCCGCAGCCGCCGCCCGTCCCCATTGTGCGCCCCGCGGTGGGGGGGGACCCGGCCGGGACGGGGCAAGTGCCTTCCTTTGGGGTTTTTTGGGGAGAGAAAAGCCCTTCGCTCTCTCCCTCGGCCCAGCCGTATCCCTCTCCGTTTCATACTGGGTTCCCCCCCCTCCTCCCCTTTTCTTTCCGCAGCCCCCTTGCCCTCCTTTCTTTCTTTTTAATGACAAATCTCTGCTTAGAGGTCAAGGAAAGTTCACTTAATTTTTTTTTTCCCCTCCTCCCTATTAGAAGGTTTGGGTGGATGAGATTTTCTCCTCCTCGGTGTAGTTCCTTCATAGTTCCCCCATATACAGCCATATAATCTTATCCTGAATATAGATTTTTAAAGCTTATTAAAATTTACTGGTGTGGAAATATTCAGTCATGCATTCGAAAGGATGTGGGCCAAATTCTGACTTTTTTTTCTTTTTTTATAAACTGAAGTCAGTGGGAGCTCTGACTTGAGGAAGGGGTTGCTGTGCTTGCTCTTTTGTTAGTAGATCAATCTGAAGAAGATCTGTGGTCTGACCTTACAGTTTGCTTTTTACTGTGTCTGAATAATTGGAGCTTATTTTTTTAAAAAAATCATCTTTATTTTGGTGTGTTTTAGGAAAAAATTATACTCGCTGCAGGTAAAAAAGGTAACGGTTTTATGTGGGGAAGAGGTATTGTTAGATTCAGGTTGGGAAGAGTAGATGTGTGTTTCAGTTAGGAGCAAATGGAACAGATCGTTGTGTGAAACATGTCAGTGTTTAATGTGTGCCAGCCTTCAAAGATACAGCATCTTGAAACTAACACGCTTAGGAAAAAGCTGTATTTCAAACATGTAGTAGCGGATAGTTCACATCTCTTCTGCATACAGAGGAGTCAAAAAGAGAAAACTTTATTTTTATTTTTTTCCAGAATAGTCATATGTATTTTTAGGCAGCATTCAAGAATAAAAACTGAAGCTAACCCAGTCCACAGAGACCACTTTTTTTGGCTGGCGTCTGTGCCTGTAAATCTGTGAGTCTTCATGTGGCTAACTGTCGGCACCTCGTCCTGTCAAACAGCAGGAGCAAATCATGTGAGGGAACCTGAAGGTATTAACATTGACTTCATTTTTTTCTTTTACTTGTCAGTAATTACTCTGCTGAATTATGGGAGATGAGTCTGCTAGTTGCCACTGATTAATACTCATTTTATTTTTCCATTGAACCGGAGAGCAAGTGCTATGAAGCTTTTCAGAGGTTCTCGTTGGATTTTAGTGCACATTTTGAGTGCTTGCTTCTTTGCTGTGACTGGAAGAGCGTTGTTATGAAAATGAAAGATATCTAGCCCCTTTTGAAGTTCTTGCTTAGGGATGAAATCTTGCACTTTACTTCAGACTGTAAGTGGGCGCTTGAGAGAAATTTCCCTTGGTTTGAGTGATCCAGAAGCCTTCCATTGCTACTGGAGAGGATCGGATCAAGGCATGATCAGGTTACCCTATGGGTAGAGATTTGTCCTTGCTTCAGTTTTGACCCCATCAACCATTGGGTATGTAATCAAATACATTTTTTCCTACTCTCTTGTTCTACTCGCTTCTTAGCGTACCCTTGAAGATGTGATGATCCAATACGTTTAAGAAAGGTGACTGAATAAACAGATGGATGTCTTTCTGGTTTTGTATAAATATTAACTATCAAATCAATTGTTTGAAAGCTGATGAGTTTAGTGTTTGCTTTTCCTCTGTAGTTTGTACACAAAGAGTTGAACGTAAAGAAAAGGAATACAAAGATTAATAAAAGTGCTACTTGTGTTTCTGAATATTGGGAAATTATTCAGAATTTCTTTGCTCTTGGTATAAAGATTTAAATTTTAAAAATAAGGGTGTTGTGGCTTTTTTTTTTTTTAAATGAAGCCTGACTATACTGCATATTACATACAGCCAGTGTTCTGATCTATGAAGCCCAAGTTGCGTGTGTAAAAAAAAAAAAAAAAAAAAAAAAAGCTTATTTGAGTAGTCTTACAAGCCTAATGGAGGCATCATCTCAGCTTTATAAATAATGTAAGTTGTGTATAATGTGGAGTCCCCAGAGACTGCAGAGAAAGCATCATTACCAGCCTTTTCAACCTGCTGGAGATCTTAAATTGATTTACAGCACTGAACTGGTGCAAAATGATACATCAGGATGACATAGGGTCAACCTGTAAAAGTCTGTGATGTGAGACCGTTAGTTCAGTCATCATAATTAAACCATATTATGAGGGCAGTGAAGCAAGTGTCTGTGACATGTCCCATTGTGCCTCAGATACGGGTGGTTTAAGAATCAAATAAAGAGAGCACCGTGTTTATTATTTAAGTTATGCAAAGAGTAGTTGAAATTAAAGCTTGTGGCCCTGCGAAGAATAAATGTTGAACCAATTTAGGTTGACTCTTAACCTCTTTCTTGCAGTCATTAGCAACTGAAATAGATGAGGGATGGTATGTGCAGCTTGGAGGTATGTGTTGGGGAGAGAGGGTTGCGAGTGAATCTATCTGAATTTTATATATCCTTAAGCCTCAAAATCAGCTAGACTTTACCTGCAGACTGCTCTCAGATATCAAAAGGACAGACAGACAAACAAACTAATCGTTTGTGCTTTTTTCCCCTTCCTTAGTGTTTTTATCCTACTGAAGTTCACAACTGCCTCTTAAAACTTTCCTGCAGATTGGATTTCTTGTATAAGACAGAGCATCTTAGGCATATCTTTAACTATACGACCAAACTTACTGTAGAACAAGACACTGTAATTTTGAATATGGTTTGGCACAGGTCACTACTTTTCTTAGTGAAGGCAGATGTGGCTTCAGATTCATGTTTCTGCTCTAAGTAGCTTAGAAAGTAGCATGCCACGGATTTATTATATACTAAACATCTGAGGTCTTGCTGTTTCTGCTGATAAAATCAGTATGAAGTATTTCGGGAAAATCTTGTTAAAACTCCCATTTTCTTCTTTCTACTAGTCAGTGGTGCTCCCTGGTGATTTGAGGGTTTTGCATGTATTAAGTGGTTAAACCAACTCTTCATACCTGAATTGGTGTGAACTCTGTGCTGCTTCTCCTGAGCTTCTCCCAGCCTAGAGAGAAACAGCTCTTATTTTTAGTCACAAATGTAACTAAAGAAATGATTTTGAGGGATAGAAGAGAAGTGGAGAACGTAAATGGTCACTAGTGGTGAGAAAGCCATTAGTCACCCTGTTGCGATGCAACTGAACCTGGGGGTGCTTTAGCTAAAGGTGCCTTGAGAGTGGCAGATAAAAGAATTAATGCTCAATTTTGGGTGGAGTGTCTTAAAAAATTAGAACATGGAGGAGCTCTTTTCTGCTGTGTTGGTGCAGATGAATAAATGAAACTACTTTATTGAAGAGAGAGCCATAAAACCTGTGAAAATGAAAATTGTATTTCACAAATTGCTTTATGGTTAATGAAGATATTCTACTAATATTTGTGGGGGTTGCTTTTTTTGTTTGTTTGTTTTAATTTTATTTTTTTTTCACTTCTGGTTTAAGTTTTGATGACAAACTCACACTCTGCTTTCAGAGGCAGGGAAAGGTTCGTTCTGCCCATTAAAACTTTACTGGTTTCCCTCTAGTAGGTGCAGACTAGTTTTCTTCCGTTGGCCTTTATTCTGTGTATAGCTGTATAGCAGTGTCTCCAAAAACCGAATGCATTAATAAGCCTTAATAAAGATGATCTGCAGTTCCTGGAAGTTTGCTTTTGAAGTTTACTGAACAGAAAATTCAAGTTTTAAACATAAACACCAAATTGGCAAACTTGTCTGGAAATGCTGGTGATTTAAAGGCTCATCTACGCTGGCGTCTTGCACTTTTTCAGCTATTTTGCTCGACCTACAATGGCATAACTTCAGAACAACATAGAGTGTTTTTTTTATCTTAGAACAGCAGATTTTGCTTGGGATGGGAAAGAAGTTATTTTAAGTTGATACTTTTTAATTGGTAGAGTGGTGTCCCTGCGGGCTGCTGTATAACTATTTCCATTAGAATGTTGCTATTCTGCGAGATTGAAAACAACCAGAGAAAATGTTATATTGTGCCTTTTGTGAAGGGCTTTGCAGAGGGTGGACCCGGGGGTGAGGAGAAGGACACTTTTGGTTGCTAACGGCTGCCACAAAGATCCCTATCCTCCTCCTCCTGGGACAAATGTTAATTTGCATTACAGAGCCTTTTCCAGTTTGTGTGTATTTGAGGTGGGGTGGTGGCTTTGTTTTTTAACAGGATAGAGAAGCCAAACATTTCATAAAGTAAACAGGCTGATTTTAAGGAACGTGAAGCATTTTCCAGAATGAACCTAGATTGTAAAGGAGCTCTCCCCGTTTCGGTTTGATGTGTTGGCTTTGGAAATGTCTGAGTTGAATAGGAACAAAGATCGAGCACACTACATCTAATGAGACTGTGTGAAGGCAACTATTCAGTGTATATAAAGCTGAATTCTACTGAGTTGTGTAGATGGTTCTTTTATTATTAATATTATTACTAATAGGTACTGTGGAGGTGTTGCCCCCAATAACTGTACTGTGTGACACAGCTGCTGGGTTGAGCTGTCATTAAATTGCCAAGGGTTTTCTGCAAGTACAGATTCCTTTACTCAGTTGTACTCTTCTAGTGAGTGCTTTATGTTGGGACATGGTGTAAAAGCTGAGTTTAGATCAAGAGTTGAAGCTTTGGGCTTTTTGTGGGTTCTTTTTGTTTGTTTGTTTTTCCTCTAGACTTGCCAATGAAGGGAACCTGACCAGTACAGCTATTCTGGACACTTGCACAATCCAGTGATTCTAACCTAGCTCTGTAATTGTTCTGGACTCTATGTCACTTTTATTTCAATGTGGAGTGTCTGCTTGGGAGAGTGATATCTATGTAGATGTCACCAGTCTTCCAGTCTTTCTCATTTTGTTCTTCCCCCACCCTTTCCCGGTCAGGCACAGGCAAAGTCTGGAGTACAAGGAGGAAAACAAATTATTTTTAAACATGCCTTTATATAAGTCATTATATTTAGGCACCGTTCAAAGCAGTATCATCCAAAGGCAACTATTATGTTGACTTGGCATGTAAGCAGATCATTAATGTGGTTCACCAGTGATTTCTGAAGCATTATTTCATATTTCTGAAGCATTATTTCATATTTCTGAGCTTATAAGAGGAGTGCTTTTCCCAACATGGCAGCAGATGAGACTGTCTGAATAAGTCCGTATAGACAGTCTGAATTACAGCACTTAATGGTATTCAGAAGTATTTAACTTGCAAGTCTTTGTCATTAAAATCATTAAAATGCCAATCCACATCAGAGCGATCTATGGACTATCAATCTAATGTTGGGTAACTTGGAACCCATTACAAATTTTTTACAATGCTAAAGTGATCATAGACACAATCACGGAGTTTTCCACTGTCTCCTTGTTTCTGTCCTCAGCGTGGGTGGAAGAATCATGTCTGCCTTCCAGCTTTGACTGATGGACTTTTCTTTCACTACTTGGAACTACTGTTAGAGTGGAAGCTGAAAATGTATCTTCTTAATATAGATTTTTAAATATTTTTTTCTGTGAACAGAGATTGGATTTCAGGATTTACAGCCTAATGGCATTTCTTCTACAGAGGTTGCAGGCCTGATGTCCATATTTAAAAGCTTGTCTAGGTAGGTGACAGCAGAAAAGCCTGTGTGCACGCAGAACTAGCACTGGACGTTTCTGTGGCAGGTCAGAAAATTTTTTTTATGAATTCAGAGAATCCTTGATGCTCAGGTTGCTTGGGGCATGTGATGACCATAGTTGATGATACTTTTGCTTGCTTTTCTTCCTCACTTTCCCTATTGGGAATTAGTATCTTATTCTTCTGTGTTTACGTGAAAGACTGGTTTTCTGACGATATTTTTCTTATAAATTGTTTCAGGCTTCTGATTTCAAGCATTTTAAGGCACTGACAATTATAGCAGCATTCTATCTGGCGTAGTGTGATGAAACCAGGGCATGACACTCTTAAAAGATACCTTATTCTTATGCTGGGATATATGTAGGGATACTCATACTTCATAGGTATGCTCTATGTTCGCATGCACGTATGAATGCCTAAATTAATTTAACTTTGAACAGCAATGAATATTATTTGCATCAGATAAAGGTAGACTAAGCCTATATATAGTTGAGAAGAGCCTGTAAATCTATCAAGGTGTGTGTATGTAATAGCAATTTATATATAAATACTTAACAGCATAAAATCAGTTTTGGTTAAAGATGAAGTTAATAGCTGGAGAATCATGTTGCAACAAATTGTGGCTTCCATTTAAATGCGTTTCTGAGAGTGATGTGAGGAGGGAACATCTGCTGTTTGGTCAAATGCTGTTAGTGAGTTGCCTTTTTGCCTTTATTCTACCAACGTATTTCACCTTTGTATCTGTTAGGTTTCATTTGAATATTGACCTGGGAGGAATTAATGCAATGTCCTTCCTGTCTCCCATTTCTCTTAGTAGTAAGTAGTTTCATTCAGCTGACATGTTGAGGGACAAAATATGTGGCTTGTAATGAGCTGTATATCCTGAGGCAGTGGAAAGAGGGCTCTCAAAAACTTTCCCCAAGACAAATTAGGAAGTGTGTGTGAGAGTGTGTGGAAGATAGTGTGGAACTGACATCTCCTGCTGTTTCACTTGATGGTTTACTTCTCTGTGGTGTCCCAGTAAATCATAAAGCTGAAGAATAACAAAAGTGTATGGGTTGTGGGTTTTGTTGGTGTTTTTTTTTTTACCTTTCTGTCCTTCTTTCTAGCTGTCCCAAGCTGGTGGCAAAACAAACACTACTAGGGTTTTGGTAGGACAAAAATGTTGGCAGAACACATTTGCTTGTTATTTGGTCAGTTGCCTTTTTTACAAGGGTTTCTGTGTTGTATGAAACAAGAAAATTACTTTCAAGTTGTGCCACTAGCTTAGGCACCTGCTTTAGGAGTGTAGATTCTGCTCACGGGACCTAAAGACTTACTAAAAACTGGCCTATCAATAAAACACAGTCCTATTTCATAAAGGGTCTTTTTCTTGATATCTGAATGCTCCATTGTGAAATTTGACCTATTTCAGTCAGGAAACCACAACAGTGGTAAAAACCAGTTTTAGTTTGGTTTTATTTTAACCTAGGGAGGGCTTTCTCTCCTCAGGTGAGTACAACTACAAGTCGTCTGAGGATTTTTTTATTATTATTATTTCCTCCTTGTTGCCCTTACTCCATGTATATTAAAATAAGTCAATCCATCTTGCCTTTGCAGATAGGCTGGGAGACAAACAGTACATGAACATGACTAAGGTTACTCAGAGTTGCTTAAGGTTTCGAGTGCTATTGCGAGGGGAACGTCTCAGAAGGTCAGAATCTTTCAGTAGCCCACAAGCAAGTGACTCCTTACCCAGGGCTGTGTGTATGAAGCAAAGTGACAAACAACTTGCATTTTAACAGAATGGAGCCATACATGAAGCCAAATTTAAAGGATACAAGCAGTGAAGGAAGGAAGGGTGAGTGAGGCAACTCAGAAGACTTTTGAATGCTTTAAAAATATTCTAAAAGTTATGTCAAACTTGGAGAGGGGTTATTTCTCATGTTTTTCTCTGCCTTCTGCTCTCCCTGGTTTGTACTTGAAATTCTTAAAAAAAGTACAGTAAGGTCACAGGGCATTTTAAGTAGGATTTGGTGAAGTGGTCAAAATCAGGGAAACAAAGCAAGGTGATTGAGATTTTCTTAATTCACGAGAATATTTTCTTTGTAGAATTCTGGACAAATCTTCTACCCTCTGTTGAAATGTGTGATTTTTCTGATTCATTTCACTGAACTCATTGAGTTTGACTTCCCGGTGAAAATGCTATATTACTTTAAAAAGCAGATCTCTCACCACTCGGCCTTTGCACAGCAAATAGAGCTTCGTCCCTCCCTCTCTCTAGTAGCATTTGATGTGATTAGACTAGATGATCTCCAGAGGTCCCTCCCAACCCCTGTCATTCTGTGATTTTTCTATTGTGCTGAGGCAGCCAGAGTTCTGTGCAGTTTTCCTGAATGAGTTTTTCTGAATTGGCCCAAATTCTTCTTTTCAAATGATTACCAAGTGGTTGTTTTGAGAACTTCACAGGATGGTTGAGATTGGAAGGAACGTCTGGAGGTCATCTAATCCTGCTCCCACAGGGCCACCTAGGTTGCCCAGGAACATGTCCAGATGGCTTCCTTTTTTCCTGTTGTATGACAGCAGCATAACTGTTTTGTCACAACAGCGATGAAAGTAGATTTGAAATTTACCTAGGCCTTCTCATACACCTGACAACATGTATGTGATGGCTTCAGGGATTGCTAAATGCATGATGAAATTACACTGGTTTAACTTCAAACGTGTAGTCTTTCAGGAATTTCAAACGCATCTAAAGCGTGTGCTTCCCTGCACAGGGAGGGAGGAGGGAGACAAGGGAGACAGAGGCTCAACTCGCTCATGGCTTTACTGAGGTCTCACCGTGCATCTCCAATGTTCAGGAGCAGAGTTTCATCTCCCTTCACACAGTCTCTTGGTCTGTCCTCTTGTGGTCAGACGCTTCTGCCTTTTTATTACTGAGGAGAGAGATATAGATAGATAAAACAGACATTGTTTATGCCTGTTCTGCTAGTTACCTGGTAAATGCAGTGACAAACTATTCTATGTTGACAAATGTGAATTTTGACCGTGCTGAATGTCTGGGAAAACCTGGCTTACATATAAGTAGCCATCCCGGCTATTACAGTTTCCTGTTTTGCATTTTTGCCTGCTGCTGGCTTTACAGTCTGGTGTACTTAATAACAGGCCCTTCATTATTCATGCTAGCTGGTGTCAGTGTTAAGTGCTTCCATTTGGATGTAGTAGCCAAAGGAAAAGGCTTTGTCTTTATTAACCTAAAAAGATAATGTAATTACAGTTTCTGTAATGTGTTGTATTAGATTTTGTCTGGAAAATATTTTATAAATACTCTCAGCTTAAAACTGTAGTATGTGGTATTTTTGGGCAGATGGGTATGAAATTACTCTTTTTTTTTTTTTTTTTTTTTCTTTCTTAAGTTTGCTGTCTAGTTACCTAGAGTGGGAGCAAGCTGTTAGAGCTCCTCATCTGCTTGCAGACCCCTGACCTTGCTGGCCCAAGGCAGCTGTTGAAGGTAGCCAGTTATAAACGAGTACTACAGTACTCCCAGATGAAGACTTCCTTAATATCTTTGCCAAGGAAAGGTCTAATTTACAGGTTTTTTGTTGGGTTTTTTTTTCCAGATACTTATGTTGGTGATTAGCATGGTGAGGTTAGACTGCCAACGCTTACTTACGTCAGTCACAAAGCCCCAGTGTAGTTATATTGGCAGCAAAATGACAGTGATTAATGATACAGCATATTTTATGGAGGGTGAGGGAAGGATGGATGTGGAGGAGTGCTTAAACAAGCTTTTCTGGTCAAATGCTGTTTTGCTGGTATAAACTGCAAGTTATATTAGAAATATTTTCTAGTTTTTAATGCAATTGTGTGAGCAGAGCACATCTAGCGCATGTTCTCTCATTGTGTGAGGCAGGACACATGTTTTTCCTCATGGGGAGCAGAATGTCCTCTGAGTTTCACTTCTTAGTAACAAAAGCTTTCTTTTACATTTTAGGGGATTAAATAACTTGAAACAGCTGGCAGACCAGGTACTGTTAGCAGCGTTATCAAGAAACTGTAGAAAAAAGCTAAATATTAAATCTGTTAAAACCCCTTCTTCTAAAAAGCATGCTGCTGTTAGCAGAAACAGCTGCCAGTAAAGACAGTTAGGGCACCTGAAGATGACCCATGCTGTAAGCAAAATCACTGCTTGTAGCTTTCCTGGGTTTTGCACCACTGCATAAGTAATTCTGAAATTTTCAGCTTTCAGTCCACTTTTCTCAAAAGAAGCTTGTTTTAGTGGTATATGGTAAATGTGTTATATATTTCTTAACTTCAAGGAATTAGACTATCTAAAAATGTAGCCTATAAATTTTAGGTATTTTCCCTAGTGGCAGTGCTGGAATGAGGTTCTTGCTGAATTTCCTTGTAGCCTTCTGCTATGCCAAGGAACTATCCAGACCCTTGGGAGCCCAACCATAGTATTTTTTTTTTTTCCTCTGGCGTGGCTACAGGCTTCTTTGAATTATTTTTTTTCTGTGCAGAAAACATCATCTAACATAACTGGCATAAACATTCCAGGGCTATTTACTACAGTTTGCTGGATAGCTGTTCCCTTTGCCCTTGTCCCCACTAGTTTATCAGCCGTAACTCTTGCTCATGGTCAGACCTGATGTGTCTCCCGTGGTTTGTGAACTGGGAGCATTAGTGGCAATGTGCTTTAGCTGGAGTCTTGTATTTCTGAATGCAGGCAGGTTTCCAGCACACCTTTGCCTAGCTTCTTCCCTCCCCTGACTTGGGACATGAGGGCTCTCAATCTTCCAGGGTTGTTTGAACTTCAAGGTTTATTATCTCGGAAACTGGGGAGTACTGGTTTCCGCCCTGGAATTAAAGGCAGCTAGATTTTCATCTTAAAGACAAGGAGCCTTAAATCTTTGTGCGCTGTTTTGGTGTGCTAGCTTTCAGCCTAGAAGTAAGTAGTCTCGTAAGGCTGCAAGTCCTGGGAATTTGTCCTTGAAGTCCCACTTCATGACATATTTGGGGCTCGGAGTGTCCTCCGTTCTAGGACAGCTATGACTGTTTATTCAGTAGCTGTCAGCTGTGGAAAATTTGGGAAGCATTATGGCTGTTCTAGCTAGCCTGCTGCTGA
Organism: Scolopax mira; assembly: GCA_004320125.1. Classification (NCBI taxonomy): domain Eukaryota; kingdom Metazoa; phylum Chordata; class Aves; order Charadriiformes; family Scolopacidae; genus Scolopax; species Scolopax mira. Next base: position 70,325 of record BJBW01002128.1, on the reverse strand, counting down.
CCCTGCCGAGCATGTTGGTGGTCAGGAAATGCTGTCTTTTGGTGTCTCAGCTGTAAGGTTACAGTCCTGCAGCTTTGCAAAACCCGAATTTTGAAACTTTAAACTGGTCTTGGAAAATTATTGAGTGGAGTGAATAATAAGTTGCCTTAATTCCATATGCAGAATCCCATAGGCTGTGTTAATAGAAGAAGCTTGCAGATAAGGAAAGGTTACTGAGTAATTCTTTATGCGGCTTGATTCCTCTTCCAGAATCATAAAAAGCTTACAGATAACCGGGGGCTCAGATAGATAGATTACAGCCATTTTCTCGTGTTGTAAAACTTCCGTATTCCCGGTAAGCAGTGTAGGAGGATATCTCCCACTTCCTTTCAGGCAGTGGGGTTGCCAAGAACTGTATGAACTATCAGTTCCTATCTGTGGGTTGAAGCCTTCATACAAAACCCTCTGAAGCCTTGATCTTTGGAATATGAGAGAAATGTTTGACGTGAGATTCTGCAGATGTTCTGGCGCAGGGCTGGGGCAGCTGCTTTTGCCTCATCCTGCAGGTTTTTTTTGATTTTTGGGGTTTTTTTTTGATACCTCGCTGAATGCTCACAATGAGGGTACCTTTGTTTTGCGCTTTTAGGAGGCGGAAGGTGCGTCTGTGGCTTCTGTGTCTGTCCCCTGCCATTCACTGTCAGCAGTAGTTTGGCACTTCCCTTGGCTGCGTCCCCTCATGGCAGTGGTCATCGGTTCTCACTCAGGGCAAGCTGCCTCTGGCCAAGTGACTTAATGCCCTCTTTCTCTATGGTGTGAAGATGTTGCCTGTGGTAACATGGGTTGACATGGTGCTGGGGGATATGATTTAGTGATGTATTTTTTTGGTAAGAGTGAGATTGATGCTTAGACTAGATGATCTTTGAAGGTCCCTTCCAACCTATGATTCTAATGGCATGTGCTCTCACAGAGCTGTCTTGGTGCCATCCTACCAGCAAACCTTTTGTCCTGACAGTCACCCCTATGGCTTTATTTGCCTCTCAGCTGGTAGCCTTTGAAAGTCATGTTCTCCACCTTTTGGCTAGGAGAAGCTAAGGCTTGACGTGAGGAGATGGCTTGCTCAAAGGAAATGTTTGTCCTGAGTGGCAACCCAGTGCCCTCCGTGATAGTACTCCTTCTGCTGACAAGGTTTTACAGGCTTAGGTATGGAAGGAGAAAAAATGCACTGATACCAATTTACTTGCAGACAGTAGACTTCTTTGGATTAAAACGCTCCTGAGAATGGAGCTTTTAGACTTTATTGGTGAACCAGGTGTTGTCTGGAAGGTTGTTGGCTTCCAACCATGATAAAGTGTTATGTGTTCCAAGTGTGCCTGTGGTTCAGGGGAAAGCTGGTGCTCCTAATGCCTGGTCTTCAGATGAACCAAGAGCTGTTCCTTTGGCTCCATAGAGTGATTGTCTGGATGAAAATATTTGTAAAAGAAAGAGACCATGTAAATGCCTTTGTAGTTCAGGCCCAGTTTTCAGAGGCCATTAATGGCATGCTGGAGTTAAACCATGTTTCACTGGACAGTGGAAATCTGGCAAATCTTGATGTTTGTTTCTGGGTTGTATAAACTTGGCTTGGAAAGCTTTATCATCTTTAAACACTTTCTCTGTCCAAAATTGTAGTTGAAGGACACTTCATGAAATTTAACATACATCTTTCACTCTGCCTCTTGATATTTTAGAGACCTGATGAAGATACATTGTATTAATAGGTCATTTAAAGGCAAAAAAAGAAGTCCTCTGAGTTTTGGCAATAAGACGAAAAAGAGAAAAGCTAGAGGGATCCTTTTCAAAAAAAGTAAGGCATGCATCTCATGAAATGCACTGAAATGTCTTCAATATTGGCAAACTGAAGAGAGTATTTTTAATTCAGGTGTATAAATGATGGATGGGGGACTAATGTGGGAAAAGATTTAATTATTTTAAAAGCTTTCCTTTTTTGGTTTGTTTCATCAGTTTATTCTGCTTTGCTATGGCTTTACCTATTAATGCTTTTATTAGCGAATAAGTAATTTTTCCTTCTCGGATTTTGTTGTCTTTTGCTTGGGTGAAACATTCTGCTTTAAAGCTGGAGATCTTGAGCTGTAATTTAACATCTTTACTTAATCTCTGATAAATGAGGTCTGGGTCACAGTCTTTAGAAGTGGTTTAATGCAGCTGATGTAACTGTGCTGGTGCATGCTCTTGGCAAAATGAATCATTCAGAGGAGCAGTGTCTCACATAAGCTGAGCGTAACTGGAGTGCATTTGGTGGGGTTCCCTCCTTCAAAATACCCCGTTGGAGCAGTGCTCCAGCTGGGGCTGACAAGCCCCTTTCTAAATCCATGCAGGCTGTGCCATTCCATGAAGACAGAGCACATCTTGTGTTTTATGAGCTTTACTCAAAAAATTTTGATGCCTGAGTGGTGATGGGCATTTTGGCTTTTTCTTTCTAACGGTTTTGCTTTACGCTGCAAATGTATGTTTTAGCTACTTTAAAAATAAATAAATAAATAAATGCAAAATCCCTGAAAGTGACATGTCAGTAAATTTTTCCCGTCTCACCTGTGAAGGAAGTTCCTCCCGCCCTGTGCTGATGAATTGGAGGGAAATGCTTTTTTCAGCTGATAAAAAGAAATGAAATTCCATGCCCTTCCCAAAGGAGGCATTCAACAATTGGACAAGTGGCCTGGGACCATGTGTTGGTTTGTAAAAGGATATAGTTTGTAAAGATGTTTCCTTTGATGCCTGTGATGAATATGGATGTGTTTCCGTTGGAGAGGGTTTTGATTAAATTATGCAATTAGAGCTGACCAGACAGATCTAAATATAGGAAGAGGTTTCAGTTATCCTGCCTTTGTGAGTATTAACACACCCACACAGATGTGTGTTTGTTATTGTTGTAAACAACACCTGTTTTCTAAAGACAGTTCAAAAAGTCAGGAAAGGGAATGGTCTTTGTGGAAAAAGGGAGTTATACAGGAGTTTTTTGATGAAAGGGGAAAAAAAATAAATCTGTTTTCCCCAGATTTTTGACCTTTTATGAAAAGGACTTCCAACTTACTTTAATAGCTAGACTAATCATGGCATCTTTGTGGCTATCCCATGTTCACAAAGCCATAGGCAGTGCTCCAGACTGGACTATAGGTTGTTCTGCGTTTTTCAGGACTTGGCTTGTGTCATCTAACGATGCCGACTGAGCTCCTTGCCCACTCCTGAGCACTGCTGGTGCCTGATGGGACAACCCCACAGCACAAGCGAAGTGGATAAACTTCCCCCAAAGATGCACAATGAAATACCCCCTGTGATGGCTGGTAGTTCATTCTGGCTCTTGGTGTCTGTTTGGATAATTTTTTTCTCAGGAGCGTTTTGTCGTAATTTGAGGATGGCTTTAAGAGGTGCTCAGCTTAGAGATAGTGTGAAAAATGAAGTGTCCCCTGCTTTAGGAAAAAAACAATCTGCCAAGTTTTGTGGTTCACAGTGATGTATTCGTCTTGCAGGTTATTTTAGTGAAGTTCATAATTTTGTAATCACACCTGTGCCAGAGTTTTGACTGAATCATCAAATTACAGTTCCTTCCTGACTTGAATTAAAATGGTAAGTTGCAGTTTTAGACAAATTCTTTGATAACGCATCTGATTCAGTCCAACTGCTTGGACTGAATAAGGGATTGATTTGTCCCACCTTGGTGGGTGTTTTAACTTGCCCTACTTGTACTAGCCCTGGTGTGCATCAGGCTTACCCATTACTTTGACCAAGTAACTTGGCAGACTTGGTGTTAGTTTTTCTCTGGGGTCTTGGCAAGTCAAATCAGCGTGGTGAGGAGAGCAGTGGGCATTAAAGGAAGAGCTGGCAGTTTGTGACGTGGTGGAGTCTTCAGATGTGCATCTGAAGGCAGGAATGGGTAAAATTCAGTAGTACAAGCTAGAGCTTGTTTTTCAGCTATTTGAGGATCTGGTGGTCATTCAAGAGGCTATATGTGTTAGTGTTTCTTGTAAGCAAGGAGGAGCTGTGCTTTAGTGAAGGTGTAGATAAAACTTGCAAGATGGGGTGTTCAAATTTGTTTTCAGGACTACAGTTTTCAATGTCTCAAAACAGTTGCTGAGGCATTGAGAAGAAGCATTCTTAATCAGAAAAAGGGCAAATTTAATTGTTGATGCATCTCTTAAAACAGGGAAAGCACCTTTGTCTTTTCTCACAATTACGTATTTGCTTACAAAGGCTTTTATGCCATTTTAGTAGGGTTGTAACATGGGATTCAGTTCCTAATGTATATGGAAACTGGGTATTTACTCTGGAGAAGCAACAGTGAAATGATTGTAAGTCTTTCAAATCTTCAAATTGAGAAGGCAAAGTACAAATCCAGAAAACCTGTAAGAGTTTGCTATTGTTTTATTTTTGCAGTTGTGATAATCAAGACTTCAAGGGGAAGGATCAGTGCCGTGTCTGCCAGAAGCTGAGTGGGTAGACAAGTGATAGAAAAGTTGTAGAAGCTGTCTGGACACTATCCACTTGGTTTGAGCTGTGGTGAGCTTTGGAAAGGAGTTGGCAGATGGTCATCTGGACTAACTGAGCAGCGGTGGTGGTGTTGTTTGGGTCGCTGTTGCCCCCCTCCCCTCCATCAGGAAAGCACAGATTGGCCCTACGATCTTGTTTTGAGCAAGTGGTGAATCTGTTCTTTGGTCTCACTCAGAACTCATGGATTTGATTTGGCTTATCAAATAAGTTGGAAGCTGTGCAAGTCCTCCTTAAGGCAAATATTACTACCCTACTGAGAACAGCTAGGTATTTCTTGGTATTTCTTACAAGCAGCTGTACAGGGTTTCTGTTTTGATTAGCTGGGGTGCAGTCAGAACCTACTTCTGATGCAGCACTCTGGCTCTCCTACCTTCGCCTGAACTAAAGGGTGCGTGTTGGTGTCTAAAACTATTTTCTCTGTGAGCTGAACAATGATGTATGGGAGATTTTCTTGGAAGGGCAGTCCCTCAGCCAGATAGGATGAGCAATGGTCCTAGAGGAGGTTTCACAGGTTGGGAGTGTTTTGGTCTGTCTCAGGATCCAAGACACAGAGGCTACTTTGCAGAACAGGTTAGAAGTATCCTTCTCACTCTTGCTGGGCTGAAGTAAGAGAGTCTAATGAAACATCAGGAAAAAACCCTACCTATTCCTGTTAAGTATGCTGAAGTATTTTCAGCAGCAGTGTGCTTTTCTTTCCTTGAACAGTATGACACCTATCAAAAATTAACACAGGATTGCATATGTAAGTGTTGTCTTGAATTCTTTCTACTATGTGAAGAAGACATATAAAAGAGTTAATTTTTACTTTTCCTTCTTTCTCCTTGTCCTTTCCAGAAATCCAAGGGAAGCCAAGTTAGGTTCTGTATAAGCTCTCTAATGAGTTCTACAGCGCTTTGAAATGAAACTTGCTTTCTTTTTGCATGTGTATTATAAAGCCACCAAGGCTTCTACCGGATTTCCATGCATTTTTCCAAGATGAGCAAGATCTGATCTTCTACCATATGAAAGTGCAAAGAAAGAACTCTTTGATTAAAAACAGAGTCATTCAGCAGAAGTCTCTGGACTTTTTGTTTTACAAGTCACATCGCTTGAAGAAAGAAATAGAAACTTCTTGCTGCTTGCTCCAAGAATAGGGAGCCAGAGGAAGTTAGTGCACAATCTGTTGTAACACATTCTAGCGTTACAGCTGCTTACACTGCACGCTTTTTAGTAATACATGGAAATAGTTCTTGCAGGAGTAAATGACAGCTCCCTGGCTTCTACGCCAAAATCTGATCTTGTTTCTTTTTTTAAAGAAGGTCTAAATATTGTAATGAGTACAGGAATTGCTGTGTGAAAAGACGTGTCTTTGAGAGAAGGTAAATTACTAAATATTTTTAAAGAAGCAAATTAAAATCTCTCTGCTGATATTTATTTATATATTGTCAATAAATAATGGGTGCTGGAGGGGGTATGTTGAATAAAATAAGATAAACTTATTTAAAAAAATGTAGTCAAAGACCAGACAGTTTTCTCTACTAACAATTATGTAGATTCTCTTCACTGTGATTCTTTCCCTGTTTTATGTGTAACTGTGCTGAGCGTGTATTAAAAATATTTAATAGGATCCTTTTTGCCAGCATCCCTGAGCCTGTAATACAAATAATGAAATTAGTAGAAGAGTCAGAGCTGCCTCTTGTTTGCCTGAAACTTGACTAGGAGTTGTTTCACTTCTTTTCCCCCAGGAGAGCATCGTCTAATTGTCCTAACCCTTTCTCCACCCACCAAAAACAGTCATTTATGCAAAGTGGGACAGTTTCCTATGGGATCTCCTGTGGGAATTTGAAAACAGTCTCATTGCATATTTTACTGTCTGCTTAGTGTTGCTGACAGAGTAACTATCTCTTTGAGGGCTAGGAAAATAGAACTTCTCTCTTAGGGCTTTTGCCTAAATACGTTTAAATACAAGGCTGGCTAAACAGCGCTATATATATATAATGCTCGCTGATTTCTTATATGTTTCTCACAAGCTCTGTGCAGGTTTGTATGGTTGGTCCAAAAATTACACAAAAATCAGCAGCGCTGAAGGGAAGATAAATAAAGAAGCATTAGGATGTAAAAGATGTTTGTTGATTCCAACTCATCCATCAGCAGACAGAAGGCATAATAAAAAGCGCGTGGGTTTTTGATGTGTAAAGAGTGGCTGATAAGTGGGTAACAACTCCATTTCCTTTAAACTGATTCCAGGCTGCCTTTTGGAGGGTGTCCTGTTGCTTGGCCTAGGTTTCTGTTTCACCCATACCTTGTGAATAAACATACCCTTCAAGGTCTGGTGGTCACTTGGCTATTGGAAATACTGACCCTCACTTTCCCAGAAGGTCCCGTGTGTTTGGGGAAGAAAAGGCGCAGACTGTGTCATCTGCTGACTCGTGGTTTAATCTTTATTTTGCACTTCCAGCTGATAAGACCACTTTGTGCAAAAGTAATACAGGAAATGATGCGCTGTAAAAACTGAGAGTGGCAGAAAGGGAAACGGAATGTACTGGCAAGGGCTCAGCCTCCTTCTTGGAAACTAAAATCTCCACCTATGCTGCTTTTAATTTTTATTTTTTTAAGCTTAATACTGCTATTGGAACTCCGTGTGAGTAGCATACAGCAGCCTAAGGGGTTTTCCTCCCCCCCTTTTCTTTATCTTGTGGCTTGTTTAGAACTTGGAATGTGCTTAAACTTTGGGAAGGCAGGACTTGATCAGGAGTCCCTGAGCTGGAATCTGGTGGCTGGCTAGGTCCTGCTCGGCTGCATGTCTTCTAAGCATACTGGAAGCATACTGGTACTTCCCGTTCATTTTATGCTAAGAATTGCATTTGAAGTAATTTTTGAAGCATACTGTGAAGTACTGGACCTAATGCTACCCTGTCCGCTCACAGCTTATTTCCTGCCACAGTTGTTGCTACAGAGATGCCAGCTGTTATGATGATGCTATTTGATTGTGATGGTGAAAAATGCTTTGGAGTGTGTGATTGTGAGTGGACCATGTTTGTTGCAGGATTTGATCTGTTCCTATGCTCTGACTACTTGGGGCTGCATCTGAATGCCATCTTGATCTTTGCAGAGCTTGTGCACTAACTCATGTATTTTTTTGTTGTATTTTTGGGCATTGGTATAAACATACAGTCTACATGGAGATATCTTTTCTTCTTTTTCACAGCAAGTAGGTTGGCCACTTATTTTTGAAGTAGGTTGGTGGGAATGGGTCATTCCTAGGTAGAACAGTGTCCACATTCATTATCAATGTTGAAAGAAATAAAGAAATTTGGATTGAGATTAGACTTGGTACTTCCTTTTTTTTTTTTTTTTAGAACTTCTAGTCTTTTAAATATTTTTTGTTTAATTTGAATGGATGTGAAGATGTGAAGTAGAAAGCTTGATTTGATTACTTGGTAGGGATACCACTGGAACTTTGAACTTGTGTGTGTGGAATTTGTATCATTTGTTTGAAAGATGCAGAAAATATATTTAAGATATTGATTGAGATACACACTATATGTGAGTTGAGAATAACTCTGTCACTTACAGACACATTTGAAGCACACGTACTGGGGTTCTGGTAATACAGTTCTTAAATTAGCACATCATTTTAACTTTACAGTGTGTGTAAGGATAGAGTGTACCTGGGATACACACAATGATGGTAATGGAGTTTCAGTTTACTTAACAGTATAGCACATGCCCAGGTAACAAAATAAATTCCTAAATTTGCCCCCGGCTCAGGCAAATCTTCCATTGCATTGACATTATTACTTCAAATACAATTCTTAGCATAAAAGGAAGGGAAAGTACCAGTACGAAGTGCGGGTAGACACGGTCTGTGTCTTAGTCCATAATCATTATTCAAATAAATATAGTTTATGCATTCAGCCTAATAAAACTGAACCTTTGCACTCAGATAATTGTTTTAGTGACAAATTAATTTGAATCAAGTGGATGGCTTTCAGCTTAAAGTACTTCAAGTATAGTGGTATGCTATGAAACCATTACAGTGTGTAACAGTCGAGGGTAAGTGTGGCATAGTATCTACCATTTTAAGATCTGCAATCTTTTCTTAGTATAACTGTGACATTCTGTCAGATGTGGGTGTGCTGACACCTTCTATTCTGTGTATGTATGGTTTGCTGGTTGGTTGGGGGTTTTTTGTGCCTTTCTGATGGCAACAAAACCACTCATATCCTTTTCCCTTTTCCCCTTCCTCTGCAACCTGTTGGTATCCAGTCCAGGATACGTTTCCTGTCTGTCTTCATGCTCTGTTTGAAAATCAGTGGTTTAGTGCTCTTTGTCTCATTTTTCCCTCCCTGCCAGTGCAGGGTCTCTCCTACTTCCCTCTGTAGAGCCTTTTCCCTGATCTCAGCCTGGGCAAGTAGGAGACTTGCTGTTCACAGCAGGGGCTTCTTCATATGTGGAGTTCCTCCCTTTCTTCGCCCATAGCTTCATCCCTGTTCCACATCTCCCAGCTTGAGGACCACGGTGCCGTCTAAAATACTCTTATCAGGACTTCCTCCTCCTTCCCACTCCATGTGTCCTTGAGTACGTCAGGCAGGCATTGCAGTGGGAAGGGTCAGGACGTAATTGGTGAAGTAAGTTCAATGGTATCTTCCCCTCACAGTCTGCTTATGGGCTGCATGGGCTTTTTGGTGGGATGGGGAGATGGAGCTTTCTTTCTGATGCAAAGTAAGTGATGGCAAGGGTCTTTCTAGTTTCCTTTCTTCTTATTTTTGGTTTGTTCCTCAAAGTAAGTCAGAGGTGAAGCTGAGCTGTTTTTTTTTTTTTCAGAACATGGTGCGTACTAGTCCAGTACAGTGATTTTTTTGAGCTGCATCACTGGCAGTTTGGAGAGGACTGGGTAGCACAATTCTGTTGGGGCATATTGCTTCTAGCTGCTCTCTAAAATAAATAAATAAAAAGCACTAGTAATTTTGCACTGTTTTTTTGGAATGTTTTGCTGGTTAAGGTTGCAACAGCTGATAGGCAGAGGGGATCGACCTTCACACTTAATGGTGAAAGATGAGATCTTAGGGACTGTTTCAGGCTGGATTTAAGGTGAACTACATTTCTGATAAAGGATCCTTGCCCTTTTTTTGGAGTATATGTGGGAATACAGCCGTGTCGTCTTGTGTTTTGGCTTTTTCTTTCTCGTGGTACTGAGGTTGTGCTTGGGCACTGAGCAGAAGCTGAAGTTGATTGTTGAAGCTGCCAAATGCAGTTGTTGTCCCCCTTGATGCGTGGCACAAAAATCACTGAGGCCACACAGCAAATTGGATGAGTGAACTGAGCTGATGGGGAATTGTCCCACCACTTATTTCTACCTCTTTCCCTCTCCCCCCACTAGCACCCCTTCCCCAGCCTCTAGGTTTTGATTATGCTGTGTAACTATTTTCCAGGGTGATCACCTCCTTTATTGAAGGCTTTTTCAGGGAGAGGGATATCGAGGGTTCAGCAGCAGGCCCTGCTGCTTAAAAGTCTTTATTAGATGTGCCTTGGGCCCAGTTTTGGGGGCTGTCAATACTTTGTTGTGGTTTTTTGTTGTTGGTTGGTTTTTGGTCACGTTTGTGGGTTGGGAGAGATGTTTTTAAGTGCTGAATCTTAATTTTAAAGGTAAAATAATTTTTTTTTCTCTCCTGCAGGTTCTCAGTTGGAAGGGTTTAGAACAATGAGAAGGTCACATCTATCCAGGGGGGATGTCAGCACTGCCTTCCTGGGACTGGAGGACTGAAAAGAAGAAAGGACCAGAATTATTGGAGACAGGCTGCTTTTGACTACTGACACAGTCTTCTGTACCCTGTTGGTGTTGGAAGAACAGGACAGTTTCTTCTGCTTGGTTCTGTGGTATCACCACAGTGGTGCCACCATGAACGTGACGAGTTTATTCTCCTTCACCAGCCCAGCAGTGAAGAGGCTGTTGGGATGGAAACAGGGGGACGAAGAAGAAAAATGGGCAGAGAAAGCTGTTGATGCGTTAGTGAAAAAACTGAAGAAGAAGAAAGGTGCTATGGAAGAGCTGGAAAAAGCGTTAAGCTGTCCCGGTCAGCCCAGTAACTGTGTCACAATTCCTCGTTCCTTGGATGGCAGGCTTCAGGTTTCCCACCGGAAAGGGCTACCCCATGTGATTTACTGTCGCGTGTGGCGCTGGCCGGACCTGCAGAGCCATCACGAACTGAAACCACTGGAATGCTGCGAGTTCCCCTTCGGCTCGAAACAGAAGGAGGTTTGCATCAATCCCTACCACTACAAGCGGGTAGAGAGCCCCGGTAGGTTCTTCCTCGTTTGTACCTTATCTGAACAATGCAAAGCATGGCAATTAATCACGTGACTCATCAGCTTAAATAAGCAAAAGCGGCTGTTTGCACATGTCGGATTCTTCCTCTGCAATTTATCTGGATGTAAGCGTTAATTAGCAGTTCCCCCTTCACAAGGTGAATGCTTCACTTGTGTAAACCTTTTATTGCTATACTCATAGTCTCAGTGTGTGCCTCAAGCTGCTGGGCTTGGTACCTCCTGGTTTTGTTGCCAACCACTATCTCTCAATTAACTTTTTTTTAACTGAATTGTCCAGATCAGTGAATCTAAATGAAACATTGCAGGCTAATGTAAAGGGTTATTGCAGCCTGTGTGAGAAAGCCATTCTGTGGTTGTGGTATTCTTCTTATTATTATTGCTATTTCCAAGCTGTTATGTCACTTCTATCACTTTTGTTTTGTCATCCCATAGAAGATAACATTGTCTTTGGAATTTCCCACAATTTCGGCAAGTCTTTTCTTTTGAAAAGACTGTGACTGTAGATAGCAGAATATAATCCCCTCAATTTAAAGCATTGATAGCAGTGCTCAGTTGTACGTGAAGTTTTACTGTCAGCTGTTCTGTAGGTGCAGTTTGCTTACCTCTTACCCACTGCCCCATGTCTCTTTTCAGGTACAACCCATTCTCTCTGTCTCCTCTTCAAAGGCCAAACCTCTTTTTGATAAATCTGTCATTAATTTTATTCTGCAGGTTAATTCTATATTAATTCTAATTCTAATTAATTCTATAATTAATTTTACTTCTGCAGGTTTATTACCAGGGCATACTTTCAGGAACTAAGATGATATGTACTTGGATGTATCTACACTAGTCTCTAGCTACTTGAGAGGTTGTACAGGGACATCCACATAAATGCCCTGCAGGCATGGCTGGACTTCCCTGTTTAAATTTCAGAAGTCCATCTGCGTTAGGGATTTCATAAACTGTGAAGTTGTCTGCAGAATGGCTCCGACAGCTCAAAAAAACTACAGTAGAAATCAAGTTATTGTAAGACTGTTTTTTTGTGGATGGAAATTGCATTTGTCTTGGGTCTGCAACACATAAGTACATATCTAGATGTTAAATATTTCCCTTTGGTGTGTTAGGATTAACTTGGAAATCACGTGAACGCCAGCACTAATACTTATGTATGGATTTATGCAGCAGAAGCTCGAACAAAGGAGCTCTCTGCTGGAAAACACAGTTCTTTAAAAACTTAAAAAAAAAAAAGTTAAAATTCTTAACAATTCCGTGTTAAGAAGAAGTGGAATAGTAAAATAGTTGTGTCCCTGTACTGCTAGCTCTCTCCCTGTGTCTGTGCTAGCTGCTGCATTCAGTATTCTAACATACTTCAAATTCCTTAAAGACATCTGTTTCTGTCAGATTGAGTAACAATTGGGCTCTTACTGTTACTGTAATGTCAGATGACATGTCCTAACTCATTTTGCTTTAATCTTGAAAACAACTACTGAGTTTGAGAACGTTCTCATTTGGACCATATTTAAAAGTTGGTATTTGTAAATGTCCTGGCACTTCAATGAGATAGGCATAGAATAAAACTTCCAAAAGATGTCTAACTAAAATGTGAAACAGAGCAAAAAATTATTAACTGTCAACCTGAATTCTGGATTGCTCTTCAATTGTTTTTGGATGAGCGAAAAATCTCTACATTCATGTAGCTACAGATTTTTGCTGGAAAAAAAATCCAAACCAGTAACTTAATCGAATGGGATTAATTCAAGGTAGAAATAAAATGCTTCCCTTTTTGTCCAGACAGTGCTCTTCTTCAGGAAAAACTAGATATTTTTGGCAATGGGCAACTAATAGGCAAGTGGGCAGTTTTTCTTGTAAACATTAGGGCTGTGGTCAGTTTGACAGAGCTGAGAGAAGTATTCAGTCTTTCACAATTTGCTGACCTAACCACTTCAAATATTTTGGAGGTAGCTGCTGACCAGGAGCTGGTGTTCACTTCTCCCACTGATAACAGTGTGAGGGGGGGTTTGAAACCCAGTGTGGTTTTACTGAGGTCTCCAGCTGGGTATGTAAAGGAGTAGGGTTTTATATTTAGTCAGCTGTAGATCTGCCACTTTTGTGGGCTATTGCATGGAGGGATATTGTATGGAGATGAGCGGGAAGGCATGGCTTTTGGAAACAGGTGGTAGCTAAACTCCTGTTTGGCTTGGAGAGCTGTGTTTTGTAACTCATGACTTCATTTTTCCCTTGTTCTTGCTGTTCTCAAAGTGTCATCTTTATCTTCATTTCCTGACAGTCACTCCTAAATTCTGCCAACCATTTTTCCCCATTTTTGCCAGGACATTAAAACACCATTATTGCTGCGTAAGTGCTTATGCTTTGAGACTAATGGGTAGTGGGAATTCACATATGAGTCACTGTTTCCAAGAGTCTATGGACTGACTTGAGCAGATAGGTTTGTTTCCAAGCCTGCCATCACCACCAGGAGGGTTAGACATACATTTTTCTCTTGACAAAACAAAAATTGAAAGCTCAAATTATGTATGATGCATGTTTTGTGTGCAAGGGACGTTGTGAAATTCTGGCTCTGCTTGAGAGTGGTCTGTGTTTGACTGCTTTATGCAGACCCAGTTGCTGGAGAGCTAAAGCATATGGTGTGTGCGTGGGATGGGATCTATACATTCACTCTTCTGCTGTTTGTCGTGTGGTTTGATTTGGTGTTGTATAAGTTGTGAGGAACGGGCTAGCAGCAAGTCCTCAAATACATAAAATCAGGGTAATGCTTGATGTTGAGAAATTAGTGCTGTGGATGTGTCTCAGTTTTCATGGTGCCAGAGGGATGCGTAGATTTTCTACCCAGATACCTGATTCCATCCTTGTTGTTTAGCTTGAGAAAATAAGCTTGGAAAACATGAGAATTGGGACGCTGTAGTGTGTCTGCCAGCTACAAAGCTATACCTGAATCCAAACATGGGATTTCTCTGTTGGCCAGGCTAGATAGGAACCAATTGTAAACAGAATCACAAAATCACATAGGGTTGGAAGGGACCTCTGGAGATCATCTAGTCCAACCCCCTGCCAAAGCAGGTCCACCCAGAGCAGGTTGCACAGGAATGTGTCCAGGCGGGTTTTGAATGTCTCCAGAGAAGGAGACTCCACCACCTCCCTGGGCAGCCTCTGCCAGGGCTCTGCCACCCTCCAAGGAAAGAAGTTCCTCCTCATGTTTAGGTGGAACTTCTTCTAGTCAAGTCTGTGCCCATTTCCTCTTGTTCTGTCACTAGGCACCACTGAAAAGACTGTCCATTTCTTCTCGACACCCTCCTTTTAAGTATTTATAAGCATGGATCAGATCCCCCTTTGGTCTTCTCTTTTCTACATTAAAGAGATCCAAGTCCCTCAGCTTCTTCTCATAAGGAAGACGCTCTAGGTAGTCATCTCCATAGCCCTCTGCTGTACCCTCTCCAGCAGTTCCTGTCCTTCTTGGACTGGGGAGCCCAGAACTGGACCCAGTGCTCCAGATGGGGCCTCCCCAGGGCAGAGTAGAGGGGCAGGATGATCTCCATCTGCTGGTCACACTTTTCCTGATGCACCCCAGGATGCCATTGGCCTTCTTGGCCACAAGGGCACATTGCTGTCTTGCGGTCATCCTATTGTCTACCAGGAGTCCTAGGTCTGTTTCCTCAGAGCTGCTCTCCAGCAGGTCAGCCCCCAACCTGTACTGATGCTTGGGGTTATTCCTCCTCAGGTGCAGCACCCTATACTTGTCCTTGTTAAATTTCATCAGGTTCCTCTGCCCGGCTCTCCAGCCTGTCCAGCCACTTCTCCCAGTTTTGTATCATCAGAAAACTTGCTGAGGGTACACTCCATCCCCTCATCCAGGTCATTGATGAATATATTGAAGAGGGCTGGATCCAGTACTGACCCCTGGGGAACACCACAGTTGAGGGGTGCCAATGACTGTGGTGCCAATGGTCTCAAATAGGGAGTCTCTGAGCACAGGCTGCAAGGAAGGGACTATGGCATCTGGCAGGCACATTGGTGGGATGTGGTGGGACCATGTTTGGGCTTAACCTCACCTAGAGGTTCAGCACAGGCATGGGTTGCCTGTCTCACCCTGTGGCGAGTCGATGAAGAAAACTGAGCAGACAGAAAACTATGTTTTGGCATGGTTAGCTTGGCAAGCTTGGTGCCCTGGCTGTGGGGTCGGATGAGGGCAAGGCAGCGTGGGGGGCATGGGGTGGAGGCGAGGAAGGGGTGGCCTTCCTGTGACAGTGGGACACTGGGGGTCAGCCTGGTTGTCTGCCAGCTGCCCCACAGGTGATGGAGACGCGATTGGTGGCGGGATGCACAAACAGTTCCTGTGCCAGCACAGCTGCTTGCGTGGCCTCCTGCTGAACCAGATCACGGTTGCTTTCTTCCCCCCTCCCCTGCTGTGTTATCTTCCAGGCTGATCAGAGCAGCACCGGGGCTCACTGCCTGGCTGCAGGAACATCTGTACCAACACAGCCCTGTGAATGACAGAGAATCATAGAACGGTTAGAGTTGGAAGGGACCTTAAAGATCATAGAGTTCCAACCCCCCCACCATGGGCAGGGACACCTCCCACTGGACCAGGTTGCTCAAAGCCCCATCCAGCCTGGCCTTGAACAGTTCCAGGGTTGGGGGATCCACACATGTGGGGTGGGGAAATGAGAGGAGAATGCAGAGGGTGTTTTCTTGCTGAGAATGGGAATACAACCTTGTACTCCACCGCCAGGAAGAAGTATCTCTTTGAGATGTGTCACAGTAGCTCGCTGCTGCTGTTCTGTGTGTCTGTTGTGTGCAGAATAATTTCTGGTGCAGGATAGTTACTGCCTGTCAATTTTTTTCTCTTGGCAAGGCAAAGCAAAGCTTTTAATTAAGGAGGAGAAGGTCTGAATTTGCCTTTTCAAACCTGGCATGCTCAGCTGAATTGGTGTGCTCACTTGGCTGAATCTGCTTTTTCTCCTCAGTTTTTATTTTCCAGTTTAGAGATATGGGGAAATCAGGCTCACACCTGGTTTGTGACTGTCCTTCAGTATGATCAAGACTTGGGAAGTAATGAGATGTAGAGTATTTGCAGAGGCTGTGAGGAAGAAGTGAACAAGGATGTTTCCTGATCTCTCTCTTTTTGAAAATGCTACAAATGACCTCTTGGGTTTTGCTGGAGAGTGTGTGAAATGACATCTGGAAGTTGCTCCCAAGATACTTCCTTTCCTTCTGCTATTCCTTTGGTTTCTGTGGAGATACAGCCTCTGTCACTTGCCTCTGTCCTCAGTTATGCCAGTGGGATCAGGTGAAGGATGTCACCCCATGTTTAGGCGAAAAAAATTGTTGTTTTTTTAAACCTGGATCCTGTTTGCTGTAACATCAAAACAAAAGGAATGGGATGACATCCATACAATAGATTGACGCTGCTATTAAAAAAATAATAATAAATCACACCCCTAGTGTGGCTTTAGAGGTGGAGATTCAGTTCTTTTTGCCTTAGCTAAAGGGAAGGAAGGAAGATGAAGAAAATGGGTATTTCATTTTCTTAAAGTACTGGTGAACACCAGCTCTCGGTTCTATCTGATGCAGAATTGTGTTAATTCACCTCTATGAAGCGTCCCTGCTCATCCCATTAACGAGGATTTTAGTTTATAGTATGTTATAATAAAGGAGATGAAAGAGGAAGGAACTTCTTTCTTATGCTTCATGTGTGGAAGCGGTTGAAGGTGAGAGTGTCCAGAATCTGCTGACACCCCCTCATGGGTCAGGCTTGCGGAAGCCGACTCTTCATTGATCCGAGTGAGCATCATCCTGCCTCGGGTGATGCAGTTGTTAACATGGATATTCCTTTCTGGAGGTGCTTACTGATCCTCTGCTGTGCTTGAAGCATGCGATGCCAGGGGGTGCTAAAAAACCAGTCAGTCCAGAAGCATCCCATCTATCTTCTGAAATATTCTAGTTGCATGGATTAGCCTGTTAGCACAGCCACTTGGAGGCATAAAATAAAGACACTGGTTCAGTTTTGGATTTGGTGGGTTTGGTTGGTTTGGTTTTTTCAATTACCAATAAAAAAAAAAAGCTGGGTGATTTTCCTCTGTTAACTTTCTCTTCTTTGGAGATCTGGTGGCAGTCCACTCTACATCCAGGAGCTTTATGAAGCTGATGGTGCCCATGTTTCACCCAAACCAACCAAAAAAGCAGCAGTTGCTTTTTTATGATGCAGACAAATGTGCTGTCATGAACAGATGAATTTTCAGTTCTGCCTAAAGACCATGATGTTCCTTTCCATTATAACCATGAATTCAAAGCGGATGTCTGCGTCAGCAAGCTTGGTTTTGGCAAGAAGCTTTTTACCTAAACATACAGCTAGCTGCCATTTGCCACAAGAAGAGGCTGGTCCCCGGGCTCTGAAGAGAGCAGTAGGTGTGTCGTGCTGTTTTTGCTTCTGGCCTATGACTTTAACCTGATTGTTTTCATATTTGTCTTAAAGAGTAGAGGAGATCAAAGTGAGTCTCCGCAAGGCTGCACACCTACTTGGAGGCACCAGAAAGAAACTTGAAATGGTAGAAATCCTGGATAAGGCAGGTTTAGACTCACGTGGTCCTGGAGAGAAATGCTCCTTAAACAGCTCCCTTGTACAGCACCGGGGTTCTGGTCCTCAGTGAAAGAAAAATAAGGCATGTTTTAAGGCATGTTTTTAATACCATTTGAAATCACACAGCTGTTTGTTTGTGTATATTGGTCTGGTCATGACTGTGAGCCCTGTCTCTCTCTCTCTCTCTCTCTCTCTCTCTATGTACTTTACAGAAAAATGAAATGGGTCGGGCTAGTCATCCCTGTGTACTCGACCGGTCTAGGAACAGTACATATAAAACTAATATTCCCAGTCTGTTTCTAGACTTTAAAAACCTGCCACAGCATACTTGGATGGCCCGTTGGATTGCTCATTCCACTTTTGGCGAGCGGCAGGCTTCAAAGGCAGCTCTTGGGACCGTCGAGTTGGTAGGTGCCGGGAGTCTGTCCAGATCAAATTGAGAGCCAGGAGAGAAAGGCTGAGAGTTTGAAGGATTTCCGCACCTCTGCAGGCGAGGGAGCAGGGGGAGTCGTCGCTGAGAGATTTTGCCTTATCGCTGTGTTAATGCTGCTTTTGGGCGTAACTTTAAAAATAGCATGCTGCAGCAGGGGGCACAATTATAGGACGGATCCCCAAAATAGCATGCAACTGTCAGCTTGCTTGGCAAGTTAGTATAAAACCTACTTTGTTTCAGTTTCGCAAAATTCGGTTCTAAAAATCCCCGCCAGAGCCAACCAGGGGGAAAGGAATTGAAATAGGGAGGCAGAAAGAAGGGAATGGTCTAACAGTGGGGTTTTCCTTCTCTGACCTCGCCGTGTGTCAGCAAAACAAGCTGCAATAAAGGGATATAAGTTGTCAAGGAGGATATGTTGGTGTCTTTTTTTTTTTTTTCATCCTTTCTTTGAAATTGACCAGATTCAGATGATTCTTCTGACTTAAAAGACCAGGCTTCCAAGTTTTAACCTACTCAGTAGGATGTGACTGTGGCTTTTGTACAGGTAATTTGAACTCTGGTCTGTGTAAATGTCTGAGTTAAGATACACTATCACACTGTAACTTCCTCCTATATCAGGGCTGTTACTCCCTCCGTCAAATCAGCTTGCAAGAACTTCTTCACTAATGTGCATACAATTAGTACTAAATCCTGAAATTGGCCTTGACAAATGTCAGTTTAATCAAAATGTTAGCTTATCAGAGCATCCGCAAATAAAATCTAATGTTAGCTAAATATTGTAATGCAGGAAATGTAGTAATATTACCTGCCAAATGCATTTAGACCAGATGTCTGATGTAAAAGTAGAGCCAGTAAAGCAAATCTTCAGTTGTAACTACGTAAAATTACAAACCAAGCTGTGGGGTCTACTGAAACTGTAAAATAAAATTAAGAGTTGAGAAAACAAGACAGTTCTCAGCTTTCTCCCAAAATAGAAAATCTGGCAAGTATGTCCATCTGTCACCCAAAATAGGCTGCTGAATAGCTATTATTGAGCCTTTTTGCTTTCCAAACGTAGCTTTGGAGCAGAAGTCTAAAGGCTGGCACGCCTGCTTTTAAAGAAAAAGTGAAGCAAAGCTGTGCTACCATAGCCAGTAGCACAGCTTTGCTTACATCAGGTGGTATTGGAGCAACATAAAGTAGCTAGATTCTCAGTGATTGCTTTTGCCACAACACTATTAATTTTTTTTTAAACCAAGAATAAACTCTGTCCTAAGTATAGACCTTGAAGTTTCTTTGTATGTGAGAACTTGTCCTCTGTTCAAAGAATATTCAGTTTTGCCAGGTGTTGTTTTAGGCAACATGGGAAAACCTAATGACATTAAAACTTTTCTTTCTGCTTGGTATTTTATTTTTTACAAGCAAGATCTTGGCAAGACCTTTCAGTCAGCATGCTTCAGTGACTCTCCAGTGCTACAGACACCAAGCAAAACTGACCACGTTCAGCTGAGCATATATTGGTACCTGTGCTCTTCCCACCATGGGACCAAAGTGCTCACCAGGATGCCCCAGCCAACTTCTGCTGCTGTGGCCTCAAAGGCAGGAAATTAAGCTAGGAGTCTTTGGGAGGGTTGACATTTGTTAGTTTAACACTGCTGCTGTGTTTTGGTTTTTCTTAGGGTTTTTTTTTTTCATGTTTTTCTGTCTTCACCTAACTTTATTTTTCTTACAACTCCATCTTTGCAGGATTTTCTGTACAGAGCGTGGAGTACAAACTGTGAGTCCCTCCTCCCTGCCCCATGTTTTCATACCCATTTATTGATAGCACAAAATGGTGGTGAGGATTTCCCCCCCTTCCCAGCCTGCAGTTTTATTCTTCTAGGAAAGCATAAGTGGCTTTGCATAAATTCATATGAAAATGCAGCTATATGATGCTTGGGAATTAAAGCACACTGTCTAATGATAGTGCCTTCAGGTCTTCATTAGGGCTGAGGGCCCTGTTGTGGTATAAGCCTGTACAAACCTTTCAACAGAACATACATCAACCAAGTCGTCATGATTTTTAACAGCAGAAAGTGCAGTAGCAATTGCTCATCTATTTTTTTATTTGGATTTTTTAAAAATTTGATTTTATAAAGCTTACAGAAGAAGTAGTATCTACTTTGACCAGGAAAGATGATCAAAGTCTGCTTTCATGCATGTGGCCCCTTGTTGTATTTCATTACTTGGTCTTTCGGTTTTCAGACATGAAAAGAGAGATACCTACCCAAATCTTCACATAACATGCAAAGGGGGTTAAAAATGAGCTATTGAGGGAAACTAGCTGTCATCTGGATTTGTGTGAGATAGCCAAAACCCATCTGGATAGGAAAAACATTACTTTGAAAGCACAGCAGGTCCTTTGGCTTGGATTGGGCTGGGTTGGTTTTTTTTTTAATAGAAAAACTTTTATAAAAAGAAACGATATTCATAAAGTGGACATTTTCTATGTTTGCTAAAATCATTATATCTGGAATGTGAAAATAGAACAAAAAGGAGAACCAAGCAAATCCTTACAGCACACCTGCTACTTTTCTGAAGAACAGGATTTCATGCTGGAGGTACAAAGAGTGGAGATCAGTAGCTTTCTTCAAAGGCCACCGTTACCTTTTCATAAAAGCCTTTCTTTCTTGGTGTGGTTAGTTGGAACATTTATCTAAATAGCCAGGTTGTCTTTGGTCTGTCTTCTGTATTTTTGGCATTGTTGGCTCTTAGGTGAAATAGCCCTGTGGGTGAAATTGCCCTGGAGCTGTAATTTCTTGAACACAGTTCCACTTGTTTGGTGCGGACATACTCTGGGTATTATTTGCATGGCAAAAACAAGTTACCCAATTCCCAGGCTATCTTGATAGATACAGGATCTCTTTTTGGTTGCACTTCCACAAATATACCCAGCTTGGCTTCCAGGAGGTTTATTTTCCTCTTCAACCATTACTAGTACCATTAGTGGTAGTAGTCATGTATTAACTCTCAACTCCAGGTCTTTTTGTGTCTCAAGACACAAAATCTTGGAGCAAAATTTAGCCACGGTATAGCTCATAAAACCTGGTGCTTGAGCAAACGCAGAAATCAAGCTGACCTGTGGTTCTACTCCATTAACTGGTTTTAATAATTTCAGTGAGGTTGAATCTGTAAGTCTGTTGCAGTAGCTTTTAAAGACAACAGTGTATGTAGTAATACGTTCCCTTTAAATATATGCATCCCTACTGAATAGAGAAAATGATAATTTTCAAGAAGTCATATCATTTTTTTTCTTTTGCATCTGTGTTCCCTTCCGTTGAAGCAGGTAAAGAGGAAGGGGGAAATTCTGTGTGGAAACTGCTGAAGCAGCATCCTGCAGAGATCCGCACAGCAAAGATGTGCGCCGCTTCATTATTTCACAGCAACAGGTGTGCTGGCTTAGCACAGAATAACTCTCTCATGCTTTCTCCCCTTCAATTATACCTCTTCCTGGAGCTGGCAGCTGCAGCGGAGATCAGCCTCCACCGCCTGCTGTACTGAGCCTCAGCGATTTGTTATTCCATATGGTTGAGGTCTGCAACCTGACCAGAAGCTCAGCGCCTTACACGGGGGTGAGGGGAGTAAGAAGGGTAAACCCCTTTTAGGTTTTGAACCCCTGGTGTCCTTCCATACTTGCTCGTGTCTTCATTCTTGAGCAAGCAGCATTTGGATTAACTCCTCATTGACTCCGGTGGGAGCAGCTAGCCTGCAAAAAAGCCCCCGAGCTGCAGAAAACTTGGGTTATGGCAGTGAGTGACTGTTTTGAAGATGGACTAATTGGAGGGCTGTAGCCTCCGTCCTACCTGACGTGGCCTTTCAGGGCTTTTTCTCTTTTCACAAAATCACATGGGGTTGGAAGGGACCTCTGGAGATCATCTAGTCCAACCCCCTGCCAAAGCAGGTCCGCCTACAGCAGGTTGCACAGGAACTTGTCCAGGCGGGTTTTGAGTGTCTCCAGAGAAGGAGACTCCACCACCTCCCTGGGCAGCCTCTGCCATGGCTCTGCAACCCTCAAAGTAAAGAAGTTCCTCCTCATGTTTAGGTGGAACTTATTACGTTCAAGTTTGTGCCCATTTCCTCTTGTTCTGTCCCTGGGCACCACTGAAAAAAGACTGGCTCCATCCTCTTTTGAGGTTGTATGTATGCAAGGAGGATGCGAATTGGGGGCAGGACTTAAAGTAAATTCTGCAATGGTATTTTTGAGACTATTTGTGCTGTATCAATACCAGTTGTATTCTTTTTCTCCCTTTCCCCCTTTTCCTTGTGTATTTTGAAGAAGTTGGCATTTAATCATTTGAGGTTGAAGCAGTTGGACAAAAAGTGTAGGTTTGCATGAGGGAGAGCTGAAAAGAGGGGACTCACTCTTTCAGGTCCTTCTAAACTTTGCCAGTCGTTCTGCCCAACTGGAGAAAACATGCACATATACTTTGGGAAAGTCTGGCACTGTGTCATGTTAATTAAAGAAAACATACAGAAAATATCCTGTTCTCCTGCTATTTTAAAGTGCTATAAATCGTGTGGCTTCCTGTGATGTCATGTATGTCATTGTTTAATGCAAGGTAGAGGATGGGAAAGGTAGGTGATGTACTTTCTGCACAAATTAACTTCAGAAAAATTGATGGTTTGACCTTCATCCATAGGAAAGGAAGAGATAGGAAAGCTGTGGTTTTAATGCTCGGAAAAGTAAAGAATAATCATAAAGTCAGGAAAGGGAAAATGCTTTTTAACACATGATCTCATTGTTACTTTTTTCCCTGGTAATTTTTAGCCCAGCAAATGTTGACTATGACAGTTAAATAGTGCTTGACCTCACAGCGAAAGGACTGCTAGGTTTAAAGGAGCAAGCTTAATTCTTAGAGATCCTAATACTCAGAGAGATTGGGTTCGACATTTGCTGTGTTGTGAACGAAGGAATTTGTGATGTCTACCTGAGCGTTGAGTAATTTTTTTTTAATGGCTTTTTCCAGTGACATGTGAGAACGGTTACATTAGAGGCAGTGGACAATCTGCACAGCTGAGGGAGATGCACCTTCTCCTGGAGTGTTCTGCAGTTGAGAACCTCCACAGAATGACAGACGTATGTGTTTTGTCTCAGAAAAATTACATAATTAGGAACTTTGTATATTCATTGTAGAATCATAGAATGGTTTGGGTTGGAAGAAACCTTTAAAGGTCATCTAGTCCAATCTCCCTGCAATGAGCAGGGACATCTTCAACTAGGATTAGGTTGCTCAGAGCCCCATCGAACTTGACCTGGAATGTTTCCAGGGATGGGGCGTTTACCACCTCTCTGGGCAACCTGTTCCAGTGTTTCACCATCCTTGTTGTAAAAGATTTCTTCCTCCTGTGTAGTCAAAATCTGACATATTTTAGTTCAAAGCCATTACCTCTTGTCCTATTGCATCAGACCCTGCTAAAATGTTTGTCCCCATCTTTTCTTATAAGCCCCCTTCAAGTACTGAAAGGGCACAACAAGGTGTCCCCAGAGCCTTTTGTTCTCCAGGCTAAACAACAGCAACTCTCTCAGCCTGTCCATAGGGTCATAGGAGAGATGCTCTAGCCCTCTGGTCATTTTTGTGGCCTTTCTCTGCACTGCTTCAACAGAACCATGTCTTTCCTGTGCTGGGGGCCCTAGAGTTGTAGAGGGGCAGAATCGCCTCCCTTGACGTGCTGGCCACACTTCTTTAGATGCAGCTCAGGTTGTGGTTGGCCTTCTGGGCTGTGGGCTCACATTGTCAGCTCATGTCTAGCTTTTCATCCACCAGTACCCCCTGGTCTTCCTTGGCATGGCTAATCTTAAGCATTTCATCCTCAAGCCTGTACTGATACCCAACCCAGCTGCAGGACCCTGCACTTGGCTTTGTGGAACCTCATGAGGTTCACATGGGTCCACTTCTTGAGCTTGACCAGGTCTCTCTGGATGGCATCCCATCCCTCAGTCGTGTAAACTGACACTCAGCTTTGTGTCATCCTCAAATTTGCTGAGGGTGCACTTGATCCCCCTATGTCATTGATGAAGACATTGAACAGTATTTGTCCCAATAGGGGTCTCTGAGGGACACCATTCATGACCGATCTCCATCTGGACATTGAGCCATTGACCAGTATCTTCTGGATGTGACCATCCAGCCAATTTCTCATTCACTGGCCAGTCCACCCATCAAATCCATATTTCTCCAGTTTAGAGAGAAGAATGTGAGGGACTGTATCAAAGGCCTTGGAGAGGTCCAGAGAGACAATAGCTGTAACTCTGCCCTTGTTCAATGATGTAGAAAACGAGCTGGTTAAAAAATCTAAACAAATCTACTTGGGGGTGACACCTGCCTCAAATATTTGAGATCTGTTTGAATCTCAGTGAAGCTATTCTAAGGAACTGAGACATCAGATTAAATCTTTAAAATGTGCTTCTGACTCTTTAACGAGCAGCATTAATTTCAGTAGTGAGGGGATTTCTTTTCAGTGTATGTTCAATGAAGATTTCTGGGATCAAACTTCTCATGCATTAATACCACCAGCGGGCAAAAACCTGGTGGCTTAATTTCTCTTTTAGGCATATATATTTGCCAAAAAACCAAAGAGCAAGGGAAACCTGCTTCTTCTTTTTCAATTTATTTCTTTCTTCCCCCTCAGTTTATTCCTAAGTCAAGTCACAGATTGAGTGAGTTTTGTGTCTGGCATCCTTTCGTATCCATTTTAAACATGGACTCAGCATTGAGCGGTGTCCTGGTGCTCTCAGACTCCAGGATGCTCACATAAATGTCTGAATGCTTCTGTATAAGCAAAGTGCTGGACGAGTAAAGATGCCCCAGTGTCTTGGAAGAACCTGTTTGTCTTGGCAAGGTTTTGTTGTGTTGTTTTGTTTTTTTTCCAGTTAGTTTGTAATTCAGCCTTTTGGTGAAGCAGCTGTCTCTGAAACACCTTTATTAATCTGAATAATAGTTATGTCTCTATAGGCTTGTTGCATATACCTGCTCCCTCTTCCTATTCTGTGTGTCCACCAGGTTTTGGGGACAGGGCAGGAGTCTTGGGGTGAGGAGATAGTAGCCTGGCTTGCTTTCATTGGTTTTTGGCACCTTCCCTTGAAGGCAGGCTATCCTGGGCAGTTTCTTCCTGACCTGCTTGGCCATGGAGATGCTAGGAAATGGAGGTGCTGACGAGGGGCAGATGTGGAGAGGAATTCCTCTTTTATTTCACTTCCACTACTTTGTGCACAGATCTCCTTCTCCCTGCCCTTGCCTCTCCTCTTCCCCTATCACCCCAAAATCTCAGTCTATAACAAAACTAGCTTTTAATTCTTTGAGTAGCTTGGACTTTGCTGTGAGGCATTCAAAGATAGAAGCTGAGGCACTGGAAAAAGAGCTGATTCTTTTATCTTAGTGTGTCTGGTATCATATTCATATTCCCAGTTAAAAAGAGATCTTTTTTTCCTTGCTGGTGAGGAGGGCTTGGGAGTGTGGTGAGAATAGTAGTTTCTGATGTGTGTTCCTCTGATCCCATAGCAGCATATAGTTGGAGCTCAATTGCTGCTCAGTTGGTTTTTTTGAACTACATAATTTTCTTTAAATTGCACATTTTGTAAACTGACTTGAAGAGTTAATAACTGTTTTAATACTAACTTGTAGGAACATAGTCCAGGTTAAAAATAAAATTATAGCTGTTGGGACCAGACTGAGTTCAAGCTTTATTACTATTGTCTTCAGGAAAAAAATATCTGTCCTTATTAGCAAAGTTTTGGGTTGCGGGCCATTACCTGATTAGCAGGATCACAAGTGCAGCAAAAGGAACTGCTTGTCAGCATTTACTTCCCAGCATTTCTTTGTGCGACTAAAACTAAAATGCAGAATTGTGGTTTTGTTCTTGGCTCTTCTTCGCTGCCCCTCTGTGAAAACAAGCTCCCATCTGGCAGGCCAGGTAGCTAGCACCATCTCTATGAATTCAAGCTATGCAGTAACCGGATATAAGGAAAAGAGTTCTTGCTTAGACATGCAGTCCTAGATTTGACTACCTTGTTTTTAAGACAGATGTGAATATGCCCTAGGGGAGGAATAATGTGGGGTTTGGTTTGTTTTTTCCCTGTATAGCCTAGTCCTTCAAAACTGAGTCTCTAACCCTGTGGCTTTTCCCTTTCTCCCTTTCCAGTCCTTCCTCCGGTGCTGGTTCCAAGGCACAGCGAGTACAACCCTCAGCACAGCCTCTTGGCCCAATTCCGCAACCTGGGACAAAACGAGCCCCACATGCCACACAACGCTACTTTCCCGGACTCTTTTCAGCAGCCCAGTAGCCACCCGTTCCCCCACTCGCCCAACAGCAGCTATCCGAACTCACCTGGAAGCAGCAGTAGCACCTACCCGCATTCTCCAGCCAGCTCAGACCCGGGAAGTCCTTTCCAGATGCCAGGTACAGTCAACTTCAGTTCCTCTTCAGAAGGGACATCACTGGTATCGTGAGGGAGTTTTTTTGTGCTTAATAATAGCAAATTATCAGCTCACTCTTGTGTTCAGTAGCAAGCTGAGAAGTGTAAGGTAATAAAGACTATGTCTGGTAATAGCACTGAGGATTTTAATATTGTGCCTCTTTCAAACACAGGTAAAACATTACAGTAAAACTCTTCTGGGGTAGGAGGAGGGATTCAAAATGTTTTGTGGACCAGTTCAACAGTTCACCCCCAAAAGCATAGTGTTTAATGCACAAGAAGTGTAATGCTACAGATCATCCTTGCTCAGGAAAGGGATCACCATAAATTCAGCACAAGGCTTCAGTTCTGCGGAAGAAGGATGTTTCTCAAGGGAATCATGCTATTGCTACTTGATAAAATTTCTTCACATAATGATGTAATTGCAACAAGTACACTTCAACTGAGAATCGGTACCTTAAGTCCCTAAAAAGAAATCTTCAGCCTGTTTTACTTCTTAAAGTCAAAGTACCAGCCTTTCTTTATTGACTGATGTCTATAGAAAACTGTGTGAAGGTGTGGGGTTTGGTTTTTTTTTTGTCTTTACATGCAGATGGATAAAAATACTGCAGAAGCAGTTTGTGACTCTTGATCTAAGTGATAAAAATACTGCAGAAGCAGTTTGTCACAGATTTCTTTATCTGAATACTGGGAGACTCCATACAAATGCTTACTGAAGTTCTGTTTGCATGTTTTCTTCTGGGGCTGAGGGAGGGCAGGGTGTGTGTAAACAAAGCAGTAGGCTTCTGAAAATCTGGTTTCTATTACGTGAAATTAACGTCCATAGATTTCTGCTGCTAATAGTTGTTTCTCTTTAAAATTTTTGTGAAGTGAGTGAAGACTACTGAATTTGCAGAGGCAGGGGGGAAGGAAAGAGAGTTTGGCTTTTTTAAAAATTGTGAAAAGTTGCTGCAAAACCAGCTGTCTTTCCATCCTTTGGGGTTTGGTTGTGGGTTTTTTTTTTAGTTGTTTTTAATATGATTGGTGTGGTTGGGGCTTTTCCAGCAGAGATAAAGGCTTCTCTAACAAGGTCTTCCTGAGCACTGATGTGTGGAAGTTCACTTGATCTTTGAGGGTCTGTTCTGTCCACATACCCATAAAGACAAGTCAGCAGCTGCAGTGGAGAAATTGAATCAGAGGAGAGGTCAAGATACTGACATCCTTGATGCTTAGCTCTGGACAGTTGTCTGTCTTGCACTAATGAGGAAAGAGGTTGACTTTTGGACAATACGGGAGAAAAAAAAAGGGAACAGAGAAGTTATCCAGAGTTCTTGGAAAATTTTTAAGCTACTGGCTCATTTGTTGCCTGTGGCCTGGCAATCTTATTTCCCTATCTGTGCATCATGTTTGCACATACATGAACATTTAAAGCTTAGTAAAACACAAGACTTAAATGCCAGTGTGGACTGTTAAGATTTTAATGCAGCCCCATCTGTCTTTCTCTGCTGCTCCCTCATTCAACTAAGTATCTAAGCATCTAAGTAAGGGAATTAGCAAGGTACCTGCCCGCATTGGATGGAAAGCTCTCAACCCAGTATCTCCTAAGCAATAAGCAGTTCAGAGATTTCATTAATGTATCTTTTCTTAAAAGGCAAAAACCCAACCCCCAAAAACCACCACTCCACAGAAGCCCAAACCTTACAAAGCAGTGGTATGATTCCCCTGCTATTTGTTGATGCTAATTTGGTTTTCAGGGTTTGGGAGGCTCCTGTGATTATTTGCTCTGGTTGTTTGCAATCCATGCTCTCAGTAATGGGGGGTAAATGTGGGATGAGCAGCAGCCATGTTCACCAGAGACAGTACAGTAGTAATTTAATCCCAATTTGTGCAGGGAAAGCTTGCAGGGACCAGGCAAGGATTGCTCTCGTGTGTACTCTGTGCAGTTGCTTTGGAGGAGAGTGTCCTCTGGTGTCTTGGGAAATGGGGGCATTGGCAACTTTCTGCAGCTTCTAAGAAGCCATTTGGGAAGCTTTCCCAGAAGTGAAGTAGGCAGCTGGAGGGCAGCAGGAGTACTTGGCTGGGACACTTCAAACAGGACTGAAAGCAGTGTGTCAGTGAGTACAATCATTGTGCAGGGGCTACTTTTGTGATAGTGATGCAAGCCTGAACAGGGCCGTGCGGTAAGAGATGCTGACAGATATTATTCTTTAGAATTTGGGTTGCTGAACGATTTCTACTGTTTCAAATCTAGGGAAATAGAGCTAACGCATTGCAGTGACAATAATAAATTCCTGGAAATACCTGGGATGTTTGCATACCTTGCTGATAGAATCATGTAGGAAATGGAAAAGTTTCAAACTGGAAGTTTTATGCTCCAGCTTTTGTTCCTATTTACCATATTCAATATCTGCTTTTGGCCTGGTCCTCTCAGGACCCCGTTGCACCTTAATATCTATGCAGGTACCATCAACCTGCAAAAACTGTGGGCTGCGAACTTAGCTGAGCTTTCTGTTGTAGCGTGATGGGGAGAAAGTGACTTGTTTTTATTACAGTTGTGCTTAACATGCACAGTAATTCTTTGCTTTCCTGACTCAAGGTCCATGATTGCTTTCTCAGATTTCTGGTGGGTGGAAGTTTATAGCTGAGTCAGGCTGGAAGCATTTCCAGGCTAAAACTGTTTATGTGGGGTATGTATATGTACTTTAAAGAGAGGAAAGGACTCTTGTATCTCTACTTTTTCTATATTTAGCTGATACTCCCCCTCCTGCCTACCTGCCTCCGGAAGATCAGATGACACACGATACCTCCCAGCCAATGGATACCAACATGATGGCACCCGCGCTTCCCCCTGACATACACAGAGGAGGTAAGGCCACTTTCTTCTGGTCTTATGCTTTGCTTCTTAAGAGTAAAGAACTTTCAGAACTGACTTGTAATCACCGAGTTTTAATTTTGGATCTGTGTTGTCTACAGAAATCTTTAGCTGTGGAAAAGAAGAAAAATCTCCCTGTAGTTATTTTTCTGTTGTTGTAAAGGATGACATAGTAAATCTGGAGATAAAAAGCTATGATTACATTAATTTATTGGAACCATGCAGTTAATGCTATATAAAGCCACTGAATTGAGGATGGCAATAGATATTGTCAAGTATAGCTCTCCAAGTGAAGACTTGATCAGAGCATGGATGCTAATACCGTCAGTTTTGTAAACACCCAGAGACATTTTACTTGGGTAACTGGAATATCTGTATTTTTTCCTGAGACAGTATATCTTATGAAATTGTCTTCTTTTACTATGTTTTTGTCCTGAATTCTAAACTTCAGTCCTTAAAAAGTATGCTCTGTTTTCAGTAGTTTACCCTTCTGGTCATCAGGGTGTTTGGGTTTGCTTTTTTTCGTTTTGTTCCATCCTCTCTTCCCTTTTTTGTTTCATCTTTGAGTCACACAGTGGTAGCACTTGGTTCAGAATTCAGAGCTGTCTGCCGGAGGTGTGGCATTGCTACAGACGTGAAAATCTGTATTAAAAAAAAACCCCAAATCCCAACCGTATTGCTTTATGTAGTATGACACAGACATCTTTTTACACATTGCTTTTTAAAGCCTCTGTGGCCAGCCGTGACTGCTGAGTAAAGGATTTAGTGCATTCATCACATTGTGAGAAATAGCCCCTTTAGAGAACACATAAGCTTACACAGTTGTGGCCCATGCCAAGAGCGAGCAGCAAGCTGGATGCTGTGCCAGAATGATTATCAAGATCACAGGCATATGAACAATATAACTGTTGTTTGAATTCTTTAAAATTTTTTTTTTTACTCGTTTTGTTGCTAAGCTTAATGTTGGGTTTCAGGAAGTATATTTGCCCTCTTAGAACAATTTGGATAGCTTTTATACTAACCTATTTACTCTCTGAGTGGAATGAGTTTTGCATGTGAGAAACACCATCTGTAGCATTTCCATTTTTTTTTTAATGTATATGTTCTCTGTGTATAGTCCTTGCTGGTCCAAAGTACATTTATCAATGTTTGTGCCTAACTGCAGACTTTTGCATGTTTGTCCCTCTCACAAAATACACAAGTGTAGAATTCCTTTATTACGTGAGAATTGATGAAAAGGATTTACATTTTTCTTCTTGCTTTTTAACATTTAACCATTTCAAATAAAAATCGTGTCTATTAGAATTTTTCTCTCCCAGTAGTTTAGTACAATGGGTTTTTATCTTTGTCCCTTCATTTAAAAGAAAAAAAAGATACCTTACTTCTCTGTGCTTTCATGTGTCTGTTATTTGTATACGTATGCTGTAATTGCACAACTTCCACAACCTGCTGCAGATGTTTGGGTTTTTTTAAAAAGAAGATATTTTACTGTGAACTTACTGCAGCATTTTTGTTGCAAACTATTTAGGAGCATGTTCTTCATGGTGATTTGTTAGTCTTAAGAGATTTGATTTAACAAGCTGCATCCTGTCAATGAAGTTGGGTAATTTCCATTGTTGGCCCATGCTGGGAATAGAGAGACTAAACGCACCTGCTCTGCATGACTTAAAGCAAATGTAAGGAAGTTAGTATGAAATCTGTGTGAGAGAGATATGATTCATTCTGTAAGAATGGCCAGCTGGCAAGATTTCTTCCTGACTTTGAGAACTGGGGCAAAGCTGCAGCTTTGATAATTGCTGGCATCTTCATGGGAATTAAGGGTAGTAACTTCTTACTAATAATTAATGACTGATTTTTATTTTTTTTTTCTACAGTGATGTGAAAGGCTAGAAAACGTGCTAGGGTGTCAGGAAAGATCAGCTCTTTTTTACCAGAGTTTTAAAAACCCAACTTATTGGTCAGCAGTAGACACTATGCTCAGAAGTTTTGCACAGAGATGTAGGATGTGTTATCCTGCTTTTGATTATTTGCCACCTTTTGTATCTGCCATGTACTGCTGGTTTGAGGGGGACGTTTGGTTTTATTGTTTTGCATGCATCGGAAAACTCGTACCTTTGGAATCTGTGGACAGAGGAAAACATGAACGCTGGTCTTAGTTGTCTGATTTCAGTAAAGACTTGGGGCTGCGAGAAGGAAGCTTCTGGCCAGAAAAAGAAGTTTTCCCATAATACCAGTCCTGATTCTCGTTTTATCGCTTTGACCTGTAGTTGGAGCTTTTGTCAGTAAAGTTGGTAGTTTAGCAGCAAGTCCAACTGTTCTAGGCTTAGCAGCAAAATGGTCTCCTTCACCGAAAAGAAACCACAGAAAGCCACTACGTCCCTTGAAAGAATGTGCTCTGGGTGACGTATCTGAAGAAGCCTACACTGTTGTTGGACACTTACTGGAAAGTAAAGGCTGGTCATTTGGGGAAATTGTTCCCCGTGCACAGTCACAAGTGTTATGTCAAGACTTCCATGTGTGTCTAGAGCTTGATGGGTAGAAGTTGTGAACCAGAAGTTTCTTGTCAGCATTCTGCACGATTCCAAGGCAGTCAGGAGCTTCTGAGGAGGAACTTCTTGGTACCAGAGTCTGGCAAACCACGTTCTGGGAAATACTTGCTCTTACTCAACAAGTAAGATGATGAACAGTTGCAGATTTTGCATTTGGTAGCACTTATTTAATGAAACCTTTTATTCATTAATATCTTCTTCCATTTCATCTGCTCTTCAGCCCAGCATAATTGTTAGGATCCTACACGTTATGCCCTTGTGCAGCCTCCGATCACAAGCAGTATCTGTTCATATTGAAGATTGTGCTTCATGTGTGTTCTGCGGACAAGTGTCTGTCTCTGTTAGTTTTTTGAAGTCTCTTCCCTTCCCTCAAGAAGGCCAGGAGAAAAATTTGTGTGTAGCCCAAGTACTGCGAGATTGATCTGCTGTGTATTTAAGCCACCTTGCTATACTTCTTGGTACTTAAAGTTACAAACAGATCTTTGGTTTGTGATGCTGTTTCTCCCTGTGACTCTAAAACTTCGGAATGGATTTATAATTTGGTAGCTGAGTAAAAATTAAGTAGAAGTTTATTTACTAAATTGGAAAGAAATCTGAGCTGTGTGATTGCAGTGTTTCTCTGCTGTCTGCGCCCACACCACAGCATTTTGTAGAAAATGCAGCAGGGATATTGGGGCGCTGGTTGGTGTGTGCCCGAGAGCTTTCTGCCCTTTTCTGTTGATATCTAGTGGCAACCTTTGTCTCTTTTGAGTTTTAGGCAAGTAGAGTTGAGGTGGAATTACTCTGTCTGTGGCTATGAAAAGTTCCAAAATAGCTGAAGGTAGAAAAGCCTTCATTTAGCTGCAGTTGCTTATCCAGGTCATCTTTCAGTGATCTTCAGCCGAAATCTGCAAGTTTATGAATCTTTACATCTTGAATCTGTATTTCCGTGCCGTTAGATTGTAATGTTTCCACTCTTGCTCCACAGATGTTCAGGCAGTTGCTTACGAAGAGCCGAAGCACTGGTGCTCCATTGTCTACTATGAGCTGAATAATCGCGTCGGGGAGGCGTTCCACGCTTCTTCCACCAGCATCCTGGTGGATGGCTTCACTGATCCTTCGAACAACAAGAACAGATTTTGCCTGGGGCTGCTCTCAAACGTTAACCGCAACTCTACCATTGAGAACACCAGGCGGCATATTGGCAAAGGTGAGGTTCGGATCTTTGCATCCATTTTTTTTAGGGTTTTGGGGGCAGGGAGGGACGGGGGTGTTTCTCATAGATATGACAACCCAGGCCACTTGCCTCAAGAGGTCTTACAAGCAAAGTATTGTTCTTACCTGGTGTGTAATTACAGGAAGGTTTTACCCTTAATCAATTTTTAATTGTCCAAAGGCTATCATAATCTTAATTGGAATGAGAGTTTAAGGCAGTTTGCCTAATGAAATGCCTTGATTTATCTTGATTGTTGGTGTACATAGCAATCAGAATTATAGTTCTTGGCACGAAATTTTTAGCTAGCCTGATTTCCAACATAAATCAGCTACCCTAACATGTATTTAGAGAGACAACCTGCTAAAACAGTTTTTCCGAATTCATTTTTCATTCACCACCACAGGCTGGTGATTCCTTCAGTGCAAATTTTGTGCTTGTCTTCTATAGCTGTGACAATGTCATGCAAAAGGCAAAAGCTTCTGGTTTTTGTCTGACTTCTAGAGTCCTCTTGTTCTGGGAACTTGCCTACAATGCTAATGACAGGTGAAACTGACATTACCCCCTGCAATGGGACATTCCTGCCAGACAAATTTTTTAGATGTGTATACATTATTAATAAACTCTAAGTTTTCTGAGAAAATTGTGGGTTCAGATTGCCCAAGCAACAGGGTGTGTATGTTGTAAGTGCAGATTAATGAAGTTTCTTCCTCCTCCTTAAAGGAGGAAAGAATTGAAACTGAAGAGAACAATCAGCTCTTCAAATTTGAGCCCTCGGTCTGGAGAGGTTTTCTCTGCGTGAGGAATTGTGCAGCTCTCAGCAGTACACCACACCTGTGCTGTGCCACTCAAGTCCTAATACCTCTTCCTCCTTTTTCTCCCCATCAATCTAACCAAGTATCAGGATATTTATTTAACACTTCATTCATTTTCCTGTTAAGAGTAACCCAGCTGCAAGCAGAGTTCTGCTGAAGCACTTAACTGCATATGTACCGAAGTGGAGTGTGGAATAGATAAAGATGCTGTTGATTAAGTAAATGTGTACAACTCATGATGGTGTAGAATTGTTAGTCTTTAAGGAAGGAGGAGTAAATCCCAAACTTGAAGGCACAGCCATGAATGTTTTCACAGATCAGGTACCCACACAGGTACGTGCGTAGTCAGCAGCAAAATCGTACACGACAGAGCACAGTCAAGACTTTCTGACTAGACTTCAGTTTAGCTTTTAAATTCTGTGTGTTTGCTTCTCTGACCTGTGACATGGTGTGAGGTGAAAGGCTTGAGCAGCAAAGAATCCGTTTTTAGACGCAAAAGGCCAATTTTCTTGCTTTCATAAGGCCTTTGGAATTGAGTGGAACTGACAGCAAATCTCTACAAAGGTGCCCTGTATGTCACTCTTCTGGGGCTTGCTGCCATTAGTGGCAGGGGAGGAAGCAAGCAGCAGAAGGAAAAAAGACTGTGAAATTGGTGTGTACCCTCATTTGACAAATGTATATGAGGAATATAGAATCACAGAATCATTCAGTTTGGAAAAGACCCTTAGGATCATTGAGACCAGCTGTAAAGCTAACACTGCTAAGTCCTCCACTTGACCAAGTCCCTAAGTGCCACATCTACCTGTCTTTTAAATACCTCCAGGGATGGCAACTCAGCCACTTCCCTGGGCAGCCTGTTCCAATGCTTGATAATCCTTTCAATGAAGAATTTTTTCCCAATACCTAAATCTAAACCTCCTCTGGCATAACTTGAGCCTATATAAAGGCTATTTTCTTTTTCTAGCTCTCTGGAATTAAAGCGAGCTGAAAAAACTCATGCTACCCAAAATAGCATTCAGGACTTTTCCAGAGAATGTAGCTTGGGACTGCTTTAGCATCTACAAATTACGCAGTACTTTTCTGCTTTCTCCTGTTGCATTCCCAATTGCTATTCTACATAAATATGACAAGAAAGAAGTTCAAGTGGTCAAGCCATCCAATGTACTGCATCAAAGTACTGCACTACTTGCTAGTTCATTGTTGTTGAATACACAACGTGTTAAAATGCAGGCATTACTAAATTGCTTTACATACACACTTTCCTTTCAAATCGCCTTCTGATGAAACAGAAAAGTAAAAATCAATTTTGAAGGCAGACAGCCGATGGTCTGATACACAACTAGTGTTTATCTTTTTAAGCAGAAACGTATGTCTGTGGAGAGAGAGCATGGAAAACAGATACACAGTGTGAATTCGTCTAACCACCTTATGTCAACCTCTTCCTCCTCCTCCTCCTCCTAGGTGTTCATCTCTATTACGTTGGTGGGGAAGTGTACGCTGAGTGTCTTAGTGACAGCAGTATTTTTGTGCAAAGTCGGAACTGCAACTACCATCATGGTTTCCACCCCACCACGGTCTGCAAAATTCCCAGCGGCTGCAGTTTGAAAATTTTCAACAATCAAGAGTTTGCTCAGCTTTTGGCTCAGTCAGTGAACCATGGCTTTGAGACGGTGTATGAGCTTACTAAGATGTGCACTCTCCGTATGAGTTTTGTAAAGGTACGTGAAAATTTTCTTGAGAGAAAATAAATTACTTTTACTCATTGTGGTGATTTTGAATGGTCCAGTCCTTCCCTCCATCGACCTGTTGTCTTTGGGGATGAAGTCCATCTGGTGCACATACTTTGAAAGCTTGAGGTGACCTCCAGAAGGTGTTTCTTCACATAAGTATGTAGTCACTTGTGAAGCGTTTCTACCATATGTATTAACTATTCTAATTTCATTGAATTGCCTCTTGTAAATTTTAGGTGTTTTGGTTGATTTTTTTGTATTTGATGTATGTGTAGGTATTTGCATAATTACTCTGGAAATATGGGGCTTGTCTTTTTAATTTTGTGGGGTATGGCACAATACAGTACAAGTAAGTTTTGAGAAGAATTGAATCATTAATTATTTGGCCTAAAAGTGGAAAAGCCACCAATTAATTACGTAGCATCAGCTTTTGCTCCTTTTTTTTGTCCATTGTTATGGCTCATGCGATCTGTAAGAGGCCCAGCTGAACTTCATGCTTCTGTTTCTGGGTGTGGTATTTTTGGAGGGGTGAGCTGGGACTGCAGTGTAAGTCATTGATAGCAGTTGTGGGAGTGTAGATAGCCTAATCTTCTAAATCTGTCTTGACCAGCAGCTCCCAAATTAGGAGCTGCAGTAGTTATTTAGAATAATGCACATACCTTTCTATCCTAGGGGGTCATGCAAGGTCAAGATTTGTGATGTGGCTGCGAGTGTCGACATATGTACTGGTCTAAAACAGCTGGTCACATGTGTGAGGGTAGTCAAATGAAAATGGTAATATGCTGAAGGGCTCTTCTTGATAGGAGGCTACAAACTTTGAGATGTGTTAGGACAGGGGTTTCTAAAATGGAATAGGTTGTTTATAGCTCTGCATTCTGTAAGGTTGTATGTGAACAGTTGCACGGGACCTCCTGCCTATTGGATATTGTACTGCACAGCGTTTAGAGCTGCTGCCACCTGTGTTGGGATTAATAGAGAGAGGCTGATAGGGGTCATATATAATGTAGAGCAGAGCAAAATGTACCTGCAGCCATCTTTAGCCTTGTCTCCAAACCTGCCCCCAAAATGGGTCACTTACAAAATTATTTCAAATGCTGTTTAAATTTCCGTTCTTGTCTTCAGTGATTACTGTAACTGAATGGGGTATAAGCTGAAACAAAACCTGTCTTGTCTTATCTTGAGAAATAGCCCGCTAGGGAATGACCATGCCCTCTTTCTTCAAAGGGGAAAGTTTCTGACTTATTGCTCGTTTTATTGTATCTTGTGAATGATGCTTTGGTTCTTGTCAGACAGATGCCTCACCCCCACTTCCATAATGTTAGTCTATGACCTCATTTTTTAATTTGTTGATCTGTTTGGCAGCATTTCCTCCTCAATTTGTTCTATTTTTGGTCTTGGCAGGGAAGACTTGATTATCCCCCTCTTCAGAGGTTTCATTGGGACATCATGCAGCTGGCAGTGAGGCATGGGGAAATTTTGTGCTGCCACAGGTTATGCCTTTAAGAATTTAAAGACTTCTATTCCAAATATACATTTCAATGTCTATTTCAAAATGACATTTCCTCCAAATGTAGGGGTCTTTTTTGTTTGTTTGTGGAAATGTGACAATAGTTACTCTATTAAGGGTGTTATTCTACTCTGCTGATAAAGGCTGTTCAAAGCTAGAGTATTTTGGAAAGAAAGATGATTGAAGTATGCTTCTCACATGCCTGGTATTATAAAATAAGGTGATTTTTTTTTTCTTTTCCTACTTATGATTCTTTTTCCAGGGTTGGGGAGCTGAGTATCATCGCCAAGATGTAACGAGCACTCCATGCTGGATAGAGATACATCTTCATGGTCCCCTTCAGTGGCTGGATAAAGTACTTACTCAGATGGGCTCTCCTCATAATCCTATTTCTTCAGTGTCTTAAAAGGTCCCAAGCTCCTGCATTTTGGAAACAATTGAGCCTTGCATGTACTTGAAGGACAAATGAGTCAGACACATTTTTTTTTTAATTTTTTTTTTTCCCCTGAACTGGCAACAGCTGAATAAGAGCCATGGAAATGCTTGACTTCTGTGACCAACTGTTGGATTCAGAAAAAAATAAAAAATAAATCCCTTTGACATACTGTCAGTATCAAGAATTCTAGTTTCCATTGTAACACACTATTGCAAAGTTGATTTGCAGGGCTCAGTGTGACGGGGCCGACCGAGCCAAAACCCACAATCTGTCAGACCAAGTTCCTGAAGGGTCTTCCTGTAGCTGGCACTCTGAGGTTCTCTTTCTTCCTTACGTTCAGCGCTCGCTGTTTTCCCCTGCATCTCCTGGGGCTAAGAGCTGATGTTGTTGAAGTCTGCTTTTTGCAGGCTGTCCGCAGTACATTTTAAAACCAGTTGATGGTTACTGTTCTCTTTAAAAGAAAGAAAAAAAAAAAAAGTCATAAGGTTTAATCTCAATAACTGTGTAATAATCTTTGAAATTGTGTCCTGACCATACTGCTGTAAGAATGTTAGGTATGTTTTTACTAAATGTATGTATGGTGTATTTGAAAGTTTAGAAATTAATTAGATTTAGACCATAAAGGAATTAGGAATATTTGAATGGGGGGAGGTGGGAGTGGGAAGGGAAAATGACAACTGAATTGTAGAATATATTGTAAACATAGCTTGTTAGTTTAAACTGAGGTCTGAGTTTTGCTGTGCATTTCATTTTTATAGTGGCTTCATCTTGTTAATTCTATTTTTGCCTTTTCGTTTTCCCCCAAAACAGTTGCGCAGCTGGTTAATTCTTTTACCCATGAAGAGGACAAAACAATTAATTCCTGCAGTTTGAAGGCTGCAGTTCTATGTATTTCAAGACAAAATTGTACAGAGTGCTCTTTAAGGAGCAGTTTTATACAGTTTATGTAACAGAAGTAGGCTTTTAATTTTGTAAGAAAATTCTGTTTTGCCAAACCTAGTAACTGTTAATTGTTTGGAGGACTTCAAAATCCCTCTGTGGGTCTATTTCAAACTTTTAAAAAAATATATATTTTTAATTTTTACCTTTTTTTTTTACTGCTTGGTTTATTTTCTTCTCTTTGACCTTTTATATTCACATAAGCTGTAGTACTTTAAGTACCTTTATTCCAAAACTAGCGGGTCCTCTTTACTGGAAGTTTTGAATAAAACATATTGTTACTGCTTACATTTGATTAAAACCTTGTCTCGTCCACTTCTTAGTAGGTTCTTAACAAACCCGATAAAGATACCGTCTCAGAGGAGGAACAACTAGAAATGAAGATATGCCGAGCTTAGACAGTTATGATTAGTTCAGGTTAGTAACCCTACTAAACTCAGTATATGATATAAACAAGGTCTCTGGAGAGAAAGATTAGGCAAGATTAGAATGGATGCAGTAACACTGCAGTATCCTTGCCACTTAGTTAAATTTCTGTGAGATTTCGACATACAGCATCTGTACAAGAAGAGATTTTGCTGAGGTTGCACTCTTACTTGCTCCTTGCCGTGGCTGTGGTGAAGACCCTCCATGCTCCTTTCCTCACCTCTGCCTTTCCTTTGGAGAGGGGCAAGGGAAGGGCTGTCCTTTTGCAGCTGCAAAGTGTCTTTCAGGTGCTGGGATGATGGAGCTTGAGAGGCTGGGGGCTGACTGGAGATCCTGTGCCTGGCTATAATGGACCATGCAGGGCAAACAGGAGCATGAGGGAAAGCTGAGCAATGGAGGTGAATGTATGTTCAGCCAGATGTATGCATGTGTATGTCAGTGTAATAAGTAATAGCCCTTTTCTGGAGAGTGAGTCAACCCCCCCTTTTTTTTTTTTTATAAAAATTAATTCTATTGCTTCCTTCAATATATGATTTTAAAACTAACACTTCTCCCCTTCCTAAGATGAAAAAAAAATCCATAATGTTCAAGTTCTCTATTTAAGAGAACTTGGTTAGTGATGTTTTTATATTTGTAAGTTCTAAAACCAGATTATTTTTTAAAAACAATTCAGTTTAATGTGTATTTTTCATAAAGAAGCAGTCATAGCACAAATACAAATCTTAAAAAAAAAAAAGTAAAATTTAAGGATGACCAAGAAAAGAAGAATGCTGTTTGCTGTTCAGTCACTGTCTCTGTTTTTTCCATCTTCAGCCCCTGCTACATTAACTCCCAGCTGTTCCCAACCAGTTTCCTTCCTTCTGTTGGAATACAGCACTGAGGCAGTGATTTATTTATTTAATTATTTTTATCAGTGCTGTAACCATTCATCACATGAGTCTTAAGTGTGTTTCTATTTGGACGTTTTAATATTTGGATGATCCTGTGCAAGTTCTGGTAAATTTTTAAATAGCTTTGGGGTAAAAGAAGACAGTTTTATGTTGTGACTGCTTTTGAATGTTAGTGTCTCTCATGTTTTGGGCTGTAATACCTCTCTGTTTTTCCTAAATGGGTTAAAATCAGAAAATAATGCAATGTCTCAGAAAACTTCAGTGATAATACTTCTGAGGGTCCCAGTTTTTTTGAAGTTGCTTCTGTTGTGAATTTTTTGATGCTGTCCATACTATTGAAGTAAACAATATTTTCTTTATCTATTATCCAGCTTTTTGTTTGTGGTGAGGAGACATTAGGTGTAAGGAAAAGTGCACCTTCATGTGATGGCAGAGTATCCCAGCTGCACTTTATTAAATAAGCTGAGTGGATTGGGGTAGCACCTGAAACTAATAGCCAGAAAAATAGGAGGTAGGACAGAGGTCACCTTGGACGCGGTAACTGCTACTGATTTGCCCCATTTCAACTAGTTGGAGTCAGAAAGCTGGAAAAGGCGAAGGACAGGACAGAAGGAAAAGAGTTTCTTGCTGTCCTCCCACAAAACAGAGAATGATGAGAGCTACAAACTCAGAAAGAGCCTATGGTGTCAACTCTGTAACCAGGTGAGTCCCTGCTGCCTCTTTGGTTTTATTTCTCCTGGGTCTAGTCTTCTGAACAACAGAGTTAAACACAGAAGACACTACTTCAAGGTGAAAAGCCAAGAAGGTCTCTGTTAGGAGAACCCAAAAGGTATTATTAACTGTTTCAGAAAAAGAGTTGAGGAAGAGCAGTGAACAGTAGGTGTGGAGACAAATACTTCCATGGAGCTGGATGCGTTTTGAAATCTGTGCTTTAGCTTTTATGTACTGGAAAGAAAATAATTATCCCCAGGTGGATTTGACTTTTTAACCATTTAAAAGGCTCTAGTGAACCTTTAAAAGACTTGATGAAAGCTAAATCATGGTTACTTGTATGGGTTTAGGAAGGGAAAGAGAAAAATAATTCATGTTTTAACATACCCTGTATCAAAGAATCATGGACCTGATCTTCTAATGCTGACTAACCTAGTATAGCTATCTGGTTTGATAAAGCCATTCCCATACTAAATCACTTCTCTTGCTACTGTAGGTACATTTTTTTACAACTATAGTTATCAGTTATCTTTTCTAGCCTCAAAAAATGCAGTTCTGTGACATCACTTGAAAACAATAAATAATGCAGAGATGCCTAAAATTTATATGGTGAACCTGTCACCTTGATTTTTTTTTTCCTTTATTTTTACCACACGTTAAACCTTTGATTGCTGCCTTAGAAGGTAGCTTTGGTGTTTTGGTGGTCGCTCTGTTAATTGCTGCTGGTTCATTCTGTTCAGCACACTGTAGCCTCTTACTCTGCTCTTGAGATTCATGATTCATAACTAGGAACTGGCAGTCACTTTTTTCTGGATGCATGCCTAAATAAACAACATTGCTCTACCATGACTGGTGATGGTAGAGTTATGTATTTTTTTTTACATGCAGTATTTCGGGGCTGGTCTTTTATCAGTGGTGCCCAGGGACAGGACAAGCAGAAATGGGCACAGACTTGACTAGAAGAAGTTCCACCTAAACCTGAGGAGGAACCTCTTTCCTGTGAGAGTGGTAGAGCTCTGGAAGAGGCTGCCCAGGGAGATGGTGGAGTCGCCTTCTCTGGAGACATTCCAAACCTGCCTGGATAAATTCCTGTGCAACCTGCTCTGGGTAGACCCACTCCAGTGGGGGGGTTGGACTAGATGATCTCCAGAGGTCCCTTCCAACCCCATATGACTCTATGATATCACATTTTGATTTCTTCAAATACATTTGTAATTCTGCACCAGAGAGAAGTGAAAATGGCTCTTATTTTACCCTGTCCCCTTCTGTCCTTGACTTAGGCAGCTCAGTGAAGAGAGACACCCTTGTCATGTTATCCTTTTAGGAGATGTTCTCTGTTCCCTAAGCTCCCCCCCTCCCTCAGACTCCTGTATTTTTTTATGACTTTCCTTATTTTTGTGAACGTTTTCCAAATAGGTTAGTGTATGTTTCTTTACTCGTATATGCTGGACACTGTATGTGTCAGCAGACAAAAATCCCTCTGCAGTGTGCTGGCCAAAGGCAGGTAAAGAATTATGGGTTGCTGTAGGCACTGGAAGCTATCCATAAGGATGTGCATGCTTCCCAGCCGCCACTTTTTCAACCCCTGCTGTCTCAAGAT
Organism: Scolopax mira; assembly: GCA_004320125.1. Taxonomy (NCBI): domain Eukaryota; kingdom Metazoa; phylum Chordata; class Aves; order Charadriiformes; family Scolopacidae; genus Scolopax; species Scolopax mira. Next base: position 28,408 of record BJBW01002128.1, on the reverse strand, counting down.
GCTTTTTGGAAGAAGGAGGTGAAGTGGGACAGGTTCATAGTTTTTATAGTTACTAATATTCATTTCCCTCCTCTCTATGGTAGCATGTCACTTGGTTTGCATCTGACAATCAGGAGCTTCATGATAAAGCCTTGCACTTGTTCTCATCATCTCCCTCTCCCAACAGGCTCCAGAGTAAATAATGTGTGTGGTTTGTAGAGTGAAGCTCCTGTACTCACTACTCACCATAGTGACTTGCTCAAAAGGGAAATCTCTGCAGGATAAATGAAGCTGTGTAGCTGGGACCTTGCTCTCATTTGCAGAGGCTGGCTGAAGTGGCCTTTGTTCCCGGGGGCTGCCATCTCCTGAGGTGCTGTGCCTGTTCCCCTGCCACCACAGGTCACACTTTTGTGTGGTGTGGCAGACTGCCACCAGTTTGTCTGTGCATATTCACATGCTGTGAAGTGCTGAGACAGGGGGCTCAGATTTCCCACTTTGGTTCAGCTCAGTTGAGGTGGCTGACCACGTGGCTCCTCTTTAATTCATCCCAGCTGTGGGTGATGATGATCTCTTCAGCTGCAACAGCTTAGTCTGACAGGTGAATCAATTTTCATGAGGCAGTTGCCATGGAGAGACATCCTCCTGATCACAGAATCACCTGGGGTTGGAAGGAACCTCTGGAGATCACCTAGTCCAACCCCCCTGCCAAAGCAGGTCCACCTAGAGTAGCTTGCACAGGAACTTGTCCAGAGAAGGATATTCCACCACCTTCCTGGGCAGCCTGTTCCAGGGCTCTGCTACCCTCAAAGTAAAGAAGTTTCTCCTCATGTTTAGTGGAACTTCTTATATTCAAGTTTGTGCCCATTTCCTCTTGTCCTATCCCTGGGCACCACTGACTGTTACAAATGGGAAAGTCACTCCAGTAAAACTTATAATGCAGGCATCTGCTGGGCTTGATGAGGGTAAAAAGATGAGCAGGTCTACTGTGCTGAATGGACAAGATGGGTATACTTTTTACTCAGGTCTGATAAATGTTTTACAGTTAAAAAATGGTGTGTGGGTCCTTAGTAATATGTTAACTTGTCATGTGTGGCTGAAGTCATCAAAAGTAATGTCAAGCCAAACCCCTAACTTTTACAAGTAGTCCAAAAGTGTGGAATTTGATTCTGTCATCTTTCAGGAATGTAAGAATTTTTATTCTAATGGGTGCAGATTCCTAGATTTCTCTTCAGAATTGGTTCGCAATTTTCCTTTTTCATTTTGCTGCTAAGGTATGAGTTGAAAAATCTGTATCATCTCTTCATGATCCTGACAGCACTTCTGAGATTTCAAATCCTTAAAGCCCAGAGGAGGCTGCTGTAGGTAGATTTTGAACAAGTGAATACCTTCACATGCTTCAGTTTGAAGATAGGACTTGAGAGCTCTCATAGCAGTGATAAAAACTGGCCACTTACATTTACTGCAATGCAGACTTGTAAAATGAGCTGTAATTGTATTACAGAGGGGACTCTGCACATGCCCAAAAGGCTGTCCTCGCTCAGAGTTTGGGTTAAGTGAACTGGTCACTTGCTTGGACATGGTGGGACTGGCATAGGTTACTTTCGTAACAAATATTCTGATTTTCCTATTGCAGCTTATTTCTTTGCCCAGTATCCTTGTAGAAACATTCTTTTATATGAAGAAAAATGGTGTGCCTAACTTTCCCTTTTCTTACCCTTGTTTATGTGATGACTTTGAACTTCTTGGTTTCTTCTTCCTTTAGATTACTGAGTCTCAAGCTTAGTTCAAGCAGAAGAATTAGATTCATTGTGTGTAGCGTTGCAGTGTGTAACGTTCTCCTGGAGCGCTTGGTTCTTGGCTGGAGAGCAGGGTCTGTCTCATCTCTGAGCCCTTCACTTCTGCCTTCTGTTGATACTTTTGGGATTGGTAATGCTGAGCATTGTTAGATATATATGTGGAGACTGGAAGATGGCTGTTGTCCCATCAGTTATTTCTTCAAGCTTGTAGACCATTCTTCTCAAGTCAAAATCACCATAGGCCATAGTGCTGGCAACAGCACTATTTAAAAACTGGATCCAAGCATGGCTTAGTTTTGAACATGGCTCGGGCAGTGGTTTGACTACAAACAAAACTTTACAAACCTCTCAAACACAGCTTGATCCCTGTGCCTGTTGGATTTGATCCATGCTGTTTTCTAAACCAGTACAGAAAGAAGTTACCTTGGTCTGTGCGCTCTGAAGACTTATGGTTCCAGGAATTGGATTTTTATCTTGTGCCAGGAGAGTAGCTTTGTAAATACTCTTTCATGGGGTAGCTTTTAATTAGGGTGTTGGGTTTCTTTGTACCCCTACTCATAACGATTAGTTTGGTGCTAATTCGGAATACCTTCTAGGCATTGTGGCCAGTCTGTTTCCTGACCCACTGTCTTGCTCTTTCAAAAATCATGTCATTGCCCTAAATGTTCCTGTGATTTTCACAAGTCACAAGAACAAATTTGAACAGCTCTAGCAATAGGGCTTAGTTGGAATACGATGAGTTTACATTGACAGAAAGCAGCTATTTGCATTCTTATAATCAAAATATAAGAAATAACATTAAACTTTATGCATTAAACTTCCTAGAAATTGTTCACCTTCAAAACAGTTCCTAGAAAAATGCTGGGATGTCTTAATACTGGCATAGGCACATGTGAGAATTTAAGCAGTTACCTTGAGGTAGGAACCTTAAGTTGAGGATCCTGATTCAGCGGAGCATGCTTCCAATAATGGGCCACCTGTTCTGGCTGATGGGAACTACAAGTTCCAGGTTAATTTGCATCATGAGTAATCAACAAAAAAAAAGGTGTGTGTACAGTGACAAGGAACTTGGTGTGAATTTTTAATTTTTTTTGGGTTAGGGGAACCAACATAAGAGCACTTGATTTTTCTGAGCTTCTTTCAGAGGAAGGTTTAGTGTAGTGGCTTCTGATATTTCTCTCCCAACGCTCCCCTCTGCCCCCCTTTAATTGGACGTGGGTGTGGTGTTGCTTTTATGATAAGCAAAATTGGTTAGGGAAATGAAGAGAACCAAAAGCTCTTTGTGGTCTAATTTCTCTCCCTTCTCTGCCCCAGTCACCCCAAGAAGCAAACTCAAGCTAGCGCTGACTCAGCAGCTGCCTTGTGATGGTTGAGGGAGAGGAGCAGCAGTGGTGACACTGATGTAGCAAGGAAAGAGCAGGTGCAGGAGGAGCAGCTGGCTGAGGGAGGACCAAGGGAGTGTGTTCACAGCCAGGTTTTCTTACTGTCACTTGAGAAAGTACAGGGAATGCTCTTCTCTGTGCCATCAGCTGTGGGTGGGTGAGCTGGGGTATGGCTGTGCCGTTATGTGAAACAATCTCAAATGTGTTGGTCAGACCTGGAACTTCACAGCTGAACATTCATGGAGGCTGTTTTGCATGTGAGCATTGTGTTAGACTAGAGTGGGTGGAAAGGATTGTCTGATCATGGCGGGAGTGATGTCATATTGTGTTGTGTTTGTTTTCAGTGTTGTTTCAGAATTGTCTGGCTGCTTTTGCACTGTTTTTCCTTCAGTAGTAACTAGGTGGATGAAAGTGTATGCAGAGTATGTGGCCTTTCCTTTAGTTTTCTCCATGGTCTGGTCATCCTTTGTGTTGTGTAAAACATGACTACATCTCCTTGTGTTGGAAGTTGCTGTGGCCTCACACAGGTGGTGTATACAAGAAGCCCAGTTGAAATTCATTATTTCTACAACTGTATATGGCATGCCTGAAAAATGTGACATGCCTGTCACATAAACAGGAAACGGCCCTCATACCGAGTGTAGCTGAAAGCCTAATCCAAATAACACTGTTAGTCATCTCCATATGGTGACCTTTCAGTGCCACACAAGTTTGGAAAACATGCTTCTCACTGGCTTCCACATGCTGGATGAATGCGTAGATGCCAGATGTTGCTTTATGCATGTAAGTCTTTCTCTAAAATCTGAGACACACAAATATTTTATGTACAGCAGTTGTGGGTGAAAGCCTGCGTGTGTGAAGGTTATTTACATGGGAACTGGGCTGGATCTGCAGCACTAGAAGCAAGGTTGGGGTTTCTCTGATCATCCAAAGTTTCTGATGACAATAAATAGAAAAAAAAAGAGAGGTAGCATACATTATTAAAGATGTAGTTGTCAGAAATGGAATGTACACTTAAGTGCTGGGTAATTTGTCGGGAAAAGCTCGCTTAATTTCCTCAAAAAGAGTACCATGTAATATAACAATAGACTGATAATATTCTCTTTAGGCATATATAATAATTGGGCACTCTCATGTTTTCACATATATGGTCTGTGGATTATATTCTTATACTCAAATGCAGAACCAGAATTCTTTGTGAAGTTCCTGCCTCTTATTCATTGAAGCCTGCTCCCTCTTTCCAGAGCTGTTCTTCCTCTGAGCTCTTACAGAAGTTTTTTGAGTGTAGTAAAAGGGCTAGTTAATGAAAGAAAGCAGAGTAGGAGTTAATGTGGTACCATTTTGTATTTAACGTATTCCTGGAAAATACAGTTGTGTTAGTTTTGTTTTGTTTTTTTAAGTATCCTGTTTGTGGATTGTTGGGAGCCTAGGTTCCAGGCTGCAAGTCAGACATGGTTAACCTGGCATTGCTAGTTCACTACTAAGGTACAAATTCCGTGGTTAGAATTAAATCTTAAATTCCCCTTCTTCAGATGAGGCAAATGCTCTAAGAACCTATTTGCTGTAAGAGCCTATGAGAATAGGGAATAGTGATTTACTTTGCTCAACGTGGGTTTGTTGTGCGTGGTGTTTCCACTCTTTAGTCACTCTTCAAAGGAGGGCCAGTCTGAGGATAACAGTCTGTGATGTGTGCAGGAGCTGACTGTGCTTCTTGCTGTTCTCTAGCAGTATCTGTTGGGAGCTGCGTATGCATTTTCTCTGACTATCAAAATAGTAGAGTAACTGAAATTACTATACCTGAAAAATGGGAGCCCAGTACCATTTTTAGAGCACCCTGTAGCTACTAACTGGCACAGCAGTTGCACGGGGCCCAGGTCTTCACGTGGTCCTGGAATTCTTCTGCTCCATAAGGTACTTAGTGGCACCTCCCAAAGAGATAAGTGTTAAGAAACAAGTTGTGAGACTGGTGTCTGGTATAGAAAATGAAACGTATAGTGTGTAAAATCAAACCCAGGCTAGGTTGGAACTAATACTCACATGGTACAACAATTTGGAAATACACAAATTTAATGACAGGAACATGTGATGATCTCTTGTGGTTTTGGCAGCAGGTTGTGTTTGGTTTTTTGTTGTTCTTTTCTTTTCTTTCATGGAAAGATGGATGAAAAAAGGTGAGCAATAATGGTCCCCCTTGGGGAGGTGGTGTACAGGGATCTGCTTCACTTCCTTCCCTGCCACTTCCCCAAAATGACTTCTGCCTCTTTAGACCTTCTGTGAGAAAAGGGAAAAATCTGGAGGGACTTGCTCCTTGTAGTTTTCTGCTGGCTAAAGCTGACCCAACAACAGGGGGAGATCTCACAGTGGAACAGATGCTGTGTTCTTAGAGGAAGTATGAATTTTGGCCTTTAAAAAGATCAGCCTAAAAAGCTTGAGGGCTGTGAGGGGAGGGAAAATACTTTAAAAGAAACCCCAACAAATCAACACTTCAGGTGCATAAAGATTTGAGAGAAATCATTTTAGGAATGCTGCATCTGAAGTGTATTTGAGCTTTGAACATGTTAGGTATGTGCAGTAAATCCTAGTCAGGTGATGTGCTGGCAGCATCATTTCATACTTTCAGGTGGTATATGGTATGGACAGAAGGACTTGGTAAAGGGATTGAGTAAAATTCAAATGGAAGGTATTTTGCAGTCTCCCTAGAGATTCCTTAGTCTTCCTGCCCCAGTTCTTAACCACCTTTGTAGTTAGAATGTTTCTCCTACTAGTTGGTTTAAATTTGCCTCCTACAAATGATTGCTTCTTAGTCTGCTTTTGATAGGAATGCAGCAAATCACTCGCTGTCACCTTCATAATTCCTTATGCTTTGAAGAAAGTTATGTTCCCACTCCTTGCTTTTTCCAGTTCTCCTTGTGTCAAAAACCTCATTATTTAAATTCTTTGCTTTTCTTTGCTTTTAAATATACTTGGTGAAGCTTTTCTCTGGGTTCCAGTTTGCTTACATCTCTTCTAGTAAGGTGCCTGAAAATGAGTGCTGTAGTCTACTTGAGACCTCACCGATACTTCAGAGCTATTGAGTGGAGAGCTGAGTACAGTGAAATGATGACTTCATTTCTTTCTTGTAACACTTCTCTTAATACATCTCAGAACTGCATTTTGCAACAGCATTCCTAGTCTGTGGTTTCCAAGCCTTTTTAGCAGGATGAGTGCCTAGCCAAATGGTTTTGGTTTATAATTACATATGTATTTGTTTTATACAAAATGTCTCTTCTGGTTGCCTTTAGTGATTATCACTCCACTAGAAATACAGCAGGGTTCTGTCATATTTTTCTGGGAATCCTGATGCGTTCATCCATCTCGTGATGCTTTCATAACTCTTGTGAGAATGAGCAATGAGGGGAGGAAAAAGTTGGCCTAATTTCAAGGCTCTTACACATATAATTGAGCCAAAATCTTAAATTTTGTATCTTCAGAAAAGATTCATTCAGCTAATTAGCAAAGATAATTCCCTTGGGTGAAACTTCTCCTCTTCTTGCCTTTTCTTTTTTGACTCTGTTTCTCTGGTACCTTTTTAAACTAAAACCCTTAAAAGTAAAGGGTAGGAGGTTTTTTGTAAGTATTTACCATCTTCCTTAAGTAAGTGTTAAAATACTTATCCAACAAGCATCTGAGAGTCACTGTTAAAAAAAAAAAAGTGGGGATGGACCTTCAACAGTTGCCTGATACTTTTTTTTTTTCCTTTTCCTCTTTCTTCAATGGAAAAAAATATATGTGCTGTCACCTTTATCATAGATCACAACAGAGTTTTATTTTATAGGTCAGACTTTAAAATGGGGTCGTTGTTATTTAGGATCTATAAACTTAAAAAGCATGTGGTTAGATAACTAGCATTAGGTCTGTACTTGCAGTCTTCTTCCAGAAAGGCTGACCATAAACTTCTCAGAAATAATATTCACTAAAATACGTGCTGCCCTGTTGTCTGAGCTCCTGAGACACTGTAGTCGTCCTTAAGTAATGTAGGAGTGTTTATGTACATGGTGGGAGAACCAAGTGAGGAAACTGCCTGCCAGAGCTTACTATGCTCACTGTATTACTATAGCTATTTATGAAAAGTTTTGTTGTAAAATATAATGGTGAATAAATGTGATTTAAAATTAACTGAAAAGGTCAGAGGAATGGATTTGTGAAGTGTAAATGAGGTTTGTTTTTTTTATTTTTTCCCCTCCAGACAGTTCTACTTTGGTTGCTAAAGAATTTCTGATCAGGGTTGTACTTGTTTAGATGGAAGTCTTTGAAGATTCTGGTCAGTGGCTTTTGTCTCTTCCCTTAAATGAAGAGATTGGGGGGTGGCTGTATTTTATGGTTAAGGAGCTTTTTCTGCCACTTCTCATGGCATTTAATGTTACATTAACAAAACCAAACCAGATTTAACTGTTTAAATACACGGTTATTTGTGTGGTGTACCCTATTAATTTTATGTAGACTACTGCAATATCCCTGTCCTGTAGAATAAGGGCTTTGACTATTGAACTTTTGCAGGTTTTTCTAGCTTCTCTGATGTGAAGATGATAAAATATATGACACATATATTTTATCTTTTATTATATTAGGAAAAAAATGTGGACCATTTGTGATGTTAAAAGTAAGTTGAAGTTTGGGGAAGGTGAGAAGGGAGAAAAGCTTTGTGTTTGTTTTTTGGGGATTAGTGGTTGTTTTGGTTTTTAATTAATTGTAGCAAAGACCAGAAAAAATAAGAAATGAAGGCTAGCTTTTCTTCTACTTGCACTGACTCGTGAAGCCCTTGAGGTACAGAGATGGGTAACTGTGACCAAAAAAATAGCTTGCTATTTAATAGGGACAAAATGTGATATCCAACACTGCATCGAGAAGGAGCCACAGTGTGAGTACAGGGACTAGATAGGTCAACTAGAACCACTAAGGATGCTCTTTCCTCTTTAGCTCACATTTTTGTGACAGACCTGCAGGTTTGTTGCAGAGAATAAAATTTAGTTTTATACTGAGGGCAGGGGGAGAAATTTACAGAATCATAGAATTGCCCTGGTTGAAAAGGACCTTTCAGATCATCTAGTTCAACCATCAAGTAAAGATAGTAAAACACAGTAGCAAGTTAGCTGGATAGGTTTTGGAGAATTGGTCATTGGAGATTGCTAGTAACAGGTTAGGAAAATGCTATTGAGAATAGCACAGGGGTCCTTGATGGCTTCTTGGATGCTTTTGCACTCTGCTGTGACTGTTTTGGGCTTGGTCTGAACATTTAAGAACTGAATTCTGTTGGAGATGCTGATGTGGAGGATCCCTTTGTCACTTGAGCACATTTTTGTGCCTGTTGAGACATACTGATTTAATATAAAACGAGCAAGAATATTTTCCCCTCTTCTCCTTGTTCCATATGCCTATGTACTTACAGTGAAGATGAGTTACAGCTTCTTTAGTGATTTAGTGATTTGCATAGCTATTCTAGCAACAAACCTCAGTTTCTGCTGGAGAATATGTTCTGCTAATAGCATTTAACCTTCATTGGGAATGGCTGGAGTATGAATGCCTTATACGAGACCATCGGGAAAGGAGCTTCTCCTGAGACTTACCAATATTCCTAACAGCAACCTACCCATAGCCTTCATTCTCAGAGCAGCAAGACTGGAGAAACAGTGGCAGTAGACTTTGGAGAAATGTTATTTTTGCAACTGGAAATGATACAAACAGTGTCGTTAGAAGAGATTGTTGATCCATTTTTATTCTTGTCATAGGCTTGATTTTAAGAATAGATTCACTCTAAGGAGATGACATCAGAATTTTTATGCTTTCCACAGTTAGATGGACAGATTGTGAGGCTATAACTCATGAAATACTGTTTTTCCAGAACGCTAGCAAAAGTAAGTGAGGATTTGAATGACTGTTTACTTTTCCTTCAGTTGAACAGTAGCACAGAAGAGATGAAATGCCATTAGTGTATAAAATGTGGCTATCTGAAATGTGGCTTAAGAGCTGACTTGAGTTCAAAGAAACAAACAAGAAAATCATAAAATAGGAGTTTGGTTAGTTTTTTTTTTTCGGTTAAAGATGTTGTTCTTTAACAAGTAACTGTTTATAGCCCAGTGGTATAAAATATTAGAAGCTTTTTTAAAGACAAAATAAAGATCTCTTCCCTTCAAGAAACTTCCCGTTCCCCAAGTAACTCTGCTGTTCTAATCCTTCGAGTCTGCACTCATTCTTCTTTTTTAGAGAAAGTAAGTACTGGTCAACAGCAGAAAGGGATGGTGGTGAGGAAGAGACTCTTCAACGAAGGAGGCCTGCTTGAATACTTTTAATGTAACACTATCAATTTTTGCTTATCTCATCATTTTAGGTCATTTTTAAGATCCAATGGGCGTGTAAGGCTTTCTGTCAGACCTCCATTATTGGTGACTCATTGAAGGCTCCTGTTCATGTTCTGGTATCAGACTTGTTACATAAGAAGGAAATAGGACTAGGAATATATTCTCCTGCAACAAGTGGCAGACCAAGGACAAGGAATGGGGGGTGTGTGTGTGTAACACAACTTTGTATTTGGTGGTTCATCTGTTCATTTTTTAATGTTTCATCCGTTGATAATTTGAAAAGTCTGCCTCTGGCTGAGAAGAATTGAGAGTTGGAGCTTTCCTGGAAGCTGGTACAGCTGCTAGCAGAAATGGGCAGATAGTCTGAGTCTAAGCCAAATTAGGGACATATTGACAGATACAAAACTAAAAAATTTGGAAAGATCTAGATACAGCTTTTGATTATCTGGATACTGGTGTTTCTTTCCACAGCACTCTTGAGAAAGACTGTCTAACATGGCTGATAGATTAGTTTTAATTAAATAAACAGATGTTTGTGTAATGCTAAGAAGCAGAAACAGAATAGTTGATCAGAAAGAAAAAAAAAAAACAGTTGTTCAGTCTGTCTCATTTTCTACTAAAATTGCAAAACATCAAATAAATGAATAAATGTGGTTGAATCTGGTCTGAAAAGGATGAAGGGTGTTGATGACTGTGAGTCATCTGAAGTGAATATTGCAGATTTCTCCTCTTCATTCTCAACAATAAAACATTAAATCCTTTAACACCGATTTATGCAACAAGGCAACTTTTCCTACCTTTCACATGATTTTTTCAGTTTGTCCACACACTGATACTCTGAATAGGTGTCCAAACATAGAAGCAGAACTACTGGTTAAAATGCAATTTGTAATTTTGTAATTTGTTTCTGTTTTGGGTGGGAAATAAGATGACATTCCTATATAAGCCCTGTGTTATGTGGAGATCCCTCATTTACTGCAATGACCGTAGGGATTGCACAGCAAAATTCTGCTGGAAGGTCAGAAACTCACTGTAAAGGATTCCTAATTAGGGTTACAGCCACTTGGTGCTAGTCTTCTGTGAGTAACTCTTCAAAACAAAACCCAGATGGAATTCATGCTGGCAGAGGTGTGACTTTTATATTTTACGTTCTGGGGCCTACTGAATGCACTCTGAATTAATGTTCCATGTGTTTAAGTTCCTCGGGTTGTTAGAAGTCTGCTATGGCCAAACAGGGTAGATTTATGATTGTGATGATGAAGTAATACTGAATTCCTCTGTGTTCAGAATATATCCAAGCTGCCTGACAAAAATACACAGCTCTAGCTTCCCCTTCTGGGCAAAAGAAGTAAGTGATCCTGAAGGCAAGAGTCACAAAATTTCTCAATTTTATTTTTATTTGCTAAAGATAAACACTAGATTTCATATTAGGGCTGAACTGCCACAGAAGGTGGCAGGGGAAGAAGTGCTGGTGGAACATCTTTGCATCTTTCAACATAATAAAATGATGTATTGATAGGGTTGCTGTTGGAACATAGAATTCTTTTCTAAATGTGGGCCTAATTTGGAAAACAATTAGATAAAAATAACAAACTTCTGGACAGAAAGATTCCCCATGCCTTTCTAGACCCCTGTTAGCTGGTGCTAGAAACAAGTGTTTTACTGCTTTTCATATTCTGTATGTTAATTTTCCCCCTGCAGCTGCATCAGTTATGATTATAACTTTGTTTGGAGTTGTGTGCTTTCCTTTTTGTTTTAGTTAAAGATTCTTTTTTTTCATTTTAATTGTATGGCACAATATTTCCTAGCATTAGCATAGGCTTGGTAAATGTAGGGTGCACTAGCATAAAGGTGCGTGTTTTGTGGTATAAAGCGACAACGCACAATATGATCCAAGATGCCTTTTAACAAGCCCTTTCTAAGTGAGTTTGCCAGCCTTTTACAATCTTGTATGACTATGTTTCTGGGTGGGTTGATCATATAACATTGAATCTTGGCAAAATCTTTGTTCTCTGCCTAGAAAAATGGGACATTTAAATCACTAAATTTTGTGTTGTAAGGAGACCAAAGTCTTGCTTTTGTGGGCACATTGGAAGGTAGGTGTGCAAATACAACATGCATGCACATACATACATACCAGGGAAACAGAAATTTCCTGTGTGACAAATGACAGCCTCATGCTTAAGACACTTTGGTGGGCTGCAGGAAACAGGCTTCTCTGTTAATACCATGGGTTTGTTCCAATTGGAAGCACTTGGGATTTTCCTATATCTCAGTCTTGAGTCCAGATTTATCAGTTTTATCATGGGCTTGGTCTTCCTCCTTTATCTTGGCCAAAAGTATCATCCTGGAACCAAAAATGTGTCTTGATATGTTTTGCTGCACTGTTATGTTCCTATGGACAATTCTACCCACTATCTCACTTCCACCAATTGTGGTTTTCACCTGATGTGAAGCAATCAGCACAGGGATGTTGAGGCAGAGACCTCTGAGCACCAATGTTGTTGGAGCTGTAGGGAAAACACTTGAATGCGTGAAACTTTATCTTTACTCTTCATGTTCAAGTTGTAAACTGAGTTATGCATTCATCATTCATTCTTTCCTTGACGCAGTGTATGCTTCACCCTGTGAACTAAGGTATTCAATTTTTGGTATATAAGACTGTGCTAATACCATACCAGCCTTATAAATCTTTAGCACACTGGGGTGGGGGGAAAGAGGATTGTATTTAGACACTTCAGCATGTCAGTCCTTTGCTCCTGTCCTTGTCGACTCCTATAGAACTTAGAAATTGCAGCCAGTCAAGACCTTCCTTAAGCAAAAAGGAAGGGAACAAGCTGGGAACAAGGTTGCCCAGTCAAAGTCAAATGTCCGATTGTGTTAAACTTCTTGTGGTTACTAATATACTTGCTATGGTTTCATTGCTGTATTGAAAATAATCAAGAGGAGACAAGTAATGATTTCCTTTCCAGCTGTGCCTACATGAGAATTATTATGATATCCTGAGTCATTGGTGGCCATGGAGAACAACATATTCTTTAAGCCAAGCTTTCAAGTACTTTCTTAATTGAAAGAAAAAAATTAGTATTTTGCTAGCAAGAGACTTGCCCTTCAGGTTTATAATTTTAACAACTGATCAGTCTTGGAGAACATTATTTAACTTGCTTTTACAACCAGCAGTCTATATGAATAATGTTTTGGGGGGTGCCCATAATTTTATTTCTATTTTGCCCGTAATTTTATTTTCCTTAAAATAGTAATTTTATTTCTATTTCCTAAGAATGTGAACACTTACAGAAAAGATAAATGTTGTCCTGAAAAGGTAATTTTTATCTGTTCCCTTTAGATGTCATTTTATATGAGGCAGTTCATCATGAACAATTAAAGCAGTAGCATTTGCATAAGCAGTAGAAAACTTCCCTGTGATGGTTGATGTCATTTCTCACTAATGTGCAATCATAGCTCAAGAAGAAAATGTCACTTCTGTAAGGTTTTGTGAAGAAATTTCAGCTTCCTTGTTTATAAAAATGTTACACAAATATAAACTATGGTTGCTTAGTTTTTCTTCTTTATTCAGATACTCTTCTGTAGTGAAAGCTGAAAGAGCAAATTTCTTTTTCCAGCCTCCACAGGCATCTCTAGCAGCTCTGACAACCATATAACTCCTCACCAGCACGAGTGGAGCTCAGCTGCTGGAGTTGTCCCCTCTTTGTGGGCTGCTGAACCTGGAAAGCTGTGGTGAGGCTTTTGTCTCCAGACCTGGCCAGGGAGCTGACTTGCTGCTCTGTCCTGGCCTATGTAGTAAAACCTTTCAGTGCCTGTATGCAGCAAACACATGCTTGTCTGGTTGTAAATGAACCTTTGGGGAGATTTGCTGCTTTTGTGCTATTTCCTTGCCTGAACAGGGAATGCAAAACCTGTGAATGTGCTTCCTTTAATTTTTTATTTCAGGTGTCCAATTATCTTTTGAGATGAGGAAGACAGAGGATTTTTTTGTCTAAAATGCTGTTGAGACTGTTCTTATTAAAAAGGCTAGTGCTCTTTACTGAAAGCAAGGCTGTGAGGGACAGTTGCCTTCCTTAGGATTGTGCTGGAAAGAGGAGATTGTCTGAGTCTCCTCTGCTTGTGTGAGAACTGACATAAACGGGGGGGTGTCCTCTAAGATAAAGGAGAAGTGGTCATTCTGTGGCCACTATAATTTCAGTTTTCCCTGTGGCAGGGACACTGCAGTTGTGCTGCAGCTTGTCTGAACCTGATATGCGGGTAGGATTTAACCCTCACCACAGACTGACACCTGTTTGTTGTAGGTTGCAGTGGAGGAGACCCCTCGCTTCTCCTGTGCCTTGGAGAGGCCTCAGTGGGTCTGGTTCACAGCCACAAAAGGGGAAGCGCCGCGATGCGGGGCTGGGGGACAGGCAGGGAGCGCTCGCAGGATGGACCCTGATAAGAGTTTGGATGCTGAACTTTGTGTTAACACCAACCAAAATGTCTCACGTAGTTAAGAAGTACCTTTTTTTTCCCCCTTGGATTGGTTGTAATAGCAATAAAACCACTAGCCTAGCTGCAATCCCACTAGCCAAGAACACGCATTTGCAAGTGAGTAGGGTGGGCTATTACATACAGAATGGAGAAGGGTTGCAGGAAGAGAGAGAGAAGGCAGTCAGGTGTTACACTCTCAGTGCAATGTGAGTTGTCTGCGTAGTAATTGACACTGAATTTGTATTCCTGAACGGGAAGTTCATTTGGCAAACAGGCATAGTGGAGAAAGGGATTTGGGAGTATCACAGTGTCTTATTAAACACCCTTCCTGTTCTCTCAGGGGGAGAAAGAACTGATGAAATAAAAATCTCATCTCTAAGAAATAATAATTTTTCTTGTTAAGGATGTGAATTTCATAATTCTGTAACCATAACCAGTAGCGACTGTAGGCATGCCAAACCTTTTTGTGTACAGAGGGAGAGACCCAATAGAGAGTTCCTAACCGAAATACGTCTTTATACGTTCAGGGAAAAGCTGGTGCGTTTCAAGTTAATGCTGTTTATTTAATTTCATCAATTATTTGTCTTGTTGTAATTTCATTTGGGTCATAGAGATTGTTAGCTTTGTATTGGCCTTTGCAGCACATTGTTTTAAACTGTGTCTGTGAACATAATTATTGTTGTGATCATAATGTGCATAAAGATTACTTTGGGACTTCTTGAAGAGGAGGCGAGCGGACCAGGGAGATCGGAGCTGCTGCCTGAGAAAGGAAGAACGAACGAATCCAACTAAAACTGCAAGGGGAAGCCAGTTAGAGGGAATGTAAATTTGCATGATGGAATTTGGCAAAGATGCTAATGGCAATACTGTTTCTCCCGTGAGAAGTTACAGAAAGCTCTTTTTCTATTATTTTGTAGTGATTGAGATTCTTTTGCACATTTTGTCTGAAGATTGCGCCTCTCTGCACCCTTACTCCCTGTCACAATATTTTATAATGCTTTATGGGACGTTTGATTTAGTATTGGCTCAGAAGGAAGAATTTCATGACTAACAGTTACCCTTCTCTTTTAACATCTGGGGTAGATTTGCACTAAGGAGGTTAAACCAGATCATTTTCCTTAAATTTTGGACAAGATTGCAGACTGTGATGGAGTAGCTACGGGATGCACATTTTTACTTTTCTGCCACCCCCAGAGAAAAGCAGCAGAGAGAACACAAAAAGACAGATTACTTAAATTTGAAATCAAAAAGCCCCTTCCCCAAAATAAAAAAAAAAAAAAAAAAAAAGAGAAACAAGAGACTGATGTGGAAAGCTACTAAAGTATTTAATAGTAACTGGGCAAAAGAACACTTGAGCCAAGAAATGAGAAAGCACAAAAAGAATCTCTGACTAAAATTCACTGGCCTGTGTGTAATAAAGACTGAGAAAATTCATGTTTGGACACGTATCTTAAAAGACCATAAGGGGAAATGTGATCACAGTATAATACAACAGAATGTAGATTAAGGAGACTCTAAATATGCATATAATCTAACTTCTAAGGAATTATTTTATGTATTTTTGGTTAAGGTTAGAGTAATATAAAATCAGAGGTGGCAGAAGAGTGCACAGTTCCAGGATACCTGTTATCTCTGGTAATACTGAAAGAAGTTATACCTGACATTCAAGGACTATGGTCTCTGACTGGAGAAAAATAAAATAGGGGTCTTGGGGGGGGGGGGAGCGACTTTAAGTGTTTGGATTTCCAGTGTCTTGTAAACAGTTCTTGTAGGAAAAGTGCCCTAAAACACATACGTGCTTCTTCAGGGTTGTATCAGAGGGGCAGTGCAGCTGATGAAGCATGTATAAGACAGAAGGAAGTTTTGTCCTAACGGCTAATGGCATATTAATCTCCTTCCTCTCATTCCACAGTATGAGAGGCTCAGAACCCAAGAATCCCCCACGCCCTGATAAAACGTGCCATTTAGCCTGCCCCTTCCACCGAGTTCTTGCAAGGGATAACCTCGGGATGCGTGACTTGAAGGGGGCAAGGAGGGCGGCGGTGGCCACCACCGTCCTTGCCCGCCATTTCCTGGCTGAGTTGCTCCCCGCTTCCGGCTCAGCCTGAAGGCGTCACTTCCGGTGGCGGGAAGGCGGTGCGCGCGCCCCCCCCTCACGCCCCAACGGTCGCCCCTGTTCTGAGGCCATCGAGCGGCCGCGGGTTTGGTGTGTGTCCCCCTACGCACCCCGGGGGCTGGTTGGGGCCGCACTGTCCCCCGGGAGCGCGTCGTGGCAGCCGGGGTGAGCCTCTTCCGTAAAGGCTTGGGGAAGGGCGGCCCTACCGGCCCCTCGGAGGAAGGCGGCTTAGGCCCCTCTTTTTTGAGGCCTTTAGCCGTGCTGAGGAGGGGGTCGGAGCAGGCCCTGGGCGGGGGGGCGAAGGTCGTGCTTGTGACTGGTGCTGCTGCTTCGTGTCCGTAGTCTGAGACCTTTCAGCTCCTTCAGTTCATTTCTGAATATTCATGTGTCCTGAGCTCCTGAGCCGCTTCTCCCCCCGCCTTGTTTTTTTTTTTTTTTTTGTACAAAAAGCTCATATTCTATAATTGTTTAAAACCCCCTGTGAAAGTAGAATATACAGCACAATTTTAGTCAGTACAAGAGTTGGTATGATTAGTTTGCAGCTGGATTCTTAGGGTACTGTGGGTGCCCTTGGAAGCTGTCCTATTTGAAAGTTGTTTTTATTTGCTTACTTATAAAAAGATTATTTTCACTTAAAAGCACAATAATAAAAAGGGATTCTATGCAATTGAAGATTCTATCTCTTATGTTCTTTTTGTTTTTTCCATGGATGCCCCATCCTTGGAAGTGTTCAGAACCAGGCTGGATGGGGGTTTGAGTAACCTGGTCTGGTGGGAGGTGTTCCTTCCCAAGGTGGGGGGGGGGGTGGTGGAACTAAATGATCTTTGAGGTCCCTTCCAACTCTAAACATTCTGTGTTTCTGTTTTGGTTGGGTTTTTTTCTATGGGAAGAAGGAACTATCTTTTTTTTTTTGTTTAAAACAGTAGGTGTTCATTGCCTGTATGCATAGGTTTCATTTGAGTCCTTATGAGTGGTTTGAAGGAAGTAAAACTGTTACTTTTTCTCTTTAGGGTGTCGCAGATAAAAGCGAACTGATGCCTCTGGCACTGTTAATTCTAAACAAGATGAAGATCCCCTCTTTGCTGCTGAGATTCCCTCGTTGCTATTTCTCTGGAAGAACTTACTTCACGAACTTGCACTTTACGAACTCTCACTTCGCTTCCAGAGCAGATCTCCCGTGCATTGAATCTCTTATGACAGTGCCCCACTGTCGTACAAGATGGAAATGTTCATCAAACAGTTTGAGAAGAGAGCTCTGTCAACAAGTGGCGCCTGATCAGCAGCTAGAGGGGCTTTCTGACAGAGAACAAAAGCTCGTAGACAGACTTTACAGTGGATTAATCCAGGGTCATAGAGCCTGCTTAGCAGAAGCTATAACACTTGTAGAATCAACTCAGAGTAGGAAGAAGAAAATAGCCCAGGTGCTCCTTCAGAAGGTACTATCCTACCACAGGGAACAAGAAAAGTTAAATCAAGGAAAGCCACTTGCCTTTAGAGTGGGTTAGTCCTTTTATGTCTGTCCAGTAGTTGCTTTGACAGAGTTACAGTCTTCACCTTTCATTACCACTGTTGTTCTTTAAGCATCATGGTCTGTAGTCTTGGATCACTGGTTTCTTGTGGTTTGTAACCAATCTGGTTCACTTCTGTTGTCCAGTAGAACTATAGCTTGAGCTGGAAAATGTTTTTTGAAAAAACTCTAGAAGTAATTGTTGCTTCTTGTGGGGAAGAAGTGGTGGGTTTTTTTAATAACTTTTTTTTAATATTATAAGCTAAAATATTAGGTGGGTAGTTTGTAGTTTGATACAGCTGTTATCTACACTTCAGTAGGGAAGGATGTAGTTAGGTTTTTTTCCTAAAGAAGGTGTTTTCTTGAGTATTTCTTGCATCCCTTCATTAATCCACAAAAGGAAAAATATGTACCTTCCTGTTTTATGGCCTTACCTTAAAACAGCCCACTTTTCAGTTGAGGAAACTTGAGCTTGGTTATCTTGGAAACTATAAAATATTTTTCCCTTGTAAAGAGATAGACTATTGAAGTATGTCATGTCCAGCTGTCATCTCTTGCATGTGTACAAAGTAACATAGTAGTAAAAACAAGAACTTGGGCATGGGAGTGAGAAATATCTGCTGGAGGTTAACAAGCTAATCTTAGTTTGCATGCTTTGACATGTAAGGAAACTGCCCAGTTGTTTTGAAATGACAGCTCTTCAAAGTAAGGGCTTTTGCTTTTAGAGTGTGTCTTTTATAATAGTCAGTAAGTCTAAAAAAATACAGATTTAGGATATGACGTTTTTAAAGTTCTGAAGTGTAAGTCAGGACAGAAAAATTTATTTGGAGGAGAGGAAATAGAGGTGGATAAGCCCGGTGTTACGTTGGCATGGGTAGGGTGAGGGGGTGAAGTGAGTGCTGCCGCATTGGATGAACCAAGGTAGTGTATGTCAAGTCAACTACAGCTGCTTAGTTGGGTATATCGATTGTGGCATAGCTTTCATTTGCCTTTGTTGTGTCACTGTGCTAAAGTACGAATTGTTAGCAGCTTAGATATTATCTTTGTTCATGTGATGTATTATTTGATTAACAATATGTTTTTTTTTCTTCCTAATGTGACCATTCAGGGTTGTCTGGTCCTCCTGGTGCTGGGAAATCGACTTTCATAGAGTGCTTTGGGAAGATGCTTACAGAAAGAAAGTACAAAGTGGCTGTGTTGGCTGTGGACCCTTCCTCTAGTACAAGTGGTGGTGAGTGTGAATTAAATTTCAAGTCAGGTTTCTTGTTCCTTGTTAACTATAGAAGTATCTCTTTTGGCCAAATGGAGGAAAACATAAGGGCCTTTAAAAGTAAAGTTTTAAAAATAAATATTGTATTGAGTTTTAATTTTTCCCCCACATGGTACGAAATTGGGAAATATGTATCAGTGTCCTAATTTTTTCAGGTTTCCTCTTTTCCAGTGTTTAAATGTTCCTTTTCAACATTTTTGTCTGAAACCCTAGATAGCTATGATTTTCTCTTGTAGTTTTATGTATTTATTTCCCTGTGAATGAAGGAGCACAAGGGCATTTGTTTCTGCCTAAATTTCAACAGTGGTAATGCCGATCATTGCATCAGCAGGAAGCACATGCTAATTTAAAACTATTTTGAGGATGCTGCAAGCCAAATGTGTAGATCAGGTTGGATTTTAAAATATTCATTAGTTCTTCTCAATAGGAATTTTTGGATTTTTGTTGACTATACTGCTTTCAAGGTCTCCTGATGCATTGACCGTTTGTCTGACTTGTAGCATGATTATTTTTTTTTCTAAATTTGAAATTCTTCAAAGTTATGTAGCTGTCTCAAACCAGAAGTTGTAGGGAAATTATAGGCTGACTGTGCTTGATTAATGGTATCTCTAACATAAATAATAGAATGTTGATTTTGATCTTTTTCTGATGGGCAGCTGCCAGAGAAAATCATTCCTTTTTCCGGCTTCTATGTTGTCAGAAGAGATGCTGCAATGTTTAACTATTTAAAAAGAAAAAAAATATTTCAGCATTGCAATGACCTGGAGCTAAGAAAGACTGTATTTTTGAATACATGCATTCAAGATACATCAATAGAATAGCAAAGTGTGCTGTCAAGACTGCATCAGTTAAAGAATTGAGCATCTCTCATCATTTGGAATTTGCATCATGCACATAGATCTCATTGAATCCAATTTAAAGTTTGTATGGGTGATGCATGTCAGCTTTCTTACAAATAAAACAAAAAATCCACCATCAACAAATACCAGAATCATAAAGCAGATTTTTGTCCCTTTGGACAGAAACAGCAAAGATTTAATTGTGTGGCCTGCTGTGTACAGGTCTCAAAAAGCCAGTCAGGGATTGCAGAATTCATCCTGACCTAGAATAATTTCTTCAGATTTGGTAGCAGTAAGGATTGCTTATCAGGCCTCTCCAGCTTCTGATAGGCAGAAGAACCAGACAGTAACTTCCTAGTCCTCAGCAAAGTCTTGAACAGCTTATATTGGGGTATTCTCATTTGGCTGACTTGGACGGAGAGATCTGTCTTTTTTTGCTCATTTATTGGAGAAATAAGGGGGAAAGTTTGGCTGGTTTGCACTTTTTGAAATAACATTAAATGTTTAAGGTTCTCTATTGGGTGATAAAACACGGATGACCGAGTTGTCAAGAGATATGAATGCATACATCAGACCGTCTCCAACCAGAGGGACGCTGGGAGGTGTAACAAGGACCACAAATGAAGCCATTCTGCTGTGCGAGGGAGGAGGCTACAACGTTGTTCTTGTGGAAACAGTGGGTATGTGTGTTAGGGTTGTCTTCCAGTTACTCTGATCTGAATAAGGTGTGTTACTAATTGCATACTTTCATCCTTGGTTTTGCTCAGTGCAGTCAGAGACCGTTACTGGTTGAAAATGAATCCCCATTCTGTCGATTTTCTAGTCCCGTATGTTTTGTAGAACATGTTGTGTTTCCTGTTGTCTTTGTTAGCGGGATTTGTCTGTGGTGCAATACTGGGATCTTCCATAACTACTCTTGTTAATGTGGCTGAAAGTTTGCAATAAGTGTTGAACTCTGCATTTATTTTTTTAGGTGTGGGTCAGTCAGAATTTGCTGTGGCTGATATGGTTGACATGTTTATATTACTGCTACCACCTGCGGGTGGAGATGAATTACAGGTATTTGTCAGTTTCTCTTATCAAGTATTACCCAGGACTAGAAAGAGGAACTTAAATCCAAGATGTAGTATCTGTCTGTGCACAAAATCCATATTGATCATGTTTTGTAAATTACACTGCTACTATTGAAGTCTTTTCAGTGTCTTATCAATTTATTGCAGTTAGGATCTGCTATTTTCACCCTCCCTTTCCCCCAGTTTTGGAAGGATGTAAAATTTTTATACTCTCTGACTTACTTTAGCCTATTTACTAGTTATATATGATTTTGGGGAGTGACTTTGTTTTATAGGAAAACAGAAATTGGTATAAAAAGATTTGCATTTAGCCATGTTTTAGTTAAACTTAAGGCTGTACACATGAAATAGGTTATTGTCTCTGATATTCATATATTGTCTCTGATGTTCATATATAATAGGTATATTGTCTCTGATATTCACGTTTAGTTTTCTTGTGTGAAAGTAGAGTAATAACTAGTGATGCCAGTGGCCATTGGCACTCCTGTTGCATAACTAGCATATACACACACAAAAAAATGAGCAAGAACCACCAGAATGTTATAGCCCTGGTTATTGATGATTTCTCTCCATGTTCCATTTAGGGTATCAAACGAGGCATAATTGAGATGGCAGATCTAGTTGCTATAAATAAAGCTGATGGTGATTTAGTTGTGCCTGCACGGAGAATACAAGCTGAATATGTTAGTGCCATGAAGCTACTTCGTAAACGTTCAAAGGTTTGGAGACCAAAGGTTTGTGTACTTTACTGTGGTTTATGGTGTGTTTTTGTTTGGTTGATTGGTTTGGGGGTTTTATTGGTTTGGGGTTTTTTTGTGTTGTTTTGTTTGTGCCTGCCTCCCACTTCTCCCCCTACCCTGCTATGAATTAAGATTGTTATCATCTCATCTAGCTATAGTATTCTCTGGGGGCTCTTATTTAATTTTTTTTTTTTCTATAAAAAATTAACAGACCTATTACTAACATAAGTAGTGGTACAAACTTGTCTTGCTTTTTGTAAACTACACATATCTTAAAATATCCCTTTTTTATACCTCTGAAGCCTATGATTATCTTTGTTCTTTCACTTGTTCCTTTATTGTTTTACCTTTTTTTAATTTCTCACATAATAAAAGGTCTTGGGCAAGAATCTCATCTAGTTGTGTATGCAATGTCCAGATAATTGGAATTCCTATCCTGTGGGCCTTCAGTTGTAATGCAGTATTCCATCTATTAATAGATTATGGTAAATTATTAAGGCAAAGATTCAGTACTAGTTTTTAGTATATGTATATAAAATAAGAACACACACACACTCTCACGTCCTTTATTTATATGCTTGTATATATAAAGGGGTTTGCTTTACCCTGGTATTAAAATTGATCCATGGAGTTCAGTTTAAATCAGCTGAGCTGCTTGAGACTTAGCCATCATTTTGTAATATTTGTTTCTAGATCTGATGAGAGGTCACATCTGATAAACATGACCCAAAAGAACTGTTTGAGATGAGTGAATTAAACAGGATACCAGAAATCCATCTGTTTTTCAGTGATGGCAGTGTCTGGCAACTGGAAGAAACAAAAAACCTGATGTGTAGGGGCTGTATCATATCCATTATATTGGGAAAAGTGTGAGATACTTAAAAAAAAAACAAAACGGCAAACTGTTCCATCATGTTGGATGCCTAAAATATTTTTGGCAAAATGAATTCCTAGTCTGTAAAGTAAATGCAAAAAAGAGTTTAAATACCGAATTTCTGGAATATTTTAAGTATAAAAGAGCAGATACCAGAGTATGTCTACCAGAATATGTGATTAACTCTACATTTTAGGAAGGCAACACTTCACTTGAGTAAAAGGATTTGAGTTCTTCTAGCTGAAGGACTCATTAAAATTGATTTTCACTCATTATAGAAGCAGTTGGACAAGGCCTAGTTATCCCAAATACTATGGATCTCAGGATCCACCTATAGTTGGTAGAATCATAATTTTGAGATCTTTTAAAAAAAAAAAGAAAAGCAACACAAAACTGCTTAGAGCTTCACAAAATGAGTCTATTGAAAGCTTGCCTTATGCATTTCTTAATTTTCACACAATCTACCTGATGCAGTAATTGAACTCTCAAGCCCAGTAGTTTCTTGGCTTCACAATTTCTTCTGAATCCAACAGGTAATGCGCATCTCTGCCAAAACTGGAGAAGGTATCTCAGATATGTGGGATAAAATGACAGAATTTCGTGACCTCATGCTCACAAGCGGTGAGTTAATTGCCAAACGACGGAAACAGCAGAAAGTGTGGATGTGGAATCTCATCCAAGAAAATATGTTGGAACATTTTCGGAGTCACTTGGCAGTCAAGGATAAGATTCCACTTCTGGAAGAAAAAGTTCTTAGTGGTGTCTTGTCTCCTGGGCTGGCAGCCGACCTGCTACTGAAAGCATTCAGAGATGGTCTCTAAGCATCAGATTCTGCTTTGTTCTTGTTAAGTGCTTTATGTAAACTTGAACTTTAAATGCAGTTCTTCTATATGTAGATTCAAATGTTTTACTACAGCAGACGTTGATAGAATATCTACCCACTACTCTGCAAAAAACACTGTATGTGCAAAGATCATGACAAATCCAAAGACTTGCTGAGATTACAAAAGACTATATTGGAAAAAGTTTATTTCCAAGTCTTCTATTTGTACATGCCATAGAACTGTTGATTAAAAACATACATCTATGTCAAAACGTGACTGGTTTTGGGAAGGTGGGACAGAAAGGTTTGTGGTGGTACAGAGTTTTGTTGTGATTATGGGACCATCTTAGAGCAGTTTACGCTGTTGCTTTCCATTCTAATATAGTATCAGCTGTTGCCAGTATGGATTGCTTCTTCTTTCCTCACCTTGAGTGACAGCAAGAACATTGGAAGCCCTGGCAGCACCTGACCACAGTCTTAGTTTAAATAAATATGGATACAAATAGAATTTAGTGGTGTTTGGTCCCTGTTAGGAAGCTATAATTAGTTATTGTACACTAGGAGACCGGAATTTTAACCATCTCAGTTTCTAAATAGATGTTTTCATACAAAACCAAAATTTAGTTAGTATCAAATGGTACAAATGTCATCCATGATGTTATAATAGCAAATACCTTTATACTAGAATAATGGATCTCGAGTAAGAACGGTTTGAAGGGTTTTTTATCTGACTTAAACTTTTGGGGTTCAAACAAATGGCTCAGTTGTGTTTGGGTTTGGGTTTTTTTTCCTCTCCTTTAGAAGACATGACTGCTTACAACCAGAAGTACTTTTTTATTTCCCTTGAGAACAAATCCGGAGGAAGCATTTTTGTAAGCTATCATCAAGAAAGCAGAGCTCATCTGGTACCTACTAAATATGAAGAGAATAGTGAAAAAATGCTGATTTTTGGAGACCTGACAGAATACCAGTGAAATAGCATGAGATTTTGTGAGTCTATTGTTGCTTACGTGAATTGACTTTAAAAAAAAAAAGGCATTTAGAAGTGATGATTTTTATAGTCTTGATTTTCTGAACGCATACATAAAAGGTACGGTGTCTTTAATTTTTATTTTAGTTCAGTTTTGCCTGTTTGGCTTTTTAAGATGTAGATGTTTCATACAACGTTTTGAGTTCTGTGAGCCTCAGTCTGAATTTTTGAGAAAATTCCAGGGTAGTAATGAATTGGTTGACTTTGATACTCTTTCTTTTTCCCTTTGTTTTTCCACCAGAGTCATTTTCTTTTTTCTCCTCTCTTACCCTCATCCCAGTTGTTATGGTGTGTTCCCAACTAAATTACTTTTTCCTGCTGAAATTCCGTGCTTCATGATTTCAATTTCTGTGTAGGTATAATTTGGCAACTATCAAAAAGATGACTGATTTTTGAAAATACTGAGGATTTTTTACACTTTGGTTTGTCAAAGTGGCACAAATTAAACAATGCAGAAGAAACCTCCACCCTCAGTGCTAGGATTTCAGTTATTTTTCCCATTGGTGTCTCTATAATTGTGTATATATTTTTACTTCAAAAATGTGAAGCGTGACCAGAAAGTAAAAGGCAAACTTCAAGGCAAAATAAAAATACTTTGTAAATAAAAGCAATGATGCCCATGTGTATTTGCAGGGAAATATTAACAAAGAGCACTGTCCTCTTTTGTGGGCAGAGGCATTTATCTGTTAAGAAATTTTGCATCAGTGTAGCTGATTTCCTCCACATAAATTGTGAGACCTTCAGTGCTCTGACCCCCTTATTCCTATTTCTTAGACTTTGCATCCCACATGAGTAATTTGGGATTGCTGCAACCAGTTATGTAGAAGTATGTTCCTTCGAAGAAGGAATGTTAGGGAGTGGCAGGACAGTGACTTACTTAGGACCATGCTGAATTGTTGTGAAAAAAAAGTAGCATTTACAGTTTCTTTTCTATTTAGAAACAGTCGCTTTTGAATAAGACAGAAAGTGCCCCAAACCAAAAGCGGTATCTTCTATCCTTTCAGCTTTAAAAATTAACTGTATTTTGATGGTACCTAGTAGAAGAAATGACAGGTGGAAAATGATTTAATGAGAGGAGCAGCATTTTAACCGGTTAGTTCTCAACTTTTTGATAATTTATTTGTTTCAGATGACAGTTTTTAAGGAGGCCTCATTTGTGTATATGTGTTAGATCAAACCCTTATTATTCTTTTGTCAGGGACTGCTGATTTCTTTGACTGTTGTACATGATCTGTTAAGCAAGCAAAATAGAACCTGTATTTATTTCAATGACAGCTGCTCGAGCAGAATAAGTTTTACCACGTCTTCAGGATGTTTTCTGGATGCAGATCTGTCCGTCCAGTTCAAGCCATGGGCAATCATTATTTTCTAGTTTTATTGTTTCTTTTAAAGTATCATTAGTTTACTAATGAACTCTTAGGAAAAGACAGTAGAATGGCTTAAGCAGCTTCTACTTTTCATTCAACTGCATTTTCATCTTAAAGTAGCACACTGAATGAAAATTACAGATTTGTTTGTGCCTCATGCTTCAGTCGACAGAGAAATGTCCTTATCCTGAGAAGGGTCTTCAGAAGTGGCAATAGACAAGGGTACCAGCTTTGGTTTTCAGTGATTCCCCATCAAACTGAAAAGCTGTACTGTGCAGACTGCGACCCGAGCCTGATGTGTGCAAACCAACTTCTTTGTTTTATAGCTTGTAGAATTTTGTTATGACATGTTTTGGAGTCAACTGCTGTTCAATTAATTGTGCAATTTTGTTTATGGCTTCGTGGGCTGGGGAAAAGCATTGTCTTCAGAAGTGCTGCGTAGCTTCAGCTGGTAGGCTACAATTTAGCAAACAATTCAGTATTTCCTAAGATGAGGAAGAGCATTTCCAGCTCATCATTCCTAGCTCTTTGGGATTAAGTGGGGTAAATGCATTAAAACATTGTCATTCAGGTAAAACAGGCTTCTGAAAAAAGATAGTAAACAAATCTGTTGAGTAGGATGTTGACATATTCCTAGTTGCTAGAGCTGTCAAGTTACTCTCATGTTAACATTTAAAACCACAGCTACTGCAGAACATTATAAGAAAATAATAACAAGATTAAGTTTGTAGCCAGAGATGTGATAAACGGTTAGACAAATTGATAGGGGAGGTAAGGGACAAAGTTTTCAGATGCACAAACCCTTGGGTTCTACAAAGTTTTTCAGTTGTGTGTAAGTGTGAAGCTTTTCCCCAGGTCCCTGTGTAATAGATGTTGCTGGTGCTTCACAGCTGGAAAAACAAGTGTGGTGAGAGAAAGTGATTTACCCAGCCTCTCAAGCATAGAGGGTATGAATAGAACGTAGAATATAAGGGTTACAGTTCAGTAGTCTTTACTCTGAGGCCCATATATATTTACAGCCATGTTACTCAAGGTTGAAAAATGCTCTTAGCAAGTTCATGCTCTCAGTATGACTTACTCTTTTCATATCTAATCTCTCTGTTTTCAGTGGCAGGACCCAGCTGACCCTTTCTTGACTACTGTTCTGTTGTAATGTCCTACTTTAAGTAGTAGAAAACTTTTCTTTGATTTCTAATCTGCCCTTGCCTTTTGTAAATGCATTAATTCCAGTTAGGCATGCTTGTTCGGCCTTTATGTTCTCCTCACATGTTTTGTTTCTTTATTTGTGAAATCCGCAGTGTGTTGGTTATCTGTTTGCAGATCTTAAGATTTGTCTTGAGATTTTGGGGAGTGGGGATTGAACTAAAGGTTTTGGGTTGGTTTGGTTTTGGTTTCTGTTCCAACCCAGTGCAGTTACCTTCCTAGTTTTTTCTTAATGTGGCAAGACTCAATTGTTGACTTACTCTGTGCTGGAGACTGGTGTAAACATAGTTATTTCCCATTTAATTTTCCTTGCTCAGAGTGCTTTGTTGCTCCCCCCCTTGGATGCATATTCAAGAAGTAACATCCATAAGTTAAAATGAGAAACATTTTTAGAGAGCTTAGTCCTTCTATAACTATTCCTGCTGGACTGTTCTAAAACAGATACCATTTGAAGAATGATCAAACAGAAGTTGATAGATCATGTATTTAAATAAAAATCAGTGTGTTCCCCTGGAACTTATGCTTTGGGCAATCAACAGTATATAGGTTGACTAGCAACAGGGTTCCTCTTCCAGACACTCCACTTACATGGTTATTTAAAAATAATCCCTCCCCACCCCATATTAGAACATTAACGGAATTTGTGGATTGAGAATAAAAATTTCAAAAATAAAAAGGAAGTCACCCAGGAACTTCACCCAGAAAGTTCACCCAGGAAGCAGTGAAGATATGCAGGGGAAAAATTAGAAG